>OW052114.1:9000000-9372500 GCA_932526535.1 Caradrina clavipalpis
AACTTGTTTGATACAAATGATGACAAGGTGACAAGTCGCTTTAATTGCGGACACAAGGATGTAGCTTATTGTTTGATCTTTGCGATTTTAGTGACATGTGTGACTTGGGAAAACGAAGGCGTGATGTATGTACACAAGTAGTCTAGTCATATTTTGGTCAATAAGTCATTAAACTCGATGAATTAGTTAAATCCTTCTTGGATGGACTCTGGGGAGGAATTTGCCTTGCCCAATTGTAGGACATTACAGGCTAGATAAAAATAATATAAGAACGCCTGACGCTTTTGTGTTAGCAACATTTATATAAACTGCCTGTAAAAAGTCATCTTGAACTTCTGGAACTGTTTGTTTTATCATTGTAAAGTCTAGAAGGCAAGCGCTTTAACATGGCGTCATCAGATTTCGTGTACAATATATTTAATGAGTGGGGCAAATGTCCTTTTTTAACTGGTTTTGGCCACTTTGTTTTGTAGATAGGATTTATACCTAGCACTTATACCTAGGCTTTTTTTTTTTTATAGACGGGAAATCCTCAAATAACTTCCCCTGCCCTGGGCGGGGCGGGAGGGAGTGTCAGACTTTTACTGACTAAAACCCGTCTATGTTCCTTCATGTGCCCTTTGCGTTCCGGGGGCGCGGTATCTCTTTCGAACAACCCGCAGCACTTATACCTAGGCTTGTGGTTAGATTAGGTTAGATTTAATAATTTCGTTCCAAAATGATATTTATTTAACAAAATCTAATAAAGAATAATCCGCCATCAGAAAAAAAGCCCTTTGTTTTTGTAACAATTAATGTTCAGAGTCTAAAGCAAATTATTCAAAGTTGTCTCATTTAAAATCATATCCCTTTCACTGGCTGTTCTAATAATTCTCAATCAAATTTCCTGAAGAAACAATTTATTGAATTCTCTCAACAATTTGTAAGAGGTTGTGACACAAACAGATAGGTACAGATCGCCGGCGCCGAGTGACGCACACATACACACGATCGTGTCGCGTACACAAGTACATAGACTCACCTTAAGTATCTACCTACCAATTAACCAAGATTAAGACACCAAATGGACGTCCAATAGAACGCTCTTCGACGCGTTTTATCCGTACTAATATTATAAATGCGAAAGTAACTCTGCCTGTCTGTCTGTCTCTTCTTCACGCCTAAACCACTGAACCGATTTCAATGAAATTTATATAGTATATATATAGATATAGTCTGGGACCCGAGAAAGGACATAGGATAGTTTTCATCCTGGAAATCCCCCGGGAACGGGAACTATTAATCCACGCGGACGAAGTCGCGGGCAAAAGCTAGTATACAAATACTTTAACCTTAGTTCTATTGATAACTGTTATTCAAAATGGCAGACAAGACACGTTCTGACAGGTATATTTTTACCATACACATACCATAACGCCTGTATTCCTCGAAGGGTTAGGCAGAGGTGTACTGATGTACACCTACAGCTCACCGGTATGTTTAGATCTGATGTAATAGGGGGCGAGCCTATTGCCATTCGCCAGGCAAAAATCCTCACTCTCTGTTGCTACTGAGGATTTCATAGAAAAACTGAATAACACTTTTTGCTCGACCTGAGAATCGAACCCAAGACTTCTAGCGTAGCAGTCGCGCTTAGGACCACTATGCCAACGAGGCGGCCATACACTTTTTTTTATCAAACTTTTAGAGGGCATCTCTATATATATATCTCTGTACTATACAAATTGTAGATGGAAGTGGAATCTGACAATATGACAGACAACAATAATATGTAATGAACGCGAAAAGTAATGATGTAATTTGTGACGTCAACAGCAATCTCGATAACCAATTCTCTGTTTATGTATGAGATCAAATCGAGGTGGAAGTATTTGGGTCAAATTATAATGACGCAGAGAAGTTATAGAATTGGGTAGTTGACGCCACTAACCAATAATTTGAAGTCACAACTTCTCTAAAAAAGCACTTTATTTTACCCATGAAAACCGATTATTTTTCAATTTAATATAAAATTCGATTTTACTTACTTTAAAATCAATAAATAGTTAATCAATTGAGTAGACCACGTAGTGACGTCACAGCGTGCTCTTGACATACAAAATCTATGGGAGAATCGCGTTTTGACAGTTCATAAAAAGTATGTCAATTGATGGTGGTGGACACTACCCAATTGGTCTAAATTCAGATCACATTTATGAGTTGTCGTGAACTACAGCTGAGTATCGATGAACAAAAGGCATTATCTAGTTTTAAACTTTCTGACCGACTCCTTGACAACTCAAAGTGAATGTAACTTCGGCGTTGAATTCCAAACTCCAGATACGCTAAAGGAGATTGTTGATGCCTCAACTAGAGTTAATACAAATTGATCTGCTGCTTAAAGGAATTTCTTCTGATATTATATGGACTCTTCAAAAAGCGGGTATTTATCATCATCATCATACAATCACGCTTGTATTCTCCGAAGGGTTAGGCAGAGGTGCTACTGAGAAATTCATAGAACAACCCAATAGCAGTTTTTGCTCGACCTGGGAATCGAACCCAGGACCTCTAGCGCAGCAGTCGTGCTTACGACCACTAGGCTAACGAGGCAGTTAAAACTAGCCCCCTCGTTTTAACTGCCTCGTTATTATAAAATAGTAATATTAATACTAGTCTATTATTGTGCTCCGTGTAATTATGTATTACCGTCCACTGCTTTACGTAGGCCTCCCCGAAAGAGCGCCAACCATCCCGGTCCTGGGCAGCCAGCATCTAACCGCTGCTTGCCACCTTCTTTAAATCATTAGTCCACCATGCAGCAGGGCGCCCCCACACTGCGTCCTACTGCAGGGCAAGGCCTTTTCTCACACATATAAGGCAGCATTGATCACCACGCTTGGTTAAGGCGGATTAGCGATTTCAGACATATTCAATTATAACTGCCTCGTTGGCAGGTAGTGGTCCTAAGCGCGTCTGCTACGCTAGAGGTCTTGGGTTCGATTCCCAGGTTGACCAAAAAGTGTTGTTGGGTTTTTTAACCCCCGACGCAAAAAGAGGGGTGTTATAAGTTTAACGTGTCTGTCTGTCTGTCTGTGGCATCATAGCTCCCGAACGGATGAAGCGATTTCAATTTAGTTTTTTTTGTATGAAAGGTGACTTACGTGCGAGTGTTCTTAGACATGTATGATGAAAATCGGTTGAGCCGTTTAAAAGTTATGGGGGTAAAAGTGGGAAAGAAAAACTAAAAATGATTTGTCATGTGGGTTATTAAATTATTAAGAACCTATGTATTTACAGCTTAACAAAATCGACATTATAATAAGTATGTACCTATAAAAAGTATAAAATAAAAATTACCACTTGGGACGGTCGTAGGCTAGCCGCACACACGCAATAATATTGACAATAAAGTACGTATTGTCAATAATATTGTGTATGGCTAGCCGCACACACGCAATTATATTGACAACTAGCTTCTGCCCGCGACTTCGTCCGCGTCACAGTTGATGTGTTATCCTACGGGTACCGTACATTTTCCCGGGATAAAAAGTAGCCTATGTGTTATTCCAGACTATAATCTATCTTTGTGCCAAATTTCATCCAGATCCATTCAGCCGTTTAAGCGTGAAAGAGTAACAAACATCCATCCATACATACAAACTTTCGCCTTTATAATAGTAGTAGGATAAAGTACGTATTGTCAATAATATTGTGTATGGCTAGCCGCACACACGCAATAATATTGACAATAAAGTACGTATTGTCAATAATATTGTGTGTGTGCGGCCTGTATTGCGGTATTTTTCTATAGATCTTGAAATTCTGACAATATTGGATTGTGAATATTATTGCGTGTGTGCGGCTAGCCTATGAAATTCTCAGTAGCAGCTCGGAGTTAGGATTTGTGCCCGGTTAATGGCAATAGGCTCGCCCCCTATTACATGGGACCTAAAAACGTACCAGCGAACTGTGGGTGTACAATAATACATTGGTACACTTCTGCCTAACCCTTCGGGGAATACAGGCGTGATGGTATATATGTATGTAAATTATAAGTCTACGTTCCCTCACGAAGTTATCCTGCATTTTGCATCGATGTCACTGATGTATAAGATATAGTTAGAAATTACATATTACATTGGTATTCGCCCAAATTCAAACCGACTTGGGCGCTTTTACTACTTGGCCATCAGCACATTAACAAAAGTGCCGACAAATCCTTATAAAAGTGTTGTCGATCGCCATCTATTGTTGCCACCGACCCCGTATAATACCGTCTTTTTACATTATTACTGAAAGTATCGGGAAAAGACTCCTTTGCCAAGCGACAAGCTCTTTAGAGCCCAACGCACGTCGCGACAACTATAACTCCTGCAGCCTGAGAAGCAGGATCCCGAACAAAAATGTCCTGTGTTTGAATTTTCCGACTGCATCAGTAAGTTTGTGGGGTAAAGTTGGGGATCTGAATTTTAATAAAAGGGAGAGCCTCTTGTGACTTGTACCGGGCTATTTTTAGCACTCGGTATTGGGCAATAAAGCCTCAGTTATTTGCCATGTTGCTCAATAAGGGTTTATAGTTGCTATTGAAATGTTCTGAATGCGAATAATTATTGTGACAAGGTTAACGGTCGGCGGATAAAACGGCAATATTATATTATATCAATATTTTTATTGATCACTAGCTTCTGCCCGCGACTTCGTCCGCGTCACAGTTGATGTGTTATCCTACGGGTACCGTACATTTTCCCGGGATAAAAAGTAGCCTATGTGTTATTCCAGACTGTAAAATAAATAGTGTATTAATGAAACATTTAACATTCCATATCAACCAAATATTTATTCCTTCTTTAAATAAAATTTATTGTTACAAATGGTGTCACAAGTCACAACTCGAAAAATCGCGCGCGTCCAATATGGCCGACCGCAGAAAAAGTCCCTTTCGGATGGAAGTCAAAACACAAACTAATATTCTACAAATAAGTGTTATTATATTATTTTTATAAAACAATGAATTAAGAAATTGCTAATTAAATTATTTTAAATATTTTCAGACGAAATATATAGCAAAAGCTTACAGTCGGCCATTCTGAAATAACAGAGTCCTCTCGTTACGTTTCGTTTATGACTAAGGCAAGGCGCAAACGTGGGACATTTTTGTGTATTGTGTCAGATACAAGCTACCGATGAATATGTTATTATTATAGAACCAGTATGAAACCATCCACTCCCGGCGCATACGTAAACATTTTTTTTTGTGTCCAGTTGCTTCCACTTAACACATACTCATGACGATCAAAAAGTGTTCGGTGTCGATAACTGGAAACTAAAAGAGTCTACGTTTGCGCAGCGCCTAACTTATTTATGTTATGCTATATTCATATTCTAAGACTATAAAACAATAGTACAGAATAAAATGGGTACTTATTAAAAGTAATTTACATAAAGCGAATCTAACGTCTAAAACTTTTCTTAAATGACCATAATATAATGCAGAGATTATAAGCAAGCAATCAGTAAAGTTTCCAGTAAGTGCACAGGAATTTATATAATATAAAAAGGCAAATAATAACATTAATAACAAAATACATGTTTTACTACTTAACATGAATATAATTTTTTTAAAAATATAAATTCTATAGTTTTACTAACTAATTTTATTTATAATAAATATCATTTGTTCGGCCATCTTATATAATAATTGTTCCATCAATTAAAACAACAACAAAAAAAAAAACACAATAAATACAAATTTAATAATTAAGATCAATTATACTAATTAAAACTAAGAAAGCGCTCAAATCCTTGGCCTGCGGCCTCCTTGCGCAATTCCATAAAATCTAACACACTCATAATTGTCATACGACTCCATTGTGTGTAGATTTTACATATTAATTTTCAAACCTAACACACTCATAATTGTCAAACGACTCCATTGCGTGTAGATTTTTCAAACCTAACACACTCATAATTGTCAAACGACTCCATTGTGTGTAGATTTTTCAAACCTAACACACTCATAATTGTCAAACGACTCCATTGTGTGTAGATTTTTCAAACCTAACACACTCATAATTGTCAAACGACTCCATTGTGTGTAGATTTTACCATATTAATTTTCAAACCTAACACACTCATAATTGTCAAACGACTCCATTGTGTGTAGATTTTACATATTAATTTTCAAACCTAACACACTCATAATTGTCAAACGACTCCATTCTGTGTAGATTTTACCATATCAATTCTTAAGTCTAATCAAAATCAAAGTCATTATTAATTCCATAACCAAGTTTTAAAACATAATCAGAATTCCATTTCGAATCCATTTTTAAAATAACCTTTAAAAAAAAAATAAGAAGAAACATCCATGACACTGATGCAACTTTTGCTTCTTAAATTAAGTATACTAAAACTTATTAAATAATATTTCTTTTTAATTCAATTATCGTCCATTGTCCCAGTACTCTCCAAATCCATACCTACTGACATTTACAACGGCTCTATTTCCATATTATCAGTACCTTCAATAGTTTCATTTATATCTACATCTTCCGTTAAGCTTCCCTCATCAGAATCAGCTAAGCTTTCTTGAGTAAAGGTCAACCAAGGATATATCTTATCTAACACAATTACTGCCTCATATTTTCTATTCTGTTTTCGGGTTAGGGGTGTATCTTGAACAACATACCTATCTCTATCTAGCACTTTGATAATCCTGTATGGACCTTGTAATTTAGCAAGTAACTTTCTCGACTATCCACTACTACTACCTCCTTCCAATTCTTTCAATTCTTACTAAGTCACCTACTTGATATTTCCTACCAACCTTCCTATTCTTGTCAAATCTTTCTTTTTGTCTTACTTGATTCTCACTTATGTTGGCATTTACCCCTTTCCTTATATTTTATAATGTTTCTTGTGAACACCGCGATTCACCCTGGTCGTGCAACGAAGTGACTATTCCGTCGCTTTTGGCCCTCAACCTTATACCAAACAGTATTTCAGCAGGCGTTTTACCTGTGCCTTTATTAAGAGTTGTATTAAGACCCAGCTGAATTTCTTCTAAATGAGTATCCCACTCATTTTCCTTACAATTGTGCTTTTTGACTGCAAGCGACGCCAATATGGTACGATTATATCGCTTCACTTGGCCATTCGCTCGCGGTGTAGCTACCGCATTTAAAACGTGCCTTATGCCTAATTTATTCACAAAGTCTTTAAAACCTTTACTTGTAAAAGAAGTTCCCCGGTCACTGATTATTCTATTTGGTATACCGAATAAACTAAAATAGTGATTTAAAACTTTGATAGTCGATTTAGTTTTTGTATTTTGACGGCAAATAGTGTAACGTATATTGTGTATGCTTCAATAAGTACCAACAACTAAGTATTTCTAGATTTACTCCGAACAAATGGACCTAAATGGTCCATGTGTATAGTGTGAAACGGTTCATCAATTTTTGGAACTGGATGGAGCATACCTTGTCTTTTTCCTGGTGGTACTTTATAATAACTACATTCCAGACACGATTGAACATACTTTTTGGTAAACTTGTTCATTTTGGGAAACCAGTAAAGGGATTTCAACTTGTCCAAAGTTTTATCTAGACCAAAATGACCAAGTTCATCGTGACACTTCTTGAGTAGCTGCCACCTAAATCCTTTAGGGACCAACCATTTCAATTGGCTGTCCACAACCCTATAAACCTTTCCTCCCTTTAAACGATAATTCTGAAAAGTTTCATTTATTTCAGGCGTTTCAGGGTCTTCTAAAACACTTTTAATCCGTTGAACCTCTTCATCAGCACTCTGAATAGTTGTTAACCAGTCTTCTGTTTCTACAACTAAAATATCAAATACAGGCTCAGGTTCATCTAACATAGGGATAGCATTTCTACTAATTGCATTCACATGGGTCATACGGTTACCCGGCCTATACTCGATATTACAATCATATTCCTGAAGTTGAAGCCACCACCTACTTATACGAGGTATCATATCTCTATTTGATAAAGTAGTACATAATGCGCTACAATCGGTTACAATAGTAAATTTGAGGCCTAAAACGTATACTCTAAACCATTGCAATGAAGCTATTACCGCCAAAGTTTCCAATTCAAATGAATGGTACTTTTGTTCTTCGAATGTAGTTTGCCTGCAGTAATATTCCCGCTATACCGGATTTGCACGCATCCGTGTGAATTTCAGTTTTTGCACTTACGTTATACAACGCCAAAATTGGTATTTTTACTAGTTCTGCCTTAGGGGTGAAAAATGATTTTTCTTGTTCAGGACCCCACTCCCATTTACAGTTTTTTTTAATAATTTTGTCAGTGGATTAGCAATTATAGCAAAGTTTCTAACCGTTCCCTATCTCCAGTTCTAAATCCATCACCTATTTTAAGATCGTTTGATAATAAATCACTATCCCTGTTTTCTAACATTCAAACATTTAGGCAATCATCATCATTTAAAATGTAAGCTCTAGTCAATAATTGTCCTTTTTGAAATTTAATTTCGTGACCATTTAAATTTACTACTAAAATGTGACCATTTCATTGTATATAATCAGTTACAGTACAGTTTTTTTTTTAAATGTTCGTCTGTCTTTATAATAATGATTCCGGCTTGTTCGGTGAAAGTATGTCCCAACAATACAGCATGTTTAAGTAATTCGTCTGGTACGATTAATACTTCTACGGATGTTGTAACAGCTTGTACTTGTATTTGCACCACTGCTCTACCAATAGGTTGTATGATTGAATTACCAAAGCCTTTTAATGTCGGCAGATCATTTTTTTACCGTAAGCAGTGTTTAAAATCACTAATTCGTATCAAGATACTCTGGCTACCGAGAACCTTGAACTACAAGGACATACTTATCATCTAACTCACCGGGTTACTTAACTTCAGATACTGATTTATTAATTTCATTATATCTACCGCCATCATTACCGTTTCTGGGAAGCTGTCTACAATTAGCGCTCTGATGTCCAAGTTTCTTACAAATGCTACACGTCAATAAAGGTTTGTTACACTTGAAGGAGGGATGACCTACCTCATTACAATTAAAACATTTTATATTGCTACTCAGTTTAGAATTATCACTATTGCTATCAGGGCGCCTTTTTATAAACGGCTGACGAAATACTCTGTCTCTTACATCCTCTAACTTAATAGATTTAAAATAAGATAGTAATTCTTCAGGTTGAGAGTAGTTCGCAGCCTGAGCTCCTAGTCGCATACCCCTATCTTCTAATCCATATATAAGACAATCCACAGCCCGCTTACCGGTAATATCGCATCGATTCAGCAAGTTAATTTTGTGATAAAAATAAGTTTCTAACGATTCATTATGTCTAACTTTCCTATCCAACATTTCATGCAAAAGTTGAGCATAATTCTGAACTGTGGGAAATGTCTTTGTCAGTTTATCCTTCCACTCCAACCAACTATAACTTAAGGAAGTTAAGCCCTGGTACCATACCTTTGCTACTCCAGTCAATTTAGGCAACGCATAATGAAGTTTTTGTATTTCAGACCATTTATACAAAGCTGCACATTCTTCCACTTTCGTAATCCATAAATCGATAGTTTGTTCCTTATTAGCAGGATCAAATTCTGGTACTGCGTTTGTTGACATACTAAAATGGTTTTGAGCCTGGGACGCTGACGAGGGCAGCGATTTGATTAACTCCATGACATCATGAACACTAAAACTATGATCATCTACAGCTTTGTTTTTCGGGGTCTTATTCTTATCAGTTGAATCAGTGTTAACATTCAAATTACTATCCATGTTGCTATTACATGATGAATGACTTACAGTTTCTCGACATTTTCGACTTATCTTGTGGTGACGAGATCCCCGTCTCACCTCGCCACTGCTGTGCTGCCGTCGTCGCCGTCTCGCCCTCCGCGAGTGTGCAGATCGGGAACCTGAGCGCGACCACGAAGACCGCCTTCTTTTTCTCATACGCCGCGACTTCGACCGACGCCGCTTCCGACGCTCGAGGCTCTCATAAGAACCCGCACGTCTCCGTGGCAAACGGCCTCTTGAACCTGCGCGGCTCGAGGAGCTTGAGCTGGTCCGCACAGTACGCGGGCGCCGCGTCCTAGAAGGGCTTCTCCTGTGACGCTTGCGCTGACGCCCCGCGCGGCTACGACTGCGGCTGCATGACGGCGTAGCCCCATCACGCGTTTGAGAAGCCTCTCGATCTAAAGCTTCACGCATTCTCATTTCTTTACGAAGTCTTGACATATTGTTTAGGTCTGTAATCATATTTTTATCGACACTTTAATCACTTTTTTATTGATAACACACATAGTTGTTTAAGATCCTAAACACAGATAAGCAATCAAAATATATATATATTTTTTTAAATCAACTATTGTAATTATCGAAAATTACCCATTAATTAATGAATTCGATTGTGCGAAGACAGCAAAATAAAACACCCACTTAACTCCTTACAATCAAACTATACATAATATTATACTAAATATATGTATGTCTTATAAAATAAGCTCATTCACGTAACTGGGAAAAACATAATAGGTGAAGCACGCATTCACATACATAAAAGTTTTTTTTTTTAGAGCTCTTTTTCGCAACTAATACTGCCTTTACAACTAAACTAACTCACTCTTATGTATAAGGATATACCACAAGCATTGTATTTTTAAATTAAATATAACATACATAAAAAAAATACAACTTACCAAGCTCATGCCTCTTACTATACCTGTCCTTATAAACGGTCCAAGTGGACGTGATTATAATATTAAATAATATTTGTGTCAGATCCCACTTCTGAACTGTAAAATAAATAGTGTATTAATGAAACATTTAACATTCCATATCAACCAAATATTTATTCCTTCTTTAACCCTTTACTTGATACCGTATCTAATAATGCACACATTCTAAGAAAAAATATTTGAGTAAAGTTTTGGTACTTATGTTTCTTTTTATTTTTTAACTGATATATGAGAGAGTTGTAGTTGGTAGAAAAAATAGTATTTATCACATCTGCCTACAATTGAAGTCAGTAGATCGCAAGATAGCGGAGCGTGCGCGTGCGCCTACGAGTTATAAGGTAAACATCGATTATAATCTTAATAAAATATCAATATTACGATAAATAAATATAGTTATTATTTGATTGAATGTGCATTTTTTTGATTACGTACAAAATTTTGATCATACAACAATGTTTTTTACCTAAAATATGACTGTCAATATTCATGTATCTATAAATGCACACTGCCAAGTTGGCATATTATGATTTGATTTTTGCAGTGTGCATTTTAAGATGCATTGCCAAAGATACAGCATAGAGCTTATATTATGCAATATGCATTTGCAGATGCACTGCTACTCAATCGTCACAATAATGAGGTTATTTTGAATCGTATTGTTACTTGTGATGAAAAATCATGAAAAATGGATAATGTACGATCATCGGAAACGCTTATCACGATGGCTAAAGCCAGGAGAACCGGCCTAATTCTGCCCTAAGCGAAAGTTGACTCAGAAAAAGGTACTGTTAAGCATCTGGTGGACCAGTGCTGGTGTCATCCACTACAGCGTCCAAAGATTTGGCCAGACGATTATGGCAGATCTGTATTTTCAACACTTACAAACCTTACCGAAAAAGCTAGCCGTTAAACAACCGAGGCTGGTCAATTGCTCTACCCCCATTGCTGCTTCAGGACAACGCCAGACCACACACTGCACAACAGAGGGTCGCTAAATTAGAGGAGCTGCGATTAGAATGTCTCCGACACCCACCGTACTTAAGCCGGGGATCCTGGGAACGTACGCGCCTTCCGCGATCCCCGACTGGTGCTGACCGGACACTGCGGGCCTTCTCTGGTCAGGGGGGGGAGTGAGGTGTTAGACTCCCCCCCGCAAACGTCACAGAGGGGTGCGCGTGGAACACTACGCGCCGCCACCTCGGGTCCAGTTGAATAGAAGGCGACAGACTTCCCCAAGCCCGACGCTCCTGGACCAATTCAGGGGGGCCGGAGGAGGGCGTTGTCCGCCTTCCGCCGACGCCCGGTGCGCCTGTTGCGGGCCGGAAGAGAGGTTGTGATCTCTCTCTCCCTTTCCGCAGCCTCAGTGAAGAGGCCTGGAACGCGGTGGTTTCCTTCTGCGAAACGGTCATCTCGCAGAAGGAAACCACCGCGTGCCAGGCCTCTTCACTGCCGATCATCGAAGTGACTACGGCCTACAGCGACAGGTCACTGCCTTCTTCTGATATGAGGGGATGCGCGTCTCCTCCCAAGCGGTACACTCTGATAGCGTATGCCGCGATGTGTCCTCCCGGCAGTCCACGCAGTGGTGACACCGGGCGATAACTTGCTTTAACTTTTAATTATTAAGAAGAAGATGTTGTTATGTTCCTACTTTACACTGAAGACTGTGATTTTACATATTTTGGTTAAGATATATGTGTCTAATATGACTGCATAAATATTTTTTTTATAAAATAAAAATGTATTACATTCTCTACCAATAAGGCAGTGTTTCCTACAGTGCACATGGATTTTTAAAGTTTTATGCATGACAGCTTGGTAGTGTGCATAATTAGATACATGGTATAAATACAAAACTAATATAGGGAGAATTTATTTTTTATTTTTCTGGTGTCTATTTACCTGGTACCAACCCAAATATAGTAAAGAAATAAAAAAAAAATGACATCAAACTCTCTGCCAAGTTAAGGGTTAAATAAAATTTATTGTTACAAATGGTGTCACAAGTCACAACTCGAAAAATCGCGCGCGTCCAATATGGCCGACCGCAGAAAAAGTCCCTTTCGGATGGAAGTCAAAACACAAACTAATATTCTACAAATAAGTGTTATTATATTATTTTTATAAAACAATGAATTAAGAAATTGCTAATTAAATTATTTTAAATATTTTCAGACGAAATATATAGCAAAAGCTTACAAGACTATAATCTATCTTTGTGCCAAATTTCATCCAGATCCATTCAGCCATTTAAGCGTGAAAGAGTAACAAACATCCATACATCCATACATCCATACATACAAACTTTCGCCTTTATAATAGTAGTAGGATACAGTGTGGAAGGGACATTGATGCGCAAAATTTAACATGGCTTAATACTAGAATTTCAAGTACGGTTCTCAGTGTCTTATTAAATAAAAGTTAAAATACAAGTTAAAAATATATGTATGTGTGGAACAAATCAGTAGATTTTTTAAATTCACTGTACCCATGGTACAGACTTTCCTAGTTTGGGACAAATGTTAAAACCTGTGTAACTTTCTACTACAATACAATTTTTAACTTGTAAACTTTTTCATTTGATATAAGCTACGTAAACTTTCTGTAGGGGTGTCCAACTTCATCAGTAGTGTTAGCTTACTGTATAAAAGTACTCTGTGGCTTACTGATATTTATGATTTTGTCACTGATAATCGCATTTTATTATACCATCTGACATGCCGTGACAGCTGTCACTTTACCTCGACAACTGTCTATTTCATTTTGAATATCGCACTTGTTATTCAGCGGTCGAACAAAACGGATTAAATCAAATATTCTACACAATCTGTGTTTTTATTCGGTTAAACCTGCACTGTGTCATCAGTAGGAAGTTTAGAATTATGTTGTACTGAAACCATCGTCCGTTAATTGATGTGTGTCAGTTTATATGTTTGTAAACGCTTGTTGTATTCTCCAAACCGATTCCGGCCACGGCAGCTAATCTTAATGGAGACTAACAAAGTATGCAGGAGATATTATAGTGCACAAGTGTGTGCGCAAACACTGCGGCACTCCCTCTTCCGTAACTCTCATAGTCCAATGTCACGGCAATCCCAAGACAATCGAGAAGAGATCAGGCGCAGGACCAACGGCTTTACGTGCCTTCCGAGGCGCGGGGGTGTCACACCACCAACTTCCAAGCTCCGGACTGTTACTGAGAAACTCCTAATGGAAAATCTAATAACACTTTTTGCCTGACCTTGAAATCGAACCCAGGACGCGACGTTCAACAGTCGCTTGTTGCCACGAGAACATCGTAGCAGTTAGTGGTAAGGCAACCACGATACAGGAGAAATTCTTAGCGTGACGTAAGACTACAGCACCGCCCTCCATCTTAAGTCCACTCCACACTCCTCGGGATCATATTTCGCGATCACTAACCCTGTATCTGCGGCGACTCGCAATGTGCCCTCCGATGTACCCTCGCACGTAGCACCTCCCGAGACGAGGAGGGCACGTACACGACTGATTTATCAATTATATTGTGATACGCTGGCGTTACGTTCGGAAGTGTGGATTGTTGAGGGATTTGAGATATGACATCACGTAGCTTTGCCGTACGGTCCGAGAACCCTGAGTCGGACGTTATTTTAGCGTGCGTGGAATTTTGAGTATCTGTTGAGGAATATGTAGTTAAAGAGGTAAGGGTACTTCCGAACTAGTTAGCTTCAATGCTGGATCCTTTTTCAGGAATACCTGATGATGCAACAACAAGGGCATAATTGAGTCTCTCTTTCCTTTCATCGTGTGGGCAGTAAGGTCTAACGACCCCACACACCCTAGTGTCAGAGTTTCTAAACCGCCTCAAGGGACTCACATGGTTACCGATGTCAGTGATGTCCAAGATAAACTTAGAAAGTACATATATGTATTAGAAAAAGTCACTAAGTACTTGCCCGTGCCCGGTTGCGAACCCACAACCTCTTGCATAAGAGGCGGGCGCCTTAACCACTGGGCCATCACGACATTCATAATAAATTGAGTAAGATTCTGTCTTATTAGGCTGAGTTATTAGGTAAAAGTGTGACGGTTGGTATTTATGTATTTTTGTATAAGATAGGGTACGTATTTGAATATCGAAGATTAAAATACCTACGCTTAAAATACCAATGTTCAAAACATCGAAACTTTAAATATCGATTATATCAAAATGTCGAAAATTGTTATACCTAAGCTTAAAACGTCGAAGATTGAAATGCGGAGTGATTAAAATTTCGAATGATTCAAAATATCGAATGACATTATGCCTAAGTTCAAAATATCAACATTTCATACATCTAAATTCATAATATCTACGTTAAAAATACCTACTAGTTGAAATACCGAAAAAAAATTATACAGGATAAGTTTTTAACCAGTGCGTAAATTTTTTTTGGTAGTTCAGTGTCAGTAATAGAACACATTTCCGTGTTTAGTTAAAAAAAAAAAACTAAAAAAAATTTCATCCTGATCAGAGTTTGAAATAAGCAAAACATCCAGGACATAATCTATTCGCCATACTATCAATGAAAACTCGCGGCCGCCGCCGCCGCCCGGGCGCATGGCTGGGGTGAGGGGGTGGGGAATGCGCTAGCGCCGAGTGACAATGAAATATGGTTTTTAAGTAAACATGTTTCGTAAGCGATAACTTTTATTTTTAGTACTAAGACATATCAAAATAAAATATACGTGTTTAATAAAACGTGTTGAAGTTTATTATGGCAAAATTTACGCACTGGTTAAAATTTTTTCCTGTATAGGCAGTATGAGTGTATTCATAAATGTAGGTAGATGTGAAATTGTGAGAACAAGCATGCAGCAATCATGCAACATGCAAGCAAGCATGGTTTCTGTCACGGCTCCGGCGCTGCAGGGCTCCGGCAGTCCCACGCGAGCTTAACGTCGCAGATGGTCTAAACGCTCACCACCGCAGCTTCGGCTTGTTGGCCGGCTTGGCCGGCCAACCTCAGCTGCGGCGGCGGGTGTTAAAACCACCTGCTCCTCAGCTCGCGGGCTGCCTCGCCCCTCCGCGCCTACGCGATTCTAAATTACACTCTAGGGGTAGGGGGTTGTATCTATATAGATACAAAGACACATCAGAAATGAACTCAACCCTATAAACCCGGCGTCGGAAGCCACGAGACGACTCCCGGCCACCGTAGACGCGGGTCTGTGGACGGTGAGCAATGGGTAGCTCACCGTCCGTACGTTCACTAGCGACAGACCGTGTCGACGGCGCGTTCGTGTTCCACGCGCGCCTCAAAGAGATGTCAGCAAAATTGGATGGGGCCACTGAGGGCCGATGCCTGCCGGGGCTGCGGGTTGTTCGAAAGAGATACCGCGCCCCCGGAACGCAAAGGGCACATGAAGGAACATAGACGGGTTTTAGTCAGTAAAAGTCTGACACTCCCTCCCGCCCCGCCCAGGGCGGGGGAAGTTATTTGATGATTTCCCGTCTATAAAAAAAAAAAAAAAAAGGGGTAGGGCAGACAAGACTACGTGGAGTCGGTTTTGCAGCGATACGTTTCTTTCACTAGCTTTGGTAGCACAACATATTCACTTTCAAGAAAATATTTTAATTTAAAGACCTAAATAATACCTTCACGATTGACCTATGCTTGTACACTAGACACTGATTTTCATGGATAAAATAGGTCGAAATTGTTCCAAAACCGAATTGGGGCACCCCGAATTTACGTAGTCTTTTGGCTGTTACCCCTAGAGTGTATATAAAAATCCGGAGGCGCGAAGGGAGGGCAACCCCCGCCCGCTGTAACAAAGCATAGGCACCCGTGGGAGCCGCAGCGGCTGAGGCTGGTCGCCAGAGGCGACCAGCAAGCCGAAGCTGCGGAGGTGAACATGGGTGCCTATTCTTTGTTACGCAAGGGCGAAGGGGTTGCACTTCCCGTAGCGCCGGAGACGTTGCAGAAGCAACCTTTTTCCACTCATACTACTTATATCAATTTTTTTTTCGATATTTTTACTTGTAGGTACGTATTTTTAGGGTGAATTAATGAATGTATTAAATGTTGAAAATTAACCCATTTTTACACGTAGGTATATTAATTTTCGATGTTCAAATATTATATGTACCCATCGATATTTAGGACGTTCGATAGTTTGTACTTCGATATTTAGGACATTCGATAATCTGTATTTCGATATTTGAATCTTTCGATGTAACTTTTGTAGATATTTAGATTTTAGATATATTGGACGTAGGATATTTAACCATTCGATACTATAAACTTTCGTTATTTTAATTTTCGGTTTTATGGTCGTTCGATATTTCCATTTTCGATGTTATGAACATCGATATTTTAACAGTAGGTATTTTAATCTTCGATATTCAAATACGTACCCATAAGATATTGTAATAAACCACTTTTCGGTACAGTCAGACACTTCTTGGGTCATAATTTTAGCCAGATCCTGAAGTGAAGTTCCCATCTTTAAAGCGTCTGGTGGCAAACGTATGCCTGACGACTTTGGACTTTCAGTCTGTTACCAGAGAAATTCTTTTGGATTGTTCTACCCCTTTCACGGCAAAGGTAGTCGTTTCGACTTTTCTAGTGGCTTTAAAAGCACCTAAGATTTCGCTTATCTGTAAACTAGCGTAGCCTTTTCTCTTGGTTCATCTATTAAGCGATGAGTGAGGGTCAATAACAATCATCGAGAAATCAGAATACTCAGGTTAGAATCTTAGCCATATTAAATCCATTCCACATTTCAAATTGTAACGAATAAAATTGGCACTAAGACCACTAAGACCAATAAAATTGAATTTCTTTGAAACTCGAAGAGTTGGAGAGTAAGCCTGTAATGTCATTTTATTGATGTTACAAAATGGAAGACTGGATTAATTTGTATAACTTGGCAATGTCTGTTACTGGAATTTCGCTTTAAAATATTCTCTTATTAGTTCTATTTTGTTAAAATCTTCCTTAGTGAATGTAGGTGAAGTGAGCTTGAGGTGAACTATCAATGCCTAGTGTTAAGTAGGATGGCAGCTCAGGAGGTTCGCGGTTCCTACAATGTAATTAATTTAAAAATGCTAATTACTTATTTTTGATCTGTGGCATGTCATAATCGAAACTAAATCTTTTTATTCTATCTTTTAAAACTAGGGTTATCTTTTGACTTCGAGTTAGTGGCTAATATGGCTCGTTATTATAAGTTAAATAGTAGAAAGTCTGAGTTATTTTCTTGCGGTAACTGGGCCTAAGAAAACTATTCTGTTATTCAATTGACTAGTTTTTTAGGGGCCTAAGAAAACTAGTAAGTACTAGTTTTATCTCATATTATTGTTGTACCGTTATGATTTAGATTTTCTTTTTGTATTTGCCTTTTCTATTAACATTAAAAGGGCACAGTATATTCCCGTAAATGTAATTAAAATCAATAAAATTTATACGTCTGCAAACTCACACAAGCATGGCCCCTAAAACGCTGCATACCTCCCAAAAGTTCGCGCCACTCGACGCCTGAAGTTAATCGTGCGCGAACATTTTAATGGTCCATAGTTTGCAACAAGGCTCGGCTTACACAAGGGTTACCGGACACTTCGTAATTGAAAGCGAGTTTAATTGAGAGCCTGCTAATCGTCGGACTATTATACGTGGATGATAGATGGAGCGGGATACACCACCTAATAATTTAACCTAATATATTTACCTAACCTAATACACCTAATATATTTTTAACCGACTTCAGAAAGAAGGAGGATATTTCTTTGTCAGTATGTTTTTTTTTGTATGTTTGTTACGCGATATTTATTTTGATGATCTTTTAGTTTGGTAGGTCATACTTCAGAGGGTAAGTAGTTTGGTTTATAAATCAAGATACCTACCTGAAAAAAATCTTATTCAGTAAGTAAAAAGTAGTTTTGCCTACTTTATTCAGGCATAACTACTTTTGACTGGTTAAAAGTTTTCACGGCAAGAGTGATACTCATTGTTCCCCACCAATACTAGGTGATATTGCAATAAAGATTGGACGTCAGTTGTTACGACTAAGCTTACGTCGATTTATACCGGCTCTATCTCATCTCCATCGACTTCATTTGTTTCTTTTCAACCAACAACTTTTATCCCAGACCACGCCCTCAATTCGCGATATTTAAAAGCAAATATGGATATAATTTAAAGCTCAACAAATACGAACCTGCCGATAAGTCAACAGCGGAGGGGCGATCGTTTGCAGAACGTTCTCGATCAATCAGAATTCGTTAATGAATCCCTTTACTCCGGTGTGTCACGGAATAAATAGGTGACAGAAGGCTGACTCTACGATCGGACACGCACACACACATACACGCGCTGTATGTACAGCGAATTCTGTTTCAAGTGTATTCATAATTGGGTATTTGACGCCACCAATTAAAAACATGTCGGCACGGTGGGCGCAGTGGCTGATCGGTTGGCTGCTGCGCTGCGTGTCGCGGGTTGGATACCCGCACGTAACAATTATTTGTATAGCTTACAGATGTTTGTAAACGCACCCAGGATTTTTCTTTCACTTATGGGAGATTGTCCAATAACTTCCCCCGCCCCGGAAGGGGCAGGAGGGAGTGTCAGACTTTTACTGACTAAAACCCATCCATGTTCTTTCTTGTGCCCTTTACGTTCCGGGGGTGCGGTATCTCTTTCGAACAACCCGCAGCTCCGGCAGGCTTCGGCCCTTAGTGGCCCCTCCAAATGTTTGCTGACATCTCTTTGAGGCATATGGAGGCGAGGGTACAGAGAAAAACCTAGTATGGGGCAACGTTTTTTCTAAGGAAAACAACAACATACTTTTTATGAGCTTTTTTGCTCGTTGTATGAAGCTGACGCTCTGTGTCTATCTATTCTATGCTACCTGCAAATATGACCACGGTATTCATTGATGATGGAGAGTAATTAGCGAAGGGTATATGAGGTGGGGGAGGGAGGAGGAGCAAAGTTTATATTTCGTAAATCGCTGATTTGTTTGCCGTTTGTTTTAAATTAACGGCATCTTGGCTTTAGTACAACAACCTGTTTAATCTAAATAAAATCTAGATAGATTTGTGGCTATTTCGTGGATACTGTAGTTTATTGATGAAATGAAAGAAATTATCATTCTGCAGAATGAGTATTGATGATGACACATTGATTAATGGATAATGGTTCAAAAAAGCAACTAAAATAGCGCTTAAAATTGTCTGCAAGATATATTACTAGTGGCATTTATTATTTATCACGCAATTACGCTATTTTCGACTCTAAAGGCAGGACAAACTCACAAACTTATCCCCAATTTATTTATTTCCAAACGTCATCACATCTATTTCTGTCGTTACATCCCTTATCCAGTGTGACACTTCACGTATTTATACCCTCTGTGAGTGTCGCACGAATGTTTAAAGCGGTTGGCGGCCATTTTGATGGCGTGTTTATGAAAATGGCCGCCTTCACTGAGATACTATGCGAATGGGTGATCGGGAATGGTACAATATGGGGGGGTAGTGTTTGGTCGACCGTAGGGTTTGTTATGGGGTTCCAATAGAGAGTGTAGAATATTCAGGCGCACGGGTCGAGGGTTCCGAAGAATTAAATAAAAGACGAGCAGAGTCTTCAACCACTTATATTGTTGTTCACAAGCTTCCGATGATTGCTACAGTACGACTGACTTACGACTGACAAATTTTGCCGTGAGGCGGCTATATTTATGACTTTCTTACGTGGGTGCAAGTAGTGCCATGACAAATAAAATAACAAAAGGTGTTTGCACCAATCACGTCACAGTATTTCTCCCATATGTCTCTACGGTGGTGGAAGTAGTGGGTAGGGCGCGACATCATCAACAAATGTTCCACCAATCAAATATGCACATTTTTGTCATTAAATTTACTTATAATCTAGAATCATATATTTACCTTAATTCTAGATGTATCCTAAGTTACATTAATGCTAAAAATAACCTAGGACTAGATAATCAAAACATACATCATTTGATAGCGCAAAAGCATCTATATTTACATGAAAATCAAAATATTGTTACAATTATAGATTTAATCTTCCTATTGTACATATTTAAAACTACAGAAAGCCCTCGTGCTCTCTTACAATTCCACCCCCCGCAAGAGGGTTCAACCGATTGCGCTTCCGTCAGTAGGGAGCACGACAACTTTTACTACGGGCCGACGCAGCGTACCCTTTGTAGTTTTGATATCTACAATTCTAACAATACTATCCGCACCTGGATGCACTTTGGCTATAATGCCTTTGGTCCATTCACTACGTGATTTGTTGTCATCGACCACTATCACTACATCGCCCACTTTTACGTTCGGCACTACACTGTTCCACTTTTGTCGTTGCTGGAGCGTAGGCAGGTACTCGCGCAGCCATCGCCTCCAAAAGAGGTCGGCCAGCGCGTTTACTTGGCGCCACATGCGCCGTGAGTCGATGTCGGCGGCATGCTGACGCGTACACGGAGCATCTCCCGCGGCAGTGCCAAGCAGGAGATGGTTCGGTGTCAACACGACGGGTTGCTCAGCATCGGTGCTCACGTAGGCTAGTGGCCGGCTGTTAATTACCAGCTCGGCTTCTGCGAGGAGAGTGAGTAGCACCTCCTCCCGAGGCGCGCGCTCTTTTAAAGTAGAGCGCAGCGCGTTCTTCACGGAGCGCACCAGTCGCTCCCAGCTCCCGCCCATGTGCGGGGCGGCTGGCGAGTTAAAGTGCCAGGCGATTCCCCGACCTGTCGCCTCGCTTCTAATGCGACCCACGTCTAGGTCGCGCAGGGCCTGGCGTAGCTCGGCGTGTGCTCCAACGAAGTTGGTCCCGCGGTCGGAGTATATGTCCGCGGGACATCCTCGACGTGCGATCAGGCGTCGCAACGCCAATATGGCTGAGTCTGCACTCAGCGACGCCGCTAGTTCCAGGTGTACGGCGCGTGTGGTGAGGCAAGTAAATAGAACGCCCCATCTCTTCTCCCGGCGCCGACCGATGCTCACCTCCATAGGGCCAAAATAATCCACTCCACAGTGGACGAATGCCCGGCGATTAATCTCCAATCTCGCGATGGGTAGGTCGCCCATCTTAGGCGTCGACGGCTGGGCTTTCTTAATCCTGCACGTTTGACATTCTCTTGCGATTGCTTTCACTGTTGACCGTAAGTTCGTTATCCAGAACTTTTCTCTTAAAGAGTTCACCACGGTTTCCTGGTTGGCGTGAAGCGCTGTTGTGTGGTATCTTTTAATGATAAGCCGAGTCAAGGCGTGCTTTCCGTCTAAAATAATGGGGTGACGCGCTCCGAAAGTAAGTTCACTGCAGGCGCCCAACCTGCCGCGTACCCGTATCAAACCATCTTCAAATAACATTGGGTCTAGTTTTTTAATCTTACTGTTCCGTGGTAGCGGGCGGGCTTCTTGTAGAGCTTTTGATTCTTCCTCGAAGCTCTCAGTTTGTGCTATCTTCAGTAAACGTAGCTCCGCCTCTCGTAGATCGTCGACCGTTACGGTTGTCGAGTCGCGTCGTTTGCGACAGCGGTCCGTGAAGACCTTTATACGTGCTACTACGTATAAGATGCGTGTCCACGTACTATACCTTTCATAGGGCAGCGCGGGTTCGGCCTTAGTAGTGACGTTCACGTTGTGTACCCGCTCTAGGTCTGCCTCTGACACTGCGTCAACTCCAGAGTCCACCGGCCATTGCTCCTGTGGGCTGGAAAGAAATGAGGGACCCGAAAGCCACATATTACTGTTGACGGGCCACTCCAACCGGGTGCCTTTATCGGCTGGGTTCATCGCCGAGGGAACCCAGCGCCAGTCTTTCATCTTTGACCTTTTATCTATCTCTGCTAACCTATGAGATACAAAACGTTGGAAGTCGGTTGCTTCCGAGTGGATCCATTTGAGTACTGTCCTACTATCTGTCCATAAGACCTTTCGGGTGATTTCAACTCCTAACTCTTTCTCCACGGTGTCGGCTACCCTGCAGGCCAACACTGCCGCCTGTAACTCAAGGCGTGGGATTGAAATCACCTTTTTAGGTGCCACTCTAGCTTTCCCCATCACGAAGCTAACGCGCCTAATGCCGAGTGCATCTTTTCCCACCAAGTAGGCGACTGCCGCGTAGGCGGATTCACTAGCGTCCCCGAAGACGTGAAGTTCTACCTCTGATAACTTTATACCGTACCATCGCGGGATGGTTATATTGTTTAAGATTATAAGGTTCCGTAACCACGCGAACCATAAAGTTGCCTCCGCTTCATGCAGCCTCTCGTCCCACTGGATTCCTGTACGCCATATCTGCTGCATTAATATGCGCGACTGAATGACGCATGGATACAGGAAACCCAGCGGGTCGAACACCGACATTATGAAGCGAAGAAACTCTCGCTTCGTAGGAACAACGTCACCCTCTATAATTGTCTTCGGTAACTTTTTAAATGATAGGTCAAAAGCCAATTCATCGGTCCCCGGTGACCAAATCATACCTAAGGTGCGCTCTGTGGCGCCCTCGTCTTTTTCTAACGAGACTCTGTCGGGCATCTCTATTTCGAGAATCTCCCTGAGTTGTGGCGAATTGGTGACCCACCCCCGTATATTAAACCCGCCTTCGGCGTGGATGTGAGCCACCTCCTCTATGCGTTTGCTAGCCTGCGCGACGGACCATGCACTATCTAAATAGTCGTCCATGTAATGACTGTTATGTATAGCCGACACTGCTTCGGGATACTGACTATTAAATCTGGCCGCATTTTTATTCAAAATATAGATTGCGGATGTAGGGGAAGACACAGCACCGAAAATCATTGAATTCATGACAAACGTGTCAGGTTCTCCACTATTATTTTTATTCCACAAGAAAAGCTGTGCCCCTCGGTCACGTTCTCTGATTTTTATACGTAGGAACATGTCCGCTATATCTCCGGTGAATGCTACCGGTCCCAATCGGAATCTAATTAGAATTCCTAAAAGAGAATTTAATAGGTCTGGCCCCGCGAGCAAGCAATCGTTAA
The DNA here is from genome assembly GCA_932526535.1 of Caradrina clavipalpis. Classification (NCBI taxonomy): domain Eukaryota; kingdom Metazoa; phylum Arthropoda; class Insecta; order Lepidoptera; family Noctuidae; genus Caradrina; species Caradrina clavipalpis. The sequence continues at coordinate 9,023,749 of OW052114.1, forward strand.
GAGCGGTACCTTGAAAAGTGGCGGCGGCGTCGAAGACTAGTCTCAATTTCCCCGGCTTATTAGGATTCTGTACCCCAAAGTGAGGTAGGTACCACACCGGATCTTCGAAGCGGCCGTCCGCTTTACTCGCATAACCCTCGCTAATTAATCGTTCAATTTGATTTTCATATGCTTCCGCGTACGTAGGATTCTTATGCAACCTACGTTCTATTCCCGACAGTCTCTGTCGCGCATAAGCATAGTTATCGGGTAGCTGTGGATCGTCACGCCTCCACAACAATCCTACTTCCCATTCGTCGTTAATAGTGAAGCTACTGGTTTCATCTAATATTTTTAAAGTTCTGTCGATGTCTTTATGAGACCTAGGGATTTCGGTTATACCTATTGCTTCTAATTCGAATTGGTTTTTCACCATATCATGCAGTTCAGACAGAGGTTCCGCTAAACAGTTCACGGCTTCGTAGCCTACCCTAAACCCTTTACCTATGGGCCCATGCAGAACCCAGCCTAGCTTGGTCAAAGATGCAACTGGCTTACCGGACTTTCCTCGGCGAATCTCCTCGCCGACCAGCAACTCCCAGTTGTCCTGTCCCAGCAACAGCATCGGCTTGACTCCGCACATTTCCTCCAGGCCCAAGTCACGCAGGTGGGCGAGCTCCTTTATCAACGCAGCCGGCACCGTTTGGGCGGGCAAATCCAGCCTCTTGAACGTACGCACACTTATTTTGTGATTCACTTTATTTGGCCCGCGCACTGTCACATATATTTTCCTTGAGGATTTATCAGACACCTCATTACCGCGCGCACTTTTTAGCACTAAAGGTATTCTATCACCCGTTGCCTTTCCAGCTATCGAGTCGTCGATAAGCGATACTGTAGCTCCGTCGTCCAGTAGAGCGTAGCAATCTCGTTCGTTTCCGTTCACTGACACGGAGACGGGAATTATCTTCAACAACGCTTTGCCGTTATATTCTTTCACATTAGTGACGCTTTCAGTTTTATGCTCTCTATCTACGTGCAGTAAGTCGTGATGTGCATAGTGGCATTTCGAGCATTTGCTTGCTCGGCAGAACTTCTTCGCATGTTGTTTTATTATACAATTAAAACACATCCTCTGATCTTTTACAAATTGCCATCTCTCATCAGAAGTTAGTTTCGCAAACTTTTCACACTTCGGTAATTTATGATCTCCCTTGCACATAGCACACTGCACATTGTTCTTATTATCTTGTTCGCTGTCGCTTTGTACATGTAATCTCTGAACATTTTTAAAGTGAATGCCTGGCTTACTATGTGCGCTTCTCAAACTTTTAACATTAGCCGTTTGACCGGCAGCGCCCATGTCCATCTGCACATAAAATGACGTAGCTCGGGCTAAATGGCTCAGGAATTCAGATAATATCTCTAGGCTGGGTGACACTCTCACATCGATGCCCTGAGACGCCGCCATACCCATTGCGAAGTCGCCATATTGAGCCCTCTGCACAGGCGTTAATTTACTCAGTAATTCACTCACCAGTTGTGGGTTGTTCAGGTATCCATTCGCGTGCACATTCCTCAACAGCGACACACAATTCCTCACTGTAGATGAGAACTTTCTCAACTCACGACCACTTTCTGTTACTTTCGGTAACGCACGCACTTTCTTCAACGCACACTCCAATATTAAATTAGGATGTCCGAACTCTTCATCCAGTGCCTTCATAATCTCCGATGGGTTAGTTGATGTCCGCAATAAGTCTTCTACCGCTATTTTTGCCTCTCCCTGCAGTGACGTTTTCAAGCGCGCTAAGTTCTCGTGCGGCTTAAAGTTGTACATAGCTGTTGTGTCCCAGTACATGTTCTTGTACGATAGCCACTCTGCCGGGTCACCGTTGAAGTATGGCAACTCATAGGCTTGCCTGGGTACTGGCCGCGGACGAGCTAGGTTTGAAATAGCTTCTGCCAGCTGATCTATTTTCCTGTCTCGCGGCTTGCTTCTCTCCGTTTCTTCGGCGAACGATTGATCCCATTCAGGCACTTCACGTGGTGGCACTCGCGGAACACTAGCCGTTACTATCGGCGTATATTCGCGGAACTGTACGGTCGCGGGCGCACACTGAGGGAGCGCAGATATCGAGGTCGTATATACTGTATGCGGTTGCGCGGTCACTGTCACTCCGCGGGAGGTCGCGGCACTCTCGGTTGCAGGCACTCCGTACGCAGTCGTTACTACTGCGGGCACTGGCACTGGCACTGTTTCTTGCGCGTCGTGAGCTTCTGCGATCACTTGTGTTTCACTCGGCACTGAGTGTGTGATCCAATCTTCCACACGGCGTGTTGTAGTTTCTTCATCGGACGAGTCTTCTTCGGCGACGGCATCTATCTCGGCCAGTTCCGCCTCCAACTTCTTCTTGACGAGATTTTCCCTCAGGCGCACTAATTCCCTCTCAGCCTTGTACTCGGCCCTCCGGCGGAGGTAATCGGCACTCTTCTGGCCGCTCTTCGATGAGACGTGGCTGGTTCTTGATCTCGGCGTCCGTACCACCCGTAGTATCTCCGATTCCCGAGGCACTGCAGCCGCGTCGCGATGGTCAATCACGCGTCCGGGGCCCGCCAATGGAATCACGGGTGCGGGTAATGCCGACGACACTGTAGGCGCTATCGAAGGTGATCCCGGTGCCATTTCAGACGGCACTCCTGAATCGGCTTCCATCTCTCGTCGCTTGTTCAACGCTGCCTCCAATTTGCGCAGCTTGCTCCTCGTGGCGACTGAGCTTCGTTCACTCATCTTGAATGCTTCAGACTTCTCAGGCTTGAAACTTCAAACTCTTCAGGCTTGAGATGTAATTCTTCAGACGCAGGATCCGGCTCGAAGGACCAAAATTGTAGAATATTCAGGCGCACGGGTCGAGGGTTCCGAAGAATTAAATAAAAGACGAGCAGAGTCTTCAACCACTTATATTGTTGTTCACAAGCTTCCGATGATTGCTACAGTACGACTGACTTACGACTGACAAATTTTGCCGTGAGGCGGCTATATTTATGACTTTCTTACGTGGGTGCAAGTAGTGCCATGACAAATAAAATAACAAAAGGTGTTTGCACCAATCACGTCACAGTATTTCTCCCATATGTCTCTACGGTGGTGGAAGTAGTGGGTAGGGCGCGACATCATCAACAAATGTTCCACCAATCAAATATGCACATTTTTGTCATTAAATTTACTTATAATCTAGAATCATATATTTACCTTAATTCTAGATGTATCCTAAGTTACATTAATGCTAAAAATAACCTAGGACTAGATAATCAAAACATACATCATTTGATAGCGCAAAAGCATCTATATTTACATGAAAATCAAAATATTGTTACAATTATAGATTTAATCTTCCTATTGTACATATTTAAAACTACAGAAAGCCCTCGTGCTCTCTTACAGAGAGCGTAAAAAGTTTACAAATATTTGGATATCTTTTCTGGGCAAACAAGCCAAAGTTAAGTGGTCAGCGCTGCCTATAGACATCTGCAATAGCAGAGACTTTGCAGATGCGTTCGTTGCCATCCCAGAGACGAAGCTGAAATGTCTCATGTGCCTGTTGCCTGCAGCAAAGGTGCTTTGCGACAGAAATAGGTATAGTGGACTACCACTATACATACAATGAGGAGAATGATCTCATCCGGGAAAGTACTAACTTTCTACGATGAGCTCACAGAGAGCCTTACTATTACGCTTTTGTATGGGAGAACTGATTATTTTTAAATATTAACATTGAGCTATCTAGAATCATGTAGTAATGTCCCTTCTATTCTGTATTATGATATTAAAGGGATGGACCCTTTACTTATTTATTTTTAATGGATACGTAATTTAAATAAATAAAAAATAAAAAAAAATATAAAAAAAAAAAATATTCTCCCATCGCAAATAAAGGCAAAGCTGGTTCAGTCCCTTATCTTTCCTATACTTGATTATGGCGATGTGTGTTACTACGACCTGAATGCAGATCTCCTCAATAAACTTGACCGACTTCTGAATAACTGCATTCGATTCGTATTTAATCTCCGTAAGTATGATCATGTGTCCGCACATCGATCGCTCTTAAAATGGTTACCCATCAGACAGCGCAGGGCATTAAGAGCTTTGACAACCTTATTCTCTCTTCTGAACAGGCCTAGTTCTCCCTCCTATCTAACTTCTCATTTTCAATACTTGTGCTCAGCGCACAGTAAGAATCTTCGTTCCTCCAATAATCGTCTTCTACGATGTCCGTCCCACCGCACTGGTTTTCTTAAATCTTCTTTTCCTGTCCAGGCGGTTTTCCTTTGGAATGCACTACCTCGGAACATCAGGATGGCCACCAGCCGGTTCACATTTAAGGTGAAAGCTCGCGAACACTTACTTAAGGAGTTAGCAGACTCGACCCACTATTAGTTTGTTTCTATCTCCATTAGTATTTTTATCTCTCTCTACTTTGTTTTTTTTTTTGTTTGTATGTATGTATATATGTATTTATTATTATATTTTATATTGTAAATTTTCTGTTTCTGTTCCCTCTTTCTTGCACCTCCTATGTTTTGTCTCTGCATCACCCTAAGGTAGACTGGTAGAAAATGCCTAAGGCATTAAGTCCGCCTTTGTACGGTGTATTTTTTTGCATTTGTGCATAAAGTTTAATAAATAAATAAATAAAATGTTGTGCGATATTTAAACAAAAACTTTATCATCTATACTAATATTATAAAGAGGTAGAATTTGTTTGTAAGTTTGTAAGTTTGTATGTAGGGGGTAATCTCCGGAAGTAGTGAACCGATTTTAAAAATTGTTTCACTGGTAGAAAGCTACATTATTCGTGAGTGCTATAGGCTATATAACATCACGCTGCGACCAATTGGAGCGGAGTATCAATGAAAAATGTGGCAAAAACGGGGTAAAAATATTCTTTTCGAGGGGTTTTGTTGCGTGCGCTGCGTAAACAGTTAAAGTTACGCAAAAATAATGTATGAGAGAATTGTTCTTCTTACAATATTCAAAAAAAAAGTCCGCGGTAGTACATGCCTAACTTTAAAGGTTGACTCAGTATAGCCATTTTTATAGTCAGAAAATTTGTTTTAAAATAATGCATTATTTGTGAAGGTGTTTTTATGAACATAGTATTAATCCTTATCAACATAAATACGTTATTCATCACAAGTGTTTAATTTTGAACAAAATTGCCCTTTACATCATTTAATTTCAATGAATATCTTAGGAGATATCGCAGTTTTAAAATAACTTCGCAGCAAAATAATGACTCTGCGTGACATTCCGTAGCCTGTACCTCAGAATAACAGATTATAGGCTACATAACATCGCACTATGAGCCACGGGAACGGAAAAGTAACCAAAATCAACAACGCGGGTGAAACCGCGGGGCACAGCTAGTTTTGAAATAAAGTCATTTGACGGGAATCTGCTTGCTTTTATCACTATAAAATGTCATCGAGTTTAATTACTTATTGACCAACATGAGACTACTTTTGTAAGAAGTGCGCAGTCGGGCCTACCACTTGTTATTTCAGTTGTATGATTTTGACGTCTCGGCGATGAGCCAAACGTTGAAAATCCAACAGTGCGCAAGGCAATACATATAATATTAAAATAATACTGTTTCAAGGGATGATTGGAGACCTCGAGTCTCCTTTGAATTATGTTATTTTATGAGTGTAGTCTTTTGTTTTATTTTTAAACCCGTCCACACTGAAAGCGCGGTGACTGAAGCCAGCACCATTTCAGTGAATAATACCTACTGTTGTGTTTTTTTTTGAAGATTACATTTCTAATTTTCTTTAAACTTAATATCAGCATTGCTTCTCTGTAGAAATTACAATACATTTTGGTGAAGTGAGTTCAGTGCGATGGCAGCTTACCTCAACCTCACTTCACCTAAATCCACCGAGGTAAATTACAGAATAGAACTACAAGTCATTACGGGTGATTTTACTCTACCTCATCTTCCCACGTAGTAAAGCAAGAGACACATTGTTAGAATAGTAGCTAATTAAAAAAGCCTGTTAATAAGTAATAAGTAATGCTGAAACTAGTTAGACCAGTGCCCAGGAGCTGGTGTAACGAGTGCTAGTGTTAATAGATGGAGGGATCAGGCGAGATCGTAGTGATTGGCATTCGATATGGTTACGATTACTGACGGTCCCACGGGAGCTTGCAGATTGCTATTAGATTTTGTTTTATTTTTTTTTCAATTAGTATCCCACACTTGGAGTTTCTGCTGTATTATGGGTGCTTTTACAATCAGCATATTGTAGTTTTGCATTCGCGTCAAATTCTAGGGGTAACTATGTATGCTTTATATATTGATTAACTATGTAAAAAAGAGAGTTGTTTGTTAGTAGTTAATTTTGGAATTCCCAGGTCGAGCAGTGTTATTGGGTTTTTCTATGAAATTCAGAGTAGCAGCTTGGAGCTAGGATGTGTGCCCGGTTAATGGCAATAGGCTCGCCCCTTATTATATGGGTCCTAAACATACTGCGGGCATACTGCTGCGTACTGTGGGTGTACATTAAAAAATACAAGCGTAATTGACAACGTCAGCCTTACCGACTGTCTTACTATTGAAAAGTTCAATACAATTGAAGCATGCATGAAATATCAATATCGTGCACATGAAAGGGCGATGCCCTGATAGCGGCGCGATAACCTGAGATTATCAACCGCATGTCGATATGAGCGTAGGTTATCATGCATCTAGTCTGAGACAGATGTCCTATAAGTTGATGTACAAGGAACGAGAGTCAGCGGCGAGGCGGCGTAGGTTTAGGAGAGAAAAAGTAATGCTTGTGTTGGGGGGCATACAAAGGGGCTTTCTAGGTGTGACATGGTTATCATCATCAGCCTTTATACCATGAAACTTTGGTTGTATGTTGTGTGTGTAACTCAATTATTTCGCTATGTTATGCGTGTTTTGTAGTAGCAGCTCGGAGTTTGGATTTGTGCCCGGTTAATGGCAATAGGCTCGCCCCCTATTACATGGGACCTAAATATACCGGCGAACTGTGGGTGTACATTGGTACACCTCTGCCTATCCCTTCGGGGTATACAGGCGTGATGGTATATCCTACTACTATTATAAAGGCGAAAGTTTGTATGTATGGATGTATGGATGTATGGATGTTTGTTACTCTTTCACGCTTAAACGGCTGAATGGATCTGGATGAAATTTGGCACAAAGATAGATTATAGTCTGGAATAACACATAGGCTACTTTTTATCCCGGGAAAATGTACGGTACCCGTAGGATAACACATCAACTGTGACGCGGACGAAGTCGCGGGCAGAAGCTAGTCATTAATAAAATTCCGACAACAACCGTCGGACAGTAGCCCATCAGACACAATACCCGTTTGGTCGGACGGTCCTTGGTTTTTAATAGGGGTTGAGGAACTTTTCGCTATATTCCTTGACGTGCGCAGGTGTGTGTGTATTCTAAGGCCGTTCCACCTTACGGTTTTCATTGAAAAACAGAGTCCTCTATTGCCTGCTCTTTGGGTTTCAGCGTACTTATTCGATAACACGTTATTGCAATAAATCCAAGATTTTATGGACATCATAATGCGCGTTTCCTACGTAGCAGCTCAATACGAAAATTCTTGTCAAATTATAAATAACTAGCTTTTGCCCGCGACTTCGTCCGCGTGGATTAATAGTTCCCGTTCCCGGGGGATTTCCGGGATGAAAACTATCCTATGTCTTTTTTCGGGTCCCAGACTATATCTGTACCAAATTTCATTGAAATCGGTTCAGTGGTTTAGGCGTGAAGAAGAGACAGACAGACAGAGTTACTTTCGCATTTATAATATTAGTACGGATTATGATTGCATCAAGTGACATCCAATCCGGCCTGTCCCTTGCTGTTCTCCTCTAGCGACGCCCTGACCCAAAGTCCGAACTGAAAGGGGGGCCCTTAGTGTGGTCGCTTAGTTTATGTTTTTATATCGTAACGAGGGTCGGAGGCCTACGACGGAGGCCTTAATTTATGACGACACCACAAGAAAGTCCGGTTAAGCAGCTGACAACAGCCTAGTTCTACGAGAGAGATGCCAGAAAAATAAAATTGCATCAAGCCATGTAATTTACTAGAAGTTAGAAGGACGCTTCTACCTACCCCTAAGACGCTCCCTGTAACTAAGGCTATTTCCAGACGGACAGACGATGCGTGTCACAGATGGTATCACAAAGTCGCCAGTTATCTGCCCTGCAGCATCTGTCGTGACGTCACGCGCCTGATCTTATTTCTGAACACTATTTTAATGTTTGAGCATACATTGAATGTCATTGTGTGTGGTGTAAGGGGTGGGCGATTAGTCGTGCGACAGATTAGTCGCTGGTAAAATGGAGATTTTCGTTCCAGTTTCTGCCGTTGATGATGTGGGGTCTGACGCTCCAGAAAATAGTTGCCAGGGGAACATTGCTAATTTGCCGGTTAAGTTTATTTTGCCAAGATGTGCTTGTATATCCAATCTGTTGTATCTCAAATAAACACGTTTACTAATTCATTATCATTTAATTTTAAGAAAACGGCTCCAAATTCAACACTAATACATCGATAAATATATAGAAAACTCCACCACCCAATTTTTATTTCTGATGCTTGAAGCGGGGCACAGCTTTAAAGCTGTCAAGTATGAACATTTCCCTATTCACACAATTTCAGCCATGCTGAAATGACGTATAAACAGCAACTGGACCTGGAGAAATCTTGGACCATTATTATATGAAGCGGCTAATTTGAGCGACGCTTTGTAACTGTACTGTTGAACTTGCCTTGATTTTATTTTGATCTCTAGACCGCACGGGCAAAGTGACATACAGGACAAATAAATGAGCTAAGATCTCGCCGCATTTGTAATGTGACTACTGTCCTACGTTTCACGACGTTTTGGTCGTGTCGTGTCGCAGTCGCGCTGTCGACCGGGGTGGCCGAGGCCTTATACATAGGTAGGTACAGATAAAGTTAATATTTTGTATGAATTGATGATCTCTAAATACGGAGTATAAAAAGACACAATTATGCGTACTGTTTATCAAACTAACATTGAGCAATTGCTAGGAAACGGTTTCTTTTTTTTGCCACCAAATTATTGTTGATTATGGTAGCGCGCAATGTAACACACCCAAAACATTTTACTTTCGAGTACATATGCAACAGTACAGGGGTCGTGGGGTATTCAATTACATCGCGATGATGGGCACAACATGTAACTTTTGAATTATGTAAGTGTTTTTTTTAACACCGTTAAGTTAATATTCTGCTTCTGGAATAATTTAGGCAAAAAAGCGGGAAATCATTATAGGTTCTGAACATTCTTGAAAGCGGGCATTCAACTCGTCTTCTGAGTGGATAAATTATCACAACAATTACTACAACCCACTCTCATTCTTATACCTACGTGTGAAAATCATCAGTTTTAGCATAATTAATTAAAAGTTTCGACAGTACCAACACGATCTATCAAACAAGACTTCCTAACTAAAGAGTAGATAACAAATGGAGTACTCATATATACCATCACGCCTGTATTCCCCGAAGGGTTAGGCAGAGGTGTACCGATGTACACCCACAGTTCGCCGGTATATTTAGGTCCCATGTAATAGGGGGCGAGCCTATTGCCATTAACCGGGTACAAATCCAATTCAATCCAATTTCAGAGAAAAACCCAATAACAGTTTTTGCTCGACCTGGGAATCGAACCCAGGATCTCCTCTAGCGTAGCAGTTGCACTCAGTACCACTAGGCCAACGAGACAGTTGGCAGTCGTACTCATATACCTTCAAAAACGTAACGTACGTACGTTTGATGGAATATGATCATTCCATTAGTTATCTTCTCTCAAGCACTCCACGCCTTCCTTACTCCGTGTTCGTCCCTTTCCCATATCCATTAGCGCAGAGAGTTGAAGATTCGCGGCCGCACGTGATAATTAATGCTAATTACTGCTCATTGTTTGAGCAACGGACAGGCAACGGTATAGTGTGATGAAGCTGGCTTTTACTTGCAGAATGACTAACCTATATTAAGCCCTTTTGTGTTTGGTAAGAAATATGCAGAAATTATTACGTTCTTGAAGACTGACTTATTAAAATGAGCTTTATTTCCTTAAATTTTAAACTCTAAGAATCGAAACCGGTTTTAGAGGCCTTTGTCCAGCAGTGGGATGACGTATGCTGTGCTGTGCTGTCTGACAGTTAGTTTATACCCCATGCCGTGACGCCGTGTGTAATATTACAAACAATAAGGCAAATCGGGTTTTAGAAAATGTTCTATTTTGTAGAGCGTTGTCTCTATCAACGAGTGATGGTCTCTTTCTAAAGCCCGATGTTTCATATTATCGCTTGAGTACCCACTACATGTATGTATTGAAGACCGTTTAAAAAACGAAATACAGGTTTCCCGAACTAACAAAAATAAGTGACAGACTGTCAGGCTGCGTAGGCATGCTGTAATTGGTTGACTAAATTATCGACAATCAATCACAGCAACTTACTTGCGCCTAGAAATTGGGTAGTAGGCACCACCAGTTAATTGACATCGTTTTTATGAGCTGTCAAAACGCGATTCCTCCATAGATTGTGTATGACAGTAGCTACTCGATTGACTATTTATTGATTTTGACATACCATCACGCCTGTATTCCTCAAAAGATTAGGCAGAGGCAACGGCAGAGGTGTACCAATGTCCATGCACCGACAGTTTGCCGGTATGTTTACTTAAGATGTAATAGGGGGCGAGCCTATTGCCATTAACTAGCCACAAAGCCTAACTCCGAACTGCTACTGAGAATTTAATAGAAAACTCCAATAACATATTGCTCGACCTGAGAATGGAACCCAAGACACGACAAGACCACTAGGCTAACGAGGAAGAGAAGCTGTCTTGAAATTACTGGTTAATGGTCTCTACTACCTAATTAGTCACATTAATTTCCTCTAATAGAAATCGAAGGCAAGCGAGCTACCAGGATTATCCATTTATAATGTATGTCTCGTCATTTGTCACATGCAAAGACAGCTGCGTGACAAATACCTCCTCATTACCGTACCGGACCTCATTACCGTGTCCGTCGCACATCCGCGCTTTACCGGAATCGGAGCTAGCGCTTGGCATCCGAGACTGCGCGCCCAGACATTAGGTCATCCAACCCATAATATAAATGTGAAACTTACTCTGTCTGTTCTACGCTTTCACGGCTAAACTACTGAACTGATTTGGAAGAAATTTGATACGGGAGAAAGGACATAGATTACGTTTCTTTTGCGCACAGATAGCCGACACTACTAGGGGCAAACGCTAGTATGATAGTAAAAAAAATAATAATATACCATCACGCCTGTATTCCCCGAAGGGTTAGGCAGAGGTGTACCAATGTACACCCGCAGTTCGCCGGTATATTTTAGGTCCCATGTAATAGGGGGCGAGCCTATTGCCATTAACCGGGCACAAATCCAAACTCCGAGCTGCTACTGAGAATTTCATAGAAAAACCCAATAACACTTTTTGCTCGACCTGGGAATCGAACCCAGGACCCCAGGTATGATAGTAGTAGTATCTAATTTAAGAAATTTTTGTCCAATAATAATTAGTTTGCTGGTCCGTATGCGTATTGAATGGCTATGTTGTGTGTATTTTCACAGCAATTTATCAGTTTCCAAAACTGCAGACGGTATCCTTACCTATCACCTTTGCCACCGCGCCCCCTCGCCCCCTCACTCGCCCCACTCAACATACAATAATTGACTGCATTCCAATGCAATCCAATATTACATACTCCATGTTTACATTCCGCGGCACTCCACTCATTCCTCTCCACTCAACTGTTTTGTCTCCTTTACAATCAGGCAACACATTTGTCTCTCTCCTCAAAGAAATGAATGTCACTACTAATAAAATCCGTTGATTCCCACACACTCACGCATCCGTCACCCACATGCGTCTATCGTAAACATGAACATCATTTAGAACTGCTAAATAAAGCGTACAATAAAAAACGGTAATGTGTTTAGCGTTATTTGGTCTCGAACTGTTTTACACCGATGATCATTACTTTAGTATATTTTTGTACGCCAATTTTACGTAACATCATCCAAGTCAAGGCATGGTTGACACAGTGGCTGAGCGATTAACTGCTGCGCTGCGTGTCGCGGGTTCGATTCCCACACGGAAGAAATATTTCTGTCACCTACAATCCGGGTGTGGCTGTTTGTGTATGTGAGTTTATGTTTGTTAACGCACACACGATACAGGAGAAATTCCTAGTGCGGGGCAATGTTTGAAAAAAAAGGAAGATGTGAAGTGTACAAAATCACTACATATTTTTCAGTACCTGTATTGTAGATGAGGCTCAACACAGTCAGTAAGAGCTTGACACTCCCTTCCGTTCTGCCCAGAAGCGGAAGAAGTGATTTGATTATTTCCTATCCTTAAAAAAAAGTGGTAAGTGGATGGTCTTTGCCTAGGAGTGGGATACACAAGGCTTATTTAGAAAAAAACCCTATATAGGTACTAAATAAATGAAGCTGTCCTTAGCACTTCTTTCGTACCTTTTGCCATCAAGTGAGCTAAGCACTTTATTCATTTGTTTATTAACATAATATGGTAAAACTTCTGTATTCATATATGTCGTAAGAATAACTCACAATCAGTATCGGACTTATACAGACGCCAATCACAGGCCAACCAGCTTTGTTAGTAACAATATAACACAGAACAATAAACAGACTCGATAGAAAAAAAGACTTCTCTAACTCGTATTATTCCAGAACTTAAAAAAAATAGGACTTTTACAGAAAAACAGTAATTACAAATGAATTCCAATAATTAAGCACATACCATTGACCGAACTCCGAGAAATTCCTGACTGAAAAACCTAATAACACTTTGTTCTATCTGGGGACCTAATCCAGGGAATCTACATTTAACTTGTGGCTCAACGAGGCAATAATTTTCAGTATTTATAAATACGCCAACAACAGACTAAATAAAACCCCTTCGACGACGGATAAAAACTGATGATGAGAAGTCGAACTATATCTAATTAAAGTAAATAATACTATATTCTCTCTAACGCTGTAAGTCTGTAGCGAGTTCAAATATACTGTTACCTATATGAATAAATGAACTGACTTTGATCTCAGCTGTTAGAGACGACCAATTAGCATTTTACTACCAACGGACATAGTGCACACGATACATGCAGTAAGACAACTTTGAGCAATCTTATGATTCTGGTTTTGTTTGTAGGTTTTTTATGCCATTTTAGGGCAAGCAAGCCCACGGTCCGCCTGATGTTAAGTGGTCACCGCTGCCTATACACATCTGCAATACCAGAGGCCTTACAAATGCGTTGCCATCCCAGAGATAAAACTGAAATGTCTCATGTGCACTAAATTATACCGGCTCCCATACCCTTTCAAACGGGACACAGTAACTCTGCTTTGCGGCAGAAATAAGTATGGTGGTAGTACTTCCCTGGGCGAGCTCCAGCTCGAGCTCACAAAGAGCTCTAATACTCAAAACGTTCAAACACATTATCTCTATTTATTGACTTGAAAACGGCAAGGACTTTATGGCTTTTATATCTGAAAAGTGAGCTCTAAGCTACGTAGTGAAGTTTAGGGCATGGATGAGTGAGTCGGCAACAGTTCAGTTACAGGTATCGCAGATGAGGGCTGACCACCTCTTCTCGTCAGTTAGTTTACTGCATACATCTGTACTACGCCTTTGAACAGGAGTGGAGAGACGTCTCAACTTGTTGGCAGTTGAGCCACGTGGTGTGTTGGTTGTCGTGCGGTCTAATCACGAGGTGGAGCTGCAGTGCGGGCGTGCAGGCGTCGACGAATGGCTGATATATTGTCCTATACATACAGGAAAAATTTTTAACCAGTGCGTAAATTTTGCCATAATAAACTTCAACACGTTTTATTAAACACGTATATTTTATTTTGATATGTCTTAGTACTAAAAAATAAAGTTATCGCTTACGAAACATGTTTACTTAAAAACCATATTTTATTGTCACTCGGCGCTAGCGCATTCCCCACCCCCTCACCCCAGCCATGCGCCCGGGCGGCGGACAAGAGTTTTCATTGATAGTATGGCGAATAGATTATGTCCATGTTTTGCTTATTTCAAACTCGGATAAGGATGATTTTTTTTTTATTTTTTTTTAACTAAACACGGAAATGTGTTCTATTACTGACACTGAACTACCAAAAAAAATTTACGCACTGGTTAAAAACTTATCCTGTATATTTCTTACTTATATTCTTCTTCTTCTTCTTCTTTCTTCTTATATTTCTTTCTTCTGTATACTGGACTAAGACATTCTAAGATAACGAAATATGAAGTCTAAATAGACGCGCTAAGTAATCTACAGTAAATCGCGCTTGTCTTCTTGCCATTAGACTTCCAACGCTCTTTGCTCTCCTCTAAAGCTCGCAACTTTAAAGCGTCTAGCTAAAGTAGTGGTCATAATTAAACATAAGTGAGTAAAGTAACAGTTTCCTAAAAAATGGGCCTAGCTGTACCTAGCAAATACCCTACATCAGCGGTCGGCAACCTTTTGGCAGACAAGGGCCACATGGTGGCAAAATGAGGTAGTGGCGGGCCGCGCTTTCACATAATTTTTAACAGACTTTAAAAGGGAGGAGGTTCTCAATTCATCTGTATGTTTTTTTTTTTAATGTTTGTTCTGTGATATTTCCGCCAATTATGATTAGAATTTGACGATATTTATTTGTTTGGTAGGTCATGCATCTGAAGTGGTCCCATATTTTTTTTATCGATATTTAATTTCTTGCAGGAAAATTTGAAATTTTCCTATTGCTTAATTCTAGCTAAAAAAGCAATAGGCCTAATTGGTCTATTGCTTTTTTAGTCGTCTCTAATGGCAATAACCATATTTTTTGATAGGTCAACAACAAGGGCAAAAGAAATTTTTTGCAGCCGCTGAGGACGATACAGAAGGAATAAAGGCCTATTCAAACCTGAGCGATATTCGCTGCCGCTGTGGGTAGAGGTACATACCGCGCGGGTTTCGCTCAGGTATTTAGTATCAAGTACCGCGGCTAGTGCGACCTGAGCGATATTCGCTGCCGCTGTGGGTAGAGGTACATACCACGCGGGTTACGAACGGTAGCGAATACCGCTTAGGTCTGAACACTAATATTACCGCATACCCACTGGGTTTTCTCTGCCGCAGACGGTAGCGAATACCGCTTAGGTCTGAATAGGCCTTAAGAGCGGATTTTTTAGCTGAAAAGGGTACACCTTTTATAGCAGAACTTTTTGAGTCATAATTTTATTTTGCATAACAACTGATAGCATAAACCTCTTTTCGCAGAAAGTCATTTGGCATCACTTACTTGGCATACATTTATAACTCATAATTTTGTATGGCAGAATACTCATTTCGCATAAATTTCATTTCCATAATAATTAAAAAGCAGAACCATCATATCGCAGAAAATTCACAGGCAGAATCGTCTTTTGGCATACATTTCGTATCAAAGTCCCTAGAGATAGATCCAGAGCCCTCGAGGCTCAAAAAGCATAATCGGGGAGCCGCCCGCCACGCCACGCTCAAGAGTTTACAAAAAAAATAACCACGAAGTGGATGGCGGGGTCTGTTCGCTCGCTTCGCTCGCTCTCTAGACTCCGCCATCCCCTTCTAACCTAACCTGTCCGAATCGGGGTGCCTCAAGTCCCGAGATCGCTTCGCTCGCTCTTTATAAAAGTTATACTAAACGAAATTATACGAAATTATAAATATGCCAAAGGTAATTATGCCAAATAAAATTCTGCCATCTAAAAAGTATGCCATTTTAAATTCGGACATAAAAACGTTCTGCCAAAAAATAATTATGCTATAAAAATATTATGCCTTAAAAACGTTCGTCTAAAGAAGTTTATGCGAAGTGAGTAATCACGCCTGTATTCCCCGAAGGGTTAGGCAGAGGTGTACCAATGTACACCCACAGTTCACCGGTATATTTAGGTCCCATGTAATAGGGGGCGAGCCTATTGCCATTACCCGGGCACAAATCCAAACTCCGAGCTGCTACTGAGAATTTCATAGAAAAACCCAATAACACTGTTTGCTCGACCTGGGAATCGAACCCAGGACCTCTAGCGTAGCAGTCGTGCTTAGGACCACTAGGCTAACGAGGCAGTTGTCTGATACTCAGTCCAAAATAGAGTATTCATGGTTTTAGTTTAAGGATAAATGTCCCTTACACCCGATATGGGTATTATATGTGATGCACATACTTTTTTAAATGTAAATTTTATTAATGGGTACGTAGCACTACCTCAACGATACTATCGTCAACGATAAAGTAACAATAAATGAAAAAGAAATGTGAAAAAATTATATAAAACTTAAAAGCGAACTTCAAAGTTCTTATATAACCGTACTTATACACATTTCAGTGTAACGTTTGAGGCTGTATTTGAGTGACTATTTTCTTATACGCTAGCTTACGCGCCTAAAATCATTAATTTAGGTAAAATGTAAGAATTACAGTTTAATTTTCAAAACTGTCGCGGGCCGCAAGTAGGAGTGCCGCGGGCCGCATGCGGCCCGCGGGCCGCGGGTTGCCGACCGCTGCCCTACATCATAACTGCATAGTCCTCTTCCCTCTCAAAAAATTGTTAGCCAACTAAAATGACGTACGCCATATCTTGGACCACACCTTTACCCGCTGCCACTCGCACCATACCCCATTACAATGATGGATGACACGTGTGCCATCTGTGCACATGGATGTATGTATGTGTAGCGTTACATCTGTGATTGACGTCGGATCACCATCTGACTCCAACTCTAATATATCATGGAACACCAATGGGCGGTGAGTGATGGCATTTTAAAATGTTTGCCTATTTATGGCTTTGCATTGTGGTATGGTTCTTATGGTTTCTGATGTGTGTCGGTTATCGTCAAAGTTATTGATTCGACCCCATTTTGGAATTTTAAATACAATAAATACTATAGCATTTTGGCAAAGAATATGTTCTTATGGAATCATTTGTCAACTATGATAATACAATTTCTAATGTCTGCAAGGAAAATGGATAATTATTTTCGTTTAGCGTAGCAACGATTATGCTGATCTCCAAGCTTTCCCGCGATGTTTTTATACAGACGCTAACTATCTGTTGTAATCAGAGATCGGATACACGGATGCAAATTTATTTAAACTTTAGGTATTGGCTTAGTATGGTATGGACTTCTGTTTATGACTTTAGAATTTTCTTTACAAAAAAAATACTAGAAGTCGTATCCATACTTTCTTAGCTAAAATGACCCGATGATTAGTTTTAATAGTGGTTTAGCCAACATTCGAATTAGATACTAATGGCACATACAATTAGAGAAGGCAATACATTGCTTAACGTCAATAAATCCACGGCAACGTATCAATTTGCGCACTAAATCATCTGAGTATATTATTACAGCGAAAGGCAGCTCAGCTGCTTGCGGACACACAGGCAAACTGACAAACAGGAATATGTAATGTATTATTCGTAAGTTACGTTCCCGAGCAAAAAGTGTTATTGATTTTTTCTATGAAATTCTCAGTAGCAGCTTGGAGTTAGGATTTGTGCCCGGTTAAAGGCAATAGGCTCGGCCCCTATTACATGGGACCTAAACATACCGAACTGAATACGCGAACTGTAGTTACCCGAAGAGTTAGGCAGAGTTGTACCAATTTACACCACATTGGTACAACTCTGCCTAACTCTTCGGGGAATACAGGCTTGATTGTCATCATCTCCCAACTACGTTGGGGTCGGCTTCCAGTCTAACCGGATGCATATGATTACATACATTGCCTATCTGACCTCCACAACCCAGTAACTGGGCAACAGGATACCTCTTGGTTAGACTGGTTGTCAGACTCCTTGGCTTCTGACTATCCGTAACGGCTGTCAAAGATCTACGAATGATAGCCGGGACCAACGGCTTTACGTGCTTTCCGAGGCACGGGGGTGTCACACCACCAACATCCAAACTCCGGGCTGTTACTAAGAAATTCCTAATGGAAAAACCCAATAACACTTTTTGCCCGACCCGGAAATCGAACGCGGGACACGCTCCTCAGTCGCGCTTGCGACCACGAGACCAACGGGGCAGTCATGTACACACATGCAATCATGTCACAGGCGTGATTGTATGTATAAGTCTCGTCTCGGTGGCAACACGAGACTTTCATTACACAAGTACGTATTGCAACTACGCATGGGTATTAGTTAGCAGGAAGAGAGACAGTTCACATAGCAAAGTATCGCATGTCGCGAGTTCTGCTCCGTCGCGTCACGTCCGTCATGCGTCACCTACTGTTGCCACATTTTGTCGCGGGGACCTATTAAGAAGTGTGTCTCGCTTACCTACTCCCAAGGCGCCTGCTTCTCATGCATGCATGAGATTGCCGGAATACCAATGGGACTTTTTCTATTTCATATTATGTACTTTCTAAGTTTATCTTGGATATCACTGATATCTGTTAAGGAGAACAGTGTAAGGAAATTTGAACTAGTTTATGTAGGCCTGAAATCGCCAATACTTCTCTGTATGAGTAGAGGTGTTGGCTCTGTAGTGGGACATTTATAGCCTGGCATGTTTTAGTCCTTAGCTTTTGTTTTGTACTGGTACATTGGTCCAATCTTTTGATGATGTCCAGGTCATCCAGTTGTGGAGTGACAGTCTTCGTTCTTTGCTCTTCCGACACGTGAGAGACCCAAAGAGAACTATACCTTCAGTGCACTCATCTAAACATTAGTGCTGTTATTCAGTCTACACTCTCTCATCAAGCTTAATCATTCATTAATCAAATCACACTAATATTATAAAGGCGAAAGTTTGTGTGTTTGTCTCTTCTTCACGCTTGAACTGCTGTTCGGATCTGGATGAAATTTGGCACAGTGATAGTTTGCAGTGTGGAATAACAAATAGGATTTCTTATCCCGAAAAATTGTACGGTTCCCGTGGGATGATATATACAATTTGAAGTCGAAGTCGCGAGCAGAAGCTAGTCGTGACTATATTTGTACGGAACGCGCAACAGAACGATGTCGATAATATTCTCATAAGTGTGGCTGTGCAGTGGGAAACATCAGGTTGTCTTACTTGACTCCTCGTTGTTTGGGATAGAATGATTGTTCTACGGAACATCAGCCGCGTCAATATCTCTAGTAATTGCTTCGACACGATTGTGCATTCGATCCGCCGCCGGCACGCATCCGGTGGCGCGGCGCCGGCAGCCGGCACACACTTCACGATCACGAGCTGATGCTAGGAATATTACTATTAATAGACGAAGCTCGTGCTATACTATTAATTAATAATGGAGTTAGTGGAAGCGAGTACAACCGTGATTCGTCGGTTGTTAATAAATGGGCAGCTATTGTCCCATTCTTGTTGGAAGTTCTCAATAATATTACCCTATTTAATTAACATACCCAGATTCCTTAGAAGGTAGGTGAACTGAGCTTGATGTGACCTGTCAATTTCTAGCATCGTTGGGATGCCAGCTTAACACAAACTTTCAATACAAATTTATCAAGGTAAGCTTCCAGTCCAACCGGATGCAGCTGACTACCAGTGTTTTACATGAAGCGACTGCCAATCTGACCTCCACAACCCAGTAACTGAGCAACACGATAAGACATCTTGGTAAGACTGGCTGTCAGACTATCTGACTAACCGTAACGATTTTCAAAGACCTACAAATGACAGCCGGGGGGCACTAATGCCTTTAAAATGTGCTTTCCGAGACATGGGAGTGTGTCACCATCATCTTCCTAGCTCCCGGCTGCAAACTGAGAAATTGCTAATGGAAAAACCCAATAACACTTTTTTCCTGACCTGGAAATCGACCAGGACCCCACGCTCATCAGTCGAGCTTGCAACCACAAGGTCAACGGGGCAGCTGACCACAAACTCATTTCTCCGAAGTTTACCGAGGTCGAGTTTTCATAGAATCGGCTGGCTGGTTTCAAATTGAAATTAACATAATTTTCAAACCCGGCATTATGATGAGTGGAACATGTTTATTACACCTATAAACCGTCAAAGCGCTTCTCTGTAAACCGGTGAAGGTAACCCTACGCAGGCTCCGTGCGTCTGCCACTCTCGCATGTACTTACATTATTAATTAAAGGATTATCTCCGAGCCGTGTGCAGCTAATGTGATTATTATATGTCGCCGGGAGGTGTTGTAAAGTACCCATGTAGAACCTGTACTTGTCAAGTATACAGTATGTATATGTAGTAAGTTATAAAGCTGAGGTCTAAAACAAGACATTGTCACGTTGCCACCAACTGAAAAACGTGTTGCTAAAACATGTTGCGCCACTTGTTTAAACTGTGTTTAACACTTAACTTTGTTTGACAAACAAGGGTTTGTTTTTCGTCAAAACTTTGCAAACATTGGAAAAATATTGAATAGTTTGATTATGTAAACCAAAATCTATACTAATATTAAAAGAGGAAAGATTTTTATTTGGTTTGTTTGTAACGAATAAGCTCCGAAACTCCTGGACCGATTTTAATCAGGTTTTCACCAATAGCTACATTATTACTAAGTAACATAGGCTATATAACATCACGCTACGACCCACGGGAGCAGAGCAGTAACCAAAGACTTAACGCGGGTGAAATAACCCACGCAGACGAATATGTATAATATGTATTAATAAAATTTGAGTTATATACGTGAAACCTAACTACTTTAAATCTAGCAACATTACATCCTACGCACGTTTATTAAATCAATTTCAACTTTATCTCAATTGTGGTAAAATTGAAATTCAATTAGTGAAATATTCCCTACAGCTTTAACGAACTAAGAGTTGATTAGTAGTCCAGTTGCTTAATACTAAGTTATGCCTTAATTGAATTCTGAGTAAATTTAGATATTTTATATTCTATGTCATAAAAGGTAAGGCAGAGATTTGTAAAACAGTTATTTATTCATTTCTTTCGGTGACGAGCAAGCCGACGGCCTGCATGGTGTTAAGTGGTCACCGCTGCCTATAGACATCTGCAATACCAGAGACCTTGCAAATGCGTTGCCATCCCAGAGACAAAGTTGAAATGTCTCATATGCCTGTAACTACACCGGCACCCATACCCTTCAAACAGGAACACAGCAACGCTGCTTTGCGGCAGAAATAGGTATGGTGGTAGTACTTCCCGGGCGAGCTCCTTCACGAAGAGCTCTACTACTACTAAACCTAATGTTATTAAGCAAAAATAGATCCTATTTGTTAACAACCAGTACTCAAAATTTGTAATTCGTTTCAGCGACTCATTTCTATTCGATATAGAAATAAATAATTTTGTACCAGTAAATCTTGACGTAGGTACTTTTTCAACAATGACATGTTAATATGTTAATAAAGTACCGTTAACAAAACTAATTATAATAAATTATAATTAAAATAACCAACTGAATGCTAAGTAATTATTAAATTTCTCTTAATTGTACTCAATTACATACAATCATATATTTTGTCCTAATTTCAGTGGAACAATTCAATATAATGTTACAGGTTATAGTAAAATGTACTCTATGTTAACATACAATAAGGTCGACTTGAGTTTGTAGTGTAAAATTAAACGAAATAATTATTCTTTCGCATTGGCAGCGATTAAGGGATGATAAGGTGTGGTGCCAGTGACAGTGACCAGCTTTAAACACTAATTAGTTTTAATTATACGGAAACCTGTTTATATACTTCACGCTATTAGCATTATGTACATAAACACACATTTTCTAGTTCTTTAATAGGGCTGTCATCTGAAAGGCTTAAAAGCTGACTCTGGGCTGCTACTAAGGAACTCCTAATAGAAATTCCAATGACGGTTCAACCCACTCTGATGATCCCAGGACCTCTAACTTAAGCAGCGACGCTTGCGTCTATCGAGGCAGTCACACCAGTTCCTCTAATACGCTGGCAGTAGCACCACACCCTTATAAGCTCCAAATCGCGTGTCAGAGCGCATTAAGTAACGTCTTATCGACACTTCATAAGTCACCGCGCTCGCCGGAGCCGAGTGACGGGCTATAGCTTGCGGGATACCTCGCCCAGTGCGGTAGCGTCTATTGCCGGACGAAAGTGGACGGTCACGTGTT
This sequence comes from Caradrina clavipalpis, assembly GCA_932526535.1. Classification (NCBI taxonomy): domain Eukaryota; kingdom Metazoa; phylum Arthropoda; class Insecta; order Lepidoptera; family Noctuidae; genus Caradrina; species Caradrina clavipalpis. The sequence goes on from OW052114.1 coordinate 9,045,926, forward strand.
TACATGTAGTAGTCGTGGATCTAGCAAGCAGCAGTGGATCTAGCAAGCAGCAGTGGATCACTGACTCCTAAGTCACAGGTATTCCTAGATCTCGTACGCCTTTAATCACAAATAATCACAGCTTGATATTAAGCATATTGTGAGGACTTGTATTAATAAAGTATTAAGCTGTTTGTTAGTGGAACTCGTACGAGGAAGCACTCCTTTTATTTTTCGTGGATAATTCTTCAGAAGGCGCCCGGTCTTCAGGGCATACATGACCAAGGTTTATAGGATTCTTACCTTATTAAAACCCCTACGCCTAGTGGTACATATATTTATCGACACATAAGGAGAGTTCCGCTTCCTCTTAAAAAGACAAACCAATATTGCCACCTGCTACGCCTGTTAGGGAATATCTTCAGGGGCGAGGAAGTCCTCCTATCATACTAGTTCTGCCACCAAGCTATGTAGCTGTGTTTCGGTTGATAGGATACGGGTGTTGCGGTCATTATAGGTGTAGGTATGAGTTGATTTATTAGATACTAATGTATCGGACGTATTTACCGTTCGACACTTAACTTACCATTAGGCACCAAATACTTAGCAGTAGCCATTTGTGTTTACATTACTACTTAATACATCATTAATGTATTTTTTTTTTGTTTCAGGTACGTCAGATATGAGTCAGCACATATCACAACAAGTATTCTAGATTCAGATGAATTTAAAAACATACGGGAGAAGAAACTACGGGCGTCAAAGTAAGGTCTTTAGTCGTATGACAGAATCGACTGTTATTTTTTTCCAGATTTGGCCTTACACCACGTATGAGACATTTCATTATCTTTTCTAATATTATGAAGCTGAAAAGTTTGTTTGTTTATTTGAACGCGCTAATGTCTGAAAGTACAGATCCGGTTACAAAAAATCTTCCATTGATAGAAAGCTAGTCTATCTAACTAAACTCTATTCTATTCATGAAATTCCAGTCATTCTAACATAACATAGGTCTCTGATAGGTGACTCAAGAGAATAGGTGTCTCACATAGGTGACTCAAGAGAGATCCTACTATCCTACTAATATTATAAGTGCAAAAGTATGTGACGATGGATGGAAGGATGGATGTTTGTTATTCTTTCACTCTTAAACGGCTAAAATTATCTGGATGAAATTTGGCATTGAGATAGATTGTAGTGTGGGGAACATATAGGATACTTTTTACTCTTTACCCATATAGGATACTTTTTACTTTTTCCCTACATTTTTATATTTTTAAGGGATATGCCCGGTTCTCGTGGGATTATAATTTAAATTAGACGCGGACGAGGTCGCGGGGAAAAGCTAGTGAGTCATAAAAGAGTTATAATGAAATGTTTTATGACATGGCACAGTTGTGATGAACGCGCGGCGACAGTTCGCTGTTGTTCAGAATACTGTTACAAAGGAGATATTAAAACGTGCGCGCTTCATTTGTTATTTTAATGAGTATCTAACATTATTATTATCACGTTTTGGTAGCTTTACGATGAACGTAGGCAGAGCTGCAATATGCTACAAGTTTTCATTTATTCATTGACACGCTTTTGCCCGCGACTTCGTCCGCGTCAAATTTGGTAAAAGTACCTATTATCCCACGAGAACCGTACATTTTTCCGGGATAAAAAGTATACATCTGCCTAACCCTTCGGGGAATATAGGCGTGATAGTATTTTTTTTTTTTTAATAAAAAGTTTAAGTACTATGACTTATTCCACACTACAATCATCCAAATGCGGATCCGTTCAGCTGTTTCAGCGTGAAAGAGTAACAAACAAACAAACATCCATCCATCCATCTTCACAAACTTGCGCATTTTGTAATATTAGTAGGAAATAGGATAGGTTTTGCCCGCGACTTCGTCTGCGTAAATGTTGGTTGCGGACGCAGACGATGTTGGGGAATTAAAAATAACCTATGTCCTTTCTAGGGGTTCGAGCTTACAAAATTGTATCAAAATCGGTTCAGTAGTTTAGTCGTGGAAGCGTAGCAGACAGATAGACAAAGTTTCTTTCGCATTTATAATATTAAATGGAAGTATAGATAATAGTTAGGCCCTCAGGGATGAACAAGAACATGTCTGGGTAAGGTATACTGGGCTTATATTTAATTTGGTCTTGTAGCCACAAAAACATGGAAAAGCCAAAGTAATTACGATAGTACTGTACCATAGTAGGTACCTCTACTGTCGTAATTACTATGTTTTTTGGGACAATAATACCAACCTATTATTGTTCCACTGCAGGGTAAAAACCTCTTTTTATACGGAGAAGGCACGAGCATTGATCATCTGAAATTACCAATCAAAGGCGGTTTGGTAATTTCAGACTTATCCTATGTCCTACTATAACTTCTAACTTCTTTTTAACCGACTTCAAAAAAAGGAGGAGGTTATCAATTCGACTGTATTTTTTTATTTTTTTATTTTTTTATGTTTGTTACCTAATATTTACCGACTGGGTGAACCGATCGTCATGATTCTTTTTTTATTTGAAAGCTGGTGTTTCCCGTGTGGTCCCATTGTCACCATTTCAATATCTGATGATGGGATCTTGTAGAAATCGGGGGAACTCTTCAATAAATAACAGCAGATTAATCGCGATTGTTGCTATAGCATATCTAAGCATTGTTTACACCATCACACAACATAACATCACGCGTGTACACTCGAAAGGGTAACACAGATATATTCAGTAGTACTTATTCGAAAATTTGTCCTCCAAGTAAACAAAATCGCATAAGTATTCTGCTTTCTTATGACTTTTTAGTGGTGTCAAGTTAATTTACGTAGTATGTTCCTTCATGGATTTGGATGACAGGAAGTTGAAGCAAAAAATAAAAAACTTTTAAACAAAAAAAAACAACCGCCTTCAAAAACTAAAAAGTGAAAAATAACTTTAGCTTTGGAAGTCGGTGGCAATACAAAACAACAAACAGAACCAAAGCCACCGACTTCCAAAGCTAAAGTTATTTTTCACTTTTTAGTTTTTGAAGGCGGTTGTTTTTTTTTGTTTAAAAGTTTTTTACTTCTACTCTACTATCATATCTTACTTACTTATCTTATATCTACTATATTATAAATTAGGTAGGTTGTAGTGTGGAATAACACTTAGGAGAACGAGATTTTTCTCGCGAAAAAATGTTCGGTTCCCGTGGCATCGAATATGATGCGAATAAAGTCGCGGGCAGAAGCTAATATTCTATAACTCTAGGTTTCCTCACGATATTTCCCTTGCTGCGGGTTGTTCGAAAGAGATACCGCGCTCCCGGAACGCAAAGGGCACATGAAGGAACATAGACGGGTTTTAGTTAGTAAAAGTCTGACACTAGGGCGGGGGAAGTTATTTGACGATTTCCCGTATCTAAAAAAAAAAAAAAAAAACACGATATTTCCCTTCACCGATGTCAGAAACCTCCAAGATAAACCTAGAAAGGTACATATAAATAGAAAAGTCCTTGAGGTGGTTTAGAAACTCTGACACTAGGGTGTTTGGGGTCGTTAGACCTTACTGCCCACACGATAAGAAGAAGAATAGAAAAGTCACATTCATACTTGCCCGGTTTCAAACCCGCAACATGAGAGGCGAGCTCCTTAACCCATGGACCATGGGTCGAGCGACATAATATGCGAGACTCGTGTAGTTCGTTATGATGGTTAATGAATGGGATGTGTAAGATAACAGCCTATTGTTGCTTACATAGGAATGTGTCGAGTAGTTGTGAGATCGCAGGTGCGCTATGAAAAGGATTTTCCTCGTATCAAACTGCCCACCTGTCTTTTGTTTATAGTTGTGGGTTGAAGGTTAATGCTTACACAAGAGCCGTTATGATGCATGACATAACTAGCCGACGGTCCACCTGATGTTAAGTGGTCACCGCTTCCTATAGACATCTGTAATACCAGAGACCTTGCAAATGCGTTGCCATCCTAGAGACTAAGTTGAAATGTGTCATGTGCCTGTAATTACACCGGCACCCATACCGTTTCAACCGGAACACAGCAACGCTGCTTTGCGGCAGAAATAGGTATAGTGGTAGTACTTCTCCGGACGAGCTCCTTCACAAAGAGTTCTAGGTACTTCTACTACTACTACTACTAAAAAATCTATAAAAAAAGGTGCCATCTTAAGATCCAAACATCAACTTTATTTAATTTGACGACTTATACCCAAATTGAATTTATTAAACCCAAATTTCAAACATGCCACGTTTTGACTGGTATTTAGTACATTTATTTAATAGTTAAAACATCTATATACATAGTTATAAGATACAGTTGTCATTATACTTGTCAACTTAGTTTGGCATTCATTTAAATTTACTGGGACTCGTTATTAAAATTGGTACAGCAATTTCATACTCAACTGTACAAAATCATTTCAATTCAAATTTCCTGTATGGTTAACGTATGTAACTTTTACTGTTCCACGAGAATCCTTTATTTTTACTGCTCCTATGGAGACACGGAACGATTATGGTGTATCGTTGGAACGCGCCAATCTTAGAGTGAAATGACTTCGAAAATTGCGCGTCGCTTGCCTCCACAAAATACGGGATGGCGCTATAAGGCTACGGGATTTGTGGCAAGGGAAATTGCTCCGAAATAAACTGGAGTCTTAGCTGTGTTTTTGGGAAATCTATACTGTTGTTACTTGTGTTTTCTTGTTTGTAAGTGATGATTCCTGAAAGTCCTGGACAGCTACATCATTGCTATAAGTGTCATAGGAATCTGATGTCTATCTATTTATTCTACACTAGACTTCTACGCGGACAACATCACGAGCAGAAGCCAGTGTTCAAAGTTTTGTGGGTATGAAAAGAGATTAACCAAAACCAGATTCTGTACCATTTCGTTTCGAGAAGCTGAAGTTCCCAAGGAAACCTGTCTATAATTTTGTTTGTTTATATCGAATAAGCTCCGAAACTATAAGAATGATTTTAACAATTTATTCCCATCAACATAAGCTATACATATAACATCACGCTAAGATCCACCGGAGTGGGGCGGTGACCAAAGACGTAACTTAATGCTGGCGAAATAAGCCACGCGGACGAAGTCACGGGCCGGTCTCTAGTATAGTATAATGAGGTGGATGTAATTCAGAACATGTGCCCGTTTTATTTGTTCTAACCGAAGTTTACAGAAATCCTTGGAACTTGGTTTAATTACTTTACAAGGCTTTGTTTGGATTTAAATTATTTGCTTTCCCCGAGGGCGATGGCAGACGAGGAAAAATATTTATAGTCAACAAGATGGCGGCCGATATTATGTGGAGCCTGTAGGCGTTGTTTTTTACAACTTTTTAAATGGCTAAGAATATGGTCCTCCTTAAAGCGCAAACTCCGAGATAAGAAGATAGTCGTGAATTCAAATTAAGAACAATATGGCAACAAAATGGTGGCCAGTATCTCATGTCAGCTTAAAAACTTGTATGAAAACTTTTTCTTTGGTTCATCATTTTTTGGTGATTGAGGCCAATGGAAATGCACAACGGCTTGAGAAGTCCAAGAGTGTATTTTTGTTGGGAAATTGTATTTTTTTAGTACTAGTAATTTCTATCCCCGTTGAAATTTGCTTGCATAACTTGAGGGAATACAAAACAAAGAAAAACGTGATAAATAGACCAAGAGTTCCTAATAAATACTTTTTTAATCGTCTTGTACAAAAATAAGACGAAAAGAACGAAAACGCAAAGCACGAACGTACTTTCTGCATCGAATTGAAATAAAACAACCAAAGAACATTTTTTTTTTTCAAAACTGAACTCCAAAACACGACCTTAATTACACAGCTTTAAAACGCGAAATTCATTAAGCAAACTCCACTCAAATATTCAAAGGCACCTATACAATCATAGGCGGGCTACACACGAGGGTGTATAGGTGGCACAGACGCACGTAACCGCAGACGTAGGGGGCGGTCGCGTGGGGCCGCCCTGCCAGACGCTCGTAAATGATGCAATACCGTATTGTGAATGAAGTTACAATAGCCATTACATTCGCGGCGAGGTGCTGCAAATTGTTACGTATGAGCAAGATATTGCAGATCAGTTTCAGCAGGTATTGGTGAGAGTACATACCATCACGCCTGTATTCCCCGAAGGGTTAGGCAGAGGTGTGCCAATGAACACTTACAGTTCCCCGGTATGTTTACGTCCCATTACAGTCTCAATAAAATACTATACTTTTTTGAAGCTTACTTTTTTATTGTATTTAGCTTATTCTGTGAAACATCAGTTTAAAAAATGTTGGCAACCCTATCCCAAAGGGGTTTTACCGCTAAACCACTGAACCGATTTGGATAAAATGCGGCGGGATATGCATGAACGACAAGAAATAAAAAACTTAGGCTTCATTTTAATCCACAATTTCGCCTTCGTGTTTGATATCCGACACTCACACGGACGAAGTCGAGGCAAAAATAATATACACGACATGGGAATCGAATCCGCACACCAGTCGCTTTTGAGAACTATAATAGACGTATATGCAAAACGGATAGTTTTTCTTACCAGTCGTAACTCCTTTGAATGCGTACTTTGTCATTTGTGAAAATTCTGGTGACAATTTTGAATGCAAGAAATGTTGACAAAACTTATGGATATAGCCCTACCCATATGCTGAAAAATAAACTCCAATAACAGCGAAAATACGAAAGCATTTGTTTGCTACTATGGTTACATTTACCGGTCGGTAAGTTTTTGAAATCGGGCGAACACCAACGAGGTATTCAGCGCAAATCCTCGAAGAAATTACAGAAAAGAGGTTTGTAGGCTAAAATCCGCGCATTCGTTCCTAAGCTGAAGCCTGGCATACTAATTATGTCACAATTGTTGACTAACTTTGTTTATAGGAGTTCTTGAACGCGCTGATAAGTTAGGCAAACAAATAAAACTTGAACATGAGTTGAATAACTCCCAGCGGTTCCAGAGGAATGGGGATTTTAAACAATGTTCAATTATGTTGCTTTGTGAAGTGGGATTAGGTAGGGATTCGTCAACTAAAACTGCGAAATGTTGTTGTGAAACATGTTTTGTTACAAAATAAAACAACGCAAACTGAAAAACGGGTTTTTATTGCATTTTGAATTTAATTGACGGAAATCTGGTGTGAAGAGGAGAGATGAAACGCATGTGACCAATAGAGTTATGAATATAAATGTCGATGAATGGAGAGGAAGAGGGAGACCAAAGATAAAGATGGATTATGTGAAGAATGATATGAAAGAGAAGGGAGTCAGTGATAGCATGACGGTTGACAGGACGGCATGGAAGAAGAAAACGTGTTGCGCCGACCACAAGTAACTTGGGATAAGGATAGGAAGATGATGTTTTTTTTTAAAGATGGGAAATCATCAAATGACTTCCCCCGCCCTGGGCGCGTCGAGAGGTAGTGTCAGACTTTTACTGACTAAAACCCGTCTATGTTCCTTCTTGTGCCCTTTGCGTTCCGGGGGCGCGGTATCTCATTCGAACAACCCGCAGCGGGAAGATGATGATGAAAAACAAAATAACCACAAGCCAATATAAACTACTACTGCCCTTGTCTCCTGTATGTGTGTGTGTTGTGTGAGGGTGTGTGTGTGTGTGTTTCTTTGTTCAAATCTAAAAACTGCTTTATTTTTACTTATTTTTACTGCTGCTTTAGTTTTGCTGCTAACATACATACATACACTCACACCTTTTTCCCATGGGGGAAGGCAGAAACAAATTTTACTGCTTATTAAATAAAATATGACGACACTACGTTTGTATGGAACGCGCTGTCAGTGCAGTTATCTTAATAGAAAATACACAAGCAACGTGCCCGCTACGCCGTAGTCACGTAGCGCTACGACGCTACGACGTAGCAGTATCGTACTTTTATTCGCATTGAATTTTGTATGATATTTTTTGCTGGTTTTGGAATATTACTGAGCTGTTTTTTTAGAAGAGAAGTACACGTCGGTATTTCAGTTAAATGGGCAATACTTCGAAGTTTCTACCGCTTGCTGATATTTATCGGGCACCAAATTTATTACAACATACATACACATACATACATACATAAACTCATGCCTTTTGCCCATGGGGGTAGGCAGAAACCACAGAACGCCACCTGCTACGATCCTTACATACTACTTTCGCCTCGTTCACGTTCATACATCTGGTCATACAAGCACGCCGGTACTTATTACAAGTATGTCATTAATTAATTTCTTACAAAAAGAAAACATTATTTTTTTAAGTAAGACCCCACCAATATCTGTTCGAGGATCTTAAATTGCGGGTTGTATTCAAATTAAGACACGGGGACGAAGTCGCGGGCAGTTGGCTGGTAACTAATAAATTAGCTTAAGAAAATTGTAACTGCCTCGGTAGCTTTGTGGTCCTAAGCGCGACAGCTACGCTAGAGGTCTTGGGTTCGATTCCCAGGTTGAGAGTGTTATTCGATTTTTCTATTAAATTCTCAGTAGCACACATAGCGGTAGCGGTGTAGTGGTTGAGCATAGTGGTTGTACATTGGTACACCTCTGCCTATCCTTTCGGGGAATACAGGCGTGATGGTATTTTCAGTTAGGATTTGTGCCCGTTTAATGGCTATAGGCTCACCCCTATTACATGGGACCCAAACATACCGGCGAATTGTGGGCGTACATTATTACACCTCTGCCTAACTCTTCGGGGAATACAGGCGTGATGGATGGCATGAAAAATGTTATTTTTCGAACACTCTGTAATCTCCGTAACACACATGTCGAGGACCTCGACCCCTATTATTACAACCGAATGTTATTGTAAATGTAATTCAAATAATTGAATTAATTGCCCACAACATCCGCAAGTCATGGCGGTGACTCGCCTGGAAGCTAATACTCATTACTGCTGATCACGCGCCAAGGCGCCGCACTACTGTGACGTCATCCCTTGACAGCTGACAGCTGTCACCTGTCACCGTGACATAATTGAGCTGACATAATGAGAGCAGCGGAATATCAATAATCATGTACAATTTAACAAACAAATAAATAAATGAATTAAATAGATTAGTATATAAATAAGTAAATAAATAAATAAAGAAACCATGTTTGCATGCAATTAATCTTTTATACTTATTTTCATTATAATTGCTGTTAATGTTAAATAAATAAATAAAATATATACACTAAACGAATAAATAATAAAACAAAATGGATGTAACAAATGGTATATTTATGAATTAATGAATATAATAATGTATAATTAAATAAATAAATGAATGAATTAATTAAATAAATATATTAAATAAGTAAATAAAGAAACCGTGTATGCATGCAAGTAATAATTTTACCCTTAAATTTTTTATTGTAATTACAGTTGATGATAATTTTAATTTTGCAAGAAATAAAAGGCTTTTTATTTTATTTATTTTATAATGAGAGCAGCGGTGGCGCAGCGGTGACGGGCCTGGCTTGCAAGTTGGAGGTTGAGGATTCGAACCTATCGATGTGCTGTTGTCTCACATACGATTTTCTTTCTTTCCAAACGATTTACTGCCCCGTTGGTCTTGTGGACTATTGAGCATGGAGTCTTATGTTTGATTAAGAAGCAGTAATATTCTCGTTTTTTTATTATTAATTAATTGTATAATTAATTAATTTGTATAATTGTTATTGAGCCAAAGAGTAACTGTATAAAGTTGGAAATTGAGACAGTGAGTGTAAGCTACAAAATGCCCCGCGACATTAAATTTTGCACAGAATTTTCAACTCTATGTGCGGATTTTAGTTCATTAATTGATAAATTAAAACTGCTCGAGGATAATCTGCTGATATTGTTGCTATGTTTCTGTGGGGGCAAACTTTTGTAAAAGACGTTCAAGTACTCAGGAATGTTGAATAGCGGTCGTTTATACTAAACCGCCAACAACTTACGTTTACTTCACAAAAAGGCAAAAATAAATCCTTTCTTCCATACTAATATCATAAATGCGAAAGTAACTCTTTTTGTCGGTCTGTTACGTTTTTTCAAGTTAATCACTGAACCGATTTTGATGGGGTTTGTTTGAACCCCAAGAAAGGAGATATGCTCCTTTTTATCCCGCGATTTCATCTGCGTCCTAAATAACTGTAATTTATGCTAACGAAGTCGCGGGAAGAGGTCTTGGGTTCGATTCCCAGGTCGAGCAAAAAGTGTTATTAGGTTTTCTATGAAATTGTCAGTAGCAGCTCGGAGTTAGGATTTGTGCCCGGTTAATGACAATACGCCCGCCCATTATTACATGGGACCTAAATATACTGGTAGGTGTATATAGGTATACTTCTGCCTAACCCTACGAGGAATACAGGCGTAATGATATGTAAGTCGCGGAAAAAAGCTGGTCTTTTATAAAAACCTTAATCTTCACACGACGCACATCAAGTCCCGATCACAATTCATTACATTAGTTATGGTTCAACCGCGATCTGTGGGACGCGGGTAAACGGGTTCGATGACCGAGCGATGTATTTTGTTTTTTGTTTATTTGTGTTGTGCGGTCGATGTGAGGAAACAAATGCAGCTGTTTTGATGTTGTTTGATCTCACATATTTTGATCGGTTCTGTGAATAGTTGGGAGATATTTCTGTTGTCGCTACTGTACCGTTTGCAGACTAATTGATGAGCGTAGCGGAAAAATGTGGCTGTTTATACATGGTGGGAGAGACAGAAAAATCTCGTAAACTTTTATAATGGAGTCATTACATGATTTTAGACTCTCCAGTGATGTTTTTTTTTGTCGCTTATGCAATAAAAATCAGCTGTTCCACGCAAAAGTGCTAAACATAAAAGTTTTTTTTTATAAGCGTCGAATCTTTTACTTTTGCAGAACACTTTCTGTGGGCTAAAATCTCAGCCATACGTCCTAAAGGTCGAAAATTTAAAGCGTTTTAGCCCACGAACATATCTGGCAATAACGCATAATGATTTAAACAATACCCTGTTCAAAATAACATACGAGTAAAGGAGTATATATGGACAAGTATTCATTTATTCTTAACTACATAATAATACATTTCGTATACATTCTCAAAATTTCAGTCGCTATATTATGTAGGTTTGGTAAATTCCGGGTTCTGGGACCATTCGCAACATGCCTGTTTGTGTATGTATGTGTGATACACATTTACACACATAAATCTCTCTAAATGTAAGGTGAAGATGTGTATTTATGAGCGCAGCCGCGGAACAACAATAATACCACCGTTTCAAAAGACTTCCACCCTCAATTTAGTACAATCACGCACGCAAGTGATTGTACGGAACATCTGCATTATGCTGACGCTGCTGTGCTCGACTGTACTCTCCCATTTCTTTCAATTTACATAAATTGGCCAAATCTTCACCTTCAAACACATTGGCTTGCAATGTAAAATATACTGTAAGTCTATAAAAATAAAACAGATTTTGCAAGGACTCGAAAATCTTGTATTTATCTATCTAGCTTGATAAGCCTCAGTATTCCTTTTCTGCTCACTCATGTAATACTCAAAGCAAACTTATGGTTATGGGAATAAAGCATACATTCGCGCAACAATTTATTTGTTTGTGCCTCGAACCGGAGCGAATGCGTACGTGTTCCAAACAATGCATTTTGCGTTGTATGGTGATAAAGTTAAGGTGTTCATTTGAATGACAAAGGTCGAGAATTTCGGGTGTAAGGGCATCGTCATGGCTATTTGGATGCGGTGTGGGTTGTTAGGCTTGCTATACAAGCACTGCAGTTGTGAGCCGACAGGTCGGGTCGTGTGGGCAGGGCTTTAGGCGGATAATTAGAGGTTTGAGGAGTGTAAGAATATAGAGGACATATTACGGAGTGTGATAGGTCACATTAAATAGCCGATAACTATACGTACCTAAACCCGTGAAACTAAGTAACATTAAGCAAAAATGTGGGTCCGTGGGTTACGCTCCCAGTCGTCGAGGCACCTGTGGTCGACGCACCCGATTCGATTAATTTCATATCCTTTTTTTATTGTGCTTTTTCACTTAGTACAGTAAACGAAAAAAGTGTAACATCATAATAATAAAGTATTTTTCCTTGCTAAACAAAAGTAATCTATCAAATAGCAGAGAGTATAGATCGCCACTTAACCTTATCCTTACACACCTTAAGTGAAAAGTGATAATTTGCTTGTACATAATATATACTATTTTGTTTTTTTTATATCTATTTAAGGTTTTACAGTAGATTATTACTACGGTAAAAAAAAAACGATACATTTCATATAGATTTTTTGTTATTGAAACTGACTATTATATTTAGGTTAAATTATTCTCATTTGTTTGGTTTCACAGTTTGATTATGTTTAATTATTATTGTTACAAAGATGAAAATAATATTTCCCTTTGTATAAACTTAGTTACTCTGCAGTAATTTTTAAGACTGATTATTTAAAATCATTATCTTATTGTATTACATGTGAGACTAATTTATTTAATTAAGTTAAATGGTTCTCTTGGTTATAGGTGATGAAAATTGTGATAGTTATATAGTAAACATTATTTTTTACTAGTGTTCTTATTGAGTTATATAAATAAATAATGAAAAATTACTGAGTCTTAAATTTTTCAAAACATACTACTAATATAAGAGCAATTGTTAGTTATAAATATAATTATGATTTTTATGTTATACATATACCTACTTACAAACAATATACATTTAATATTTTTGTGAAACAGTTTTGTGCCTGACATTACATTTGATCAAAAATTGACTTGAATTAAATAAATCGAATCGGGTGCGTCGACCACAGGTGCCTCGACGACTGGGAGCGTAACCCACGGACCCAAAAATGTTTGCTAGGATGCGTCCCTTTTTATAAAATACAATATACCATCACGCCTGTATTCCCCGAAGAGTTAGGCAGAGGTGTACCAATATACACCCACAGTTCGCCGGTATATTTAGGTCCCATGTAATAGGGGGCGAGCCTGTTGCCATTAATCGGGCACAAATCCAAACTCCGAGTTGCTACTGAGAATTTAATAGAAAAACCAAATAACACTTTTTGCTCGACCTGGGAATCGAACCCAGGACCTCTAGCGTAGCAGTCGTGCTTAGGACCACTAGGCTAACGAGGTCAAATATGATGGCCGTAAAAATCCATAATACTCTTCAAACCGAATCGTTTGTAAATTGTTGTTAAGGATAATTGACGCTATTGGCTGGAGGTCAGATATCCGGGGAATGCGCGTGCGCACAATAGAGCCAATCAGCCGAAGGGTTAACAGACCAGGCGGTTGACCCACGCGTTTGGTGTCACAGACCAATATGTAGCCTTACTTCTTGAGCATTTCGTAACTTTGATAGTTTTTTACCCGACTGCGACAGAAGGAGGGTTATGTTTTTCGAGGGTATGTGTGTATGTATGTATGTATGTATGTATGTTTGTATGTATAATTGTTTGGCACGCTCTGCAGGCTGAACGGCTCGATGGATTTTAGCTTGAGAGATGTCGTTAGATTCGTATTTACTGTGAGAGTAACACTGGGTATATGAAAAAAAAAAAACAAAATGGCGGATTTTTGGCGCCAAATTCAAATGTTTGGCTCGTTCTGCAGGCTGAACGGCTCGATGGATTTTAGCTTGAGAGGTGTCGGTAGATTCGTATTTACTGTAAGAGTGATACTGGGTATATTAATTTCTTTTTTAAAACACTAAAAAAATAAAAAATAAAAAACGGTAATTTAAAAAACTAAAAAACCCGACTGCTATTCTTTAAAAATTCCTAAAACAAGATAAATTGTAGCAGTCGGGACCCATTCGGGACCATCTGCAATGTAATATAGGTATGTGCTCTCAATTCACTAATCCTCCATTTTTAGAATGGGTCCCGACTGCTACAATTTATCTTGTTTTAGGGATTTTTAAAGAATAGCAGTCGGGTTTTTTAGTTTTTTAAATTACCGTTTTTTTTTACCTTAGGAGTTAAGATGGAACTATACATATCGGGAAATCATCCAGTTGTTGTGTTAGATGACTTCTCATTGCATGGAAAGCATAGAAGAATCCGAGATCAGAAAACATGGTGTGTCGCCACCATTAAATACTTTCAAACGCGGACGCTTTTTACACGACTGCCCTAAAAAAACGAATGGTTATGTTTTTGCAGAAAAACTTAAAAACGCTGTTAAAGCTTAAAACACGCTTAATTAAACGACAAATATGTATAGTTAAGCATTCGTTAATCATTACTTAATAAGCAAATCTTTAAAAATCCACAATCTGCCTCGAACAAGCATGGTGATCAATGCATAAAGAATGAATCTCATACAGAGGAGGCACGAGGCATTTATTCTACAGTGAGACAGTAATAAACCGACAATATTATTGTAATCAAAGCTAAATTTTCCAGGTAACCATCAATGATTCATTAAACCATTATGCTTTCCTAAACAGCTGTCAATTCTATTTCCTTGCCCTCCACACGTCAACTTTTTAAATATTATATGTTGGATGCAAAACATCCTGCATTCCGTCCGGCACAACATTGTGTCGTAGTATCCGTGTCACTCGTACGCTATAACAATGTTATGTGGCACACAATGGACGGACTATTGTGTGCCGAGCACGTGTGGGGATGCGCAGGAGTGTAGGTTTGACAAGGTAATGTTTATTGTGTTGTGTCCAGCGAAATCCAGGTGGCAGAATAATTCAAATAGTAGGCAAAGGGGTTAAGGGTGCAGATGTAACATTTGTTGTTATTTATGTGGAGGAAAGGCGAATTTAAATTGAGTAGCGGCTAGAGTCCCAGCTCGTACCGGAACCAGTTTATCCCTTGCCCCTCTTCACAGGTGGTGCCCTGAGCTTGTGGTGACTGAGTTTTGCCTGGAGACATTCATATATTAAGGAAAGCAAAAACTACCAATGATGGTAGGATCATTATATTTCTATAGGCTCATGAAATAGGGACGTAAAACTCAGGATAGATTAATCGTAATTGCTAGAACTAAAAAATTTAGTTTAAAAAAATATAACATACAATCGCATGTATTCACCGAAGGGTTAGGAGTGATGTACCAATGTACTCCTACAGTTCGCCGGTATGATTAGGTCCTATGTAATAGGAAGCGAGCCTATTGCTATTAACCGGGCACAAATACTAACTATGTACATATTGTTGCATTTACATCCCATACAACGAACAAGTTCATTTCTCCTATTTCATATTTAACTCGGACTACAGTCACACGTCCATAACAATTTAACTTTGACTGCGCCATTTAATGCGGTTTGCATAGAATATTGTTTCTACTGCCGTACGTTGACCTACTCAAAGTTTGACAAATAACAATGGAATATATTAACGTTTGTCGTACTGTACCTATTATATAAAATAACATACCATCATGCCTGTATTCACCGAAGGGTTAGGCAGAGGTGTACCAATGTACACCCACAGTTCGGTCCCATGTAATAGCAGGCAACCCTATTGCCATCAACCGAGCACAAATACTAACTCCGAGCTGCTACTGAGAATTTCATAGAAAAACCCAATGACAGTTTTTGCTCGACCTGGGAATCGAACCCAGGACCTCTAGCGTAGCAGTCGTGCTTAGGACCACTAGGCTAACGAGGCAGTCAAATGTGCAGACAAATAACAATGGAATACATTAACGTCAGTCGTAGGTACTGTACCTATTATGTATGCAGCATATTTGTCAGATGAGCAGTCAGCGCGGGTGCGGGGTAGTGTGGCGGGGGGCGGGAGGGACGCACGCGCACCTGGCGCGCACGTGGGCACCGCGCATGGGTACTACAAGTATAGTGCAGAAGGCATACTTGCCTTGCATGTTGAGCGATTGTTTGTTTATGGAATTACCGCTGACTGCTTCGCTGATGTAGTGGTGCCAAGGACGACAGCTGAGTATGGGGTCCTGGGTTCGATCACACTCTTTTGGTAATAAAAAAAAATTGACAAGTAAGTATCTGATAGTAAAGATGCTTCTTCTGTGTAAGCTCTGACTGAGCTTGTCGTTAACTTTGTATTTTTACCTCTGAAACGTAAAAATGTAATTCTCCAGGCCGATTACGGCCACGGCGGCTAATCTTAATGCAGACTAGCCACGTACGCAGGAGATATTATAGTGCACAAGTGTGTGCGCAAACACAGGTGCACTCCCTCTTCCCTAACTCTCATAGCCCGATGGGACGGCAATCCGACACGACCGGAGAGAGATCAGGCGCAGGACCAACGGCTTTACGTGCTTTCCGAGGCACGGGGGTGTTACACCACCAACCCCCACCACCTCTGAAATAGACAAGTGCCATAACAACTAAATAAAAAAGTATACTTATATAATATTTTTTAGTTTTTTTTTAGTTTGTTTACTGTTTGAGAAACCTTACATCAACTATGTCCGTCTGTCAATTCTCTATTTTAGAACTCAATTGCAATAACCACTGCCTAACCTGGAGATCGACACCGCTGACTTCATTCCCCTATCACATCAGCATATCAAAATATAGGACAACACAACAAAAGCAAATCTCACTTGAGTCTGAAACTCACTTTCCCTCTCCACCATCTGCTTCCTCCCACACCAGCTAGTCGGACATCTCACACATCCGTGCATTAGGGCGCATACACACTGCCCGTCGGTGTCGGGTGTCCGACGTCGGCCTGTGATGGATGCGGTCGCACGTGCGCGCCACGCTACGGATAGGTAGGACAGAAGGCCCAGTCCAAGGCGCTTGTGGCTAATTCCAAGGTTAACCTTTGAAGTCAGTAAGAGTCTGACATGTTCCTCCGTTTGACTCAAGGCTGGGGATAACAATAAAGATTTTTCAACCAAAAAAAAATACTTGCCGTAGTGACTCTATTTTTATTTATTTAAACTTTATGCAACAAAAAGTACAAAGGCGGACTGAATGCTTAATGGTGGGTCCACACGACACAGACTTTTGTCTGTACAGACATCTGCACAGACTATAAAGTCTGAGTAAACATTTTTACTCAGAGGTCCTTACCAAATGTCTGTGCAGACTTTTCATCAGTTCAGACTTCGATTTTAATGAATAAATTAAGTAATTCAATAATCATGAGTTTTGCTCCGACAATCGTACAGACATGTACGCAGACTTCCGACTTTTCTGATACACCAACATTTGTCTGTACTGATTTGCTGTACAGACAAAATTCTATAGAAGTCTGTGTTAAGTCTGTGTCGTGTGGACCCACCATAAGGCATTCTCTACCACTGTTCGAAGGACTCTCGCCCATGTGTAGTGTTGCGGAATTTGTTCGAAAGAGTCACGCGGCCCTGGAACGCAAAAGCACACAGAGCAGCAGGAGGAACACGGATGGTATTTAGTCAGTAAGAGCCTAACACCCCTTTTGCTCTACCAAGGGCGGAAGAAGTCATTTAATGATTGAACATTCTTAAAAAAAAGCATGTGCATGTGTGCGTGCGTTCACGCTTGTTGTAGGTACCTATTATAGTGTGCATCAGACCTTCTGTCTCGCGGCGATGGTGTGGCCACGCCTTTACCGGGAGTCAATTGTGGTATTTTTGTCTGCAAGTCTTTTGTTTGTGAAGTTATGTGTTTGTGAAGATTACTGGAATTTGAATATATTACGCGCCGCATACTGAGAAGCTGTTTGTTTTAATTTTGTGGACATGGTTTCGGACTTCAAACGTATTAGGAACTAGTGTTTCAAATTCTTCAATTCCGTAAACTGTGCAACGAAAAAATACCTTGACTATACAGTAATACACTAATCTATACTAATAATATTATAAAGAGGCAAGATTTGATGCTTGTTTATTTGTAACGAATAAGCTCCAAAACTACTGGGCCGATTTCAACATTTTTTTTGCTACATTATTCCCGACTAACTTATGCTATATAACGTTACGCTACGAGCCATGGGTGCAGAGTAGTAACCACATAGCTTAAAACGGGTGATATAAGACGCGCGGATGAAGTCGCGGGCGGAAGCTAATAAATAAATAATACATAATACACTAGAGTTAACAACAATAAGAATGTCATACATATAATAACTACCCTCCTATTGTCCTCCTCCTTCCTACTAGGAATACACAATGAAACCAAGTGCAAAAAACATTTTTATACTTTTTAACCCAAGGTAAACTCTTAGGCCGCCGCGCCGCCGCCGCACCGTCCTAAAACTTCAACCACAAAAGCACCTCCATCTAGTTAACCCAGCCACCATTTATCTAGAACTTCCAGCTCCGTGGAACTCTTCAATCTGCATACAAATAGTACGCGGCACATGTTACAGCGGGCACTCGCCGGGGAACGCTCTCGCATCATCGATTTTGGCACCGACTCCAGTTTTCTGTTCTCAAGAGATTTTGTTAGAACGTGTACTGTTAGCGAAAGAGATTAGTGTGCAGGGCAGCTTGTAGTTTTTAAGCTTTGGAGAATTAGGGAGATGGTTTGTTGAGCAAATTGATTATGAACTTCTGAAGTGAAGATACCATCAATCGATCCTCCTGTAGATTTTTAAAGCAATAGGCTGCTGTGACTTAACTTCTTTGCCAATTTAATTGACTACCTACTTAATGATTACAAAGCAATTAAAAATCTTACGATTTTTCAGTAAATTGAAAGAATTTCAGAGCTAACGTAAAATGGTATTTTTAGAAATGGCTTGGAATGACTGAGTAATGGTGTCTATACTCGGATTTTCTTTTCATGAGTATATAAACTGCCTTATATAATCCTTCTTTCCTATCGTTTAACATCTTATAACATGACCTGCGTACGTAGTCTGCCAATTTGCTAAATTATCGGTTTCCTTCAGTATATGCGTTGTTAAGTGGTCTAGTTTTTGACTTGCTTGAACTACTAAGTACCAAGTGTCTAATATGAACCCAAAGGTCACTCACATACTAAACAAGCAATCTCCGCAACATCTCGCAAACTCTTGACCTATGAACTTGAAATTTGTCGAGTAGGTAGTTAATAGTTCAGACGACGTCGACTAGGAACCGCTTTGACTTTAACTTCAAGTAGACAAAGTTACTTAAAGTTAGTAACTGCCTCGTTAGCCTAGTGGTCCTAAGCACAACTGCTACGGTGGAGGTCTTGAGCTCGATCCCAGGTCAAACAAAAAGTGTTAATAGGTTTTTCGATGAAATTCTCAGTAGCAGCTCGGAGTTAGGATTTGTGCCCGGTTAATGGCAACAAGCTCGCCCCCTATTACATGGAACCTAAACATACCGGCGAACTGTGGGTGTATATTACCTCTGCCTAACCCTTCGAGGAATACATTCGTGATAGAATGTGTGTATACAAAGTAGCAGGGACAAGGTAGTGTTTAAAGCAGCACTATTGACTCAGGGGCTAAGCAATCACTACAGCTCTACAATCAACATAAAAAAACAATAGCCTACACAATGCAACGCTGTTTATCTTGCGCTTGTAAACCAATCTCTTGTGTTGTGTGTACGTCAAACGTTTGATTTATTGAACTATGAGTGTCGGTGCTATCGGGTTAAAGTTATCGGTCGACTTTTGGCAACAAGTACAGTTTGTTTCAGTTATCGATATAGAACCTGCGACTACTGTGTTGTTTGATATTTGAGATACTGTCAAGATACAAGTCTGTGTCTGTGTCAATTCTTGTCCATACTACGAGGATAATACTTCTTGACTGTTTATCTATAGTCTATACTAATATTATAAAGATTTTTTTGTTGTCTGATGGTTTGTTTGTACCGAATAGGCTCCGAAAGTACTGGACCGATTTAACCTTTTTTTTCACCAATAGATAGCTACATTATTCCTGAGTAACATAGGTTATATAACAACACGCTATGACACACGGGAGTGGAGCAGTAATCAAAGCCCTAAATTACTTCATCAACATTTGAATGCTTCATCCGCGAGCGGTTTATTTCTAAACCGCTCGCGGATGAAGCTAGTAAGATTATAAATGCAAAAGTAACTCTGTCTGTCTGTTGGGCTTTCAAGTCTAAACTATTGAACCAATTTTGATTAAATTGGGTACGGTGAAAGTTTGATCCCTGAGAAAGGACACAGGTTACTTTTAATTCCGCGACATCATCCGCGTCCGCAATAACCACAGTTATAAGATCGATAACCGATATTTACACGCGAAAAAGCTAGGTAGTCATTATGAAATCATAAATAAATAGTTTATGAACTGGAGAGTAGAGATACTGTATATATCGACGAAATGCCTGGTTCATGTAACAAACACCACGGGTAAAAGCTAGTGTAATATAGCCGGCTGTATGGCAGCGGCGCGGCTTGTCGCGGATTATGAGACAGGACACCAGGGCTTACTGCTAGCTGTGCCGTGTGGCGTCACGTAGGAGGCGTGCTTAGTATGAACTCTTGTACGGTTAGGGAAACTAGCTGTGAAGAGTTTTAGTTTTAGTTGTCACGCGCGTGTTCTCGCGCGCATGTGATGAGACGGATTTGGCCAGCTATAACATGGATACGGATAGGATCACCAGCTTCACAAAAAAAAAAAACTACTACTACTTTCTTCTATTCTATTAGAATAATCTGATAATTATATATCCCATATAGCTACCCTTTTCTCAATTGCGTCAATAAAAAGTTCCGTGTCAAAGTGCCACTCGCTACGGAAACGCGCGTAGTTCTGGACGCATCAACGGCGGCGGAGAATCACGACTCGCGCGGCGCACGCGCCTAAAACGAGCGACTCGAGAGTCCCGCTCATTGCAAGCGGTTTACGCGCAAGAGCATATGGACGGGATGTAATGCAGCTCTAGTATCTCGAGAACGCGCGAGTGCCTTCGCGCGAGTGGACTCGCGCGTAAAACGCCTCATCTGGACAGGCTCATAAAAATAAGGTTGAAAAGTCAACCGGAATTGGTCTCGGCTGTATCTTCTCGGAAAAATATTGTAAAACATTAAATTTTAAAGAATAAGTATGAAGTTTTCTTGCCTACTTTAATTCCTCATATGGTTTTTGTGGAAACCACATCACAATTTTCCCAACGGCTACATATATCCAATCTAAATGACTATTGACCATGACTGCACCATCCCGAACCACCCTGTATACAAACCGACCTATTCCCCTAGCGACATGGAATGTCCACACACCCTGTATGTAGAAGCGGGATCCTATTTAATCCAAGTCCGTTTCGGTTCGTAAATCACGGCAGATCGACGCGATCCGCGGTGACGTCATCACGCCTCGTTGATCACTATCTGTGATGTATCCTATTTGAGGCGGAAATTACAGATTAGATGTTGGACTATACTTAGATAATGAGAATGGTTCAGTGGTTAAGGTGCCTGCTTCTCATGCATAAGGTTGCGGGCTCGAAGCCGGGCAAGTACCAATGTTACTTTTAGAATTCAAATGTACTTTCTCAGTTTATCTTGGACATTTTTGACCTCGTGAGAGTACCTGGACTTATATTCACAAAACATGGATGCCATATCAAAATGTGAACTTAATAAATAAATATTAGATGTTATATGTGTTAGTTACCATTGCTTGAGTCGCGAGCAGTGTTGAATAACTAATAATAAACTAAAAGCAGTAGAAATAGAGTTGAAGATTGCGTAATTGCCTACTAGTTTACAATTGTACACAATTTTTTGTTTTATTCTTAATAAATTTAAAGTTCATTTTCTATAAAAAACTGAAAACTGCTTGAATACATTAGGGCTGACCTAATGGCCTGCACAGACTAGCGGACGAGACCGCAAAAGATTTTAAATGTAGCATCACAGCGCAGCTCCGAAGCCGATCCGAGCATTGAAATATATACCTTAGTTCGATTAGACAACTATTAAATTCAATTGACAAATTCCGTCCCATCCGCCAGTCTGCACAGGCCATTATGGTCTTTAAGACATGCGATGTAAGCCAACTAGCATACGTACCTCATCTCATTAGCTAAGCAGCTAGAATCTCTCAGTAAAGCTAATTACGTAACCAAGCTCTAAGTAACTCGCCGAATATACTTAACGCTAAGTAACTTCTCGTATCTTAGTGTACCTTAGCACTGCTTGCGTAAGGGAAGTGCATTGCTTGCTCTCGGGATTATAGTAAAGTATTCTTGTAGTCTTTGGTACCCAGAAATAACCCGGGGTACAACAGGGGTTAAATGGAGTAGTTGTGGTGGGTCTTGGGTTTCCAAGCATGGTCGTGTGGGCAGTAAGGTCTGACGACCCCCCCCCCCCACACACCCTAGTGACAGAGTTTCTAAACCGCCTCGAGAGCCTCTGACATGGTTACCGATGTCAGTGATGTCCAAGATAAACCTAGAAAGTACATAACAATTAAAATAAGTTTACATTGGTACTGGTAATAATAATGGTATGTCAAGTCAAATCATTTCATCATCATCATCATCATCTCAGCCATAGGACGTCCACTGCTGAACATAGGCCTCCCCTTTAGATGTCCACATATACCGGTCGGAAGCGACCTGCATCCAGCGTCTTCAAATCATCAAATCATTTATTTCAATTGAACTATTAAAAGGCACTTTTGAATGTCATAAGGAGAAATGTATATTGTATCTGGTTGCCCTTTCCATAAGATTGTTTGGTATGGAAAAGAATGGGCAAGAAACTGCACACACTGCCATTTAAAAGTATTACAAGTACAAGCGTGACCATACAGAAATTAAACAAATTGTCAAAAAATTACTTTAGTATATTTTTGAATCTAAAGAATAGAATTGACAGTTTCATACGTCAAACATAAATGTCTATGTATTTACACTTGTATATTCTGTCAAAACAACAATAAAATCGCAACAATAGGTTGGAACGCGAGCAATGTCTTCAATAAAAATGTACTAGGCGCCTATAAACTGACAGAGTTGCAAATAGTAGAAAGCCGTAGTGGAGTGCGTGGGCGGGCCGGTGTGAAAGGGACACTGCGCAACGCTATGCGCTCCTAGTGACAACGGCCGATGTTCTAATATATCAAACGACTGGTATTTGTATGTTTGACACTGTTTTATTACTAGCTTTTGATCGCGGCTTCGCTCTATTTCATTTAAAATCAATAAATACTACCTATTAATAAAGAAGATTTTTTTTCTTTGTTTTTTTGTAACGAATGGGATCCGAAACTACTAGACCGATTTAAACCATGTTTTCACCAATAGATTAGCATTATTTCCGTGTAACATAGGCTATATATTATCACGCTACGATGCACGGAAGCGGAGCAGTAACCAAAGACGTAACGCGGGTGAAATTAGCCACGCGAACGAAGTTCTCTCAGACAGGCAGTTCTCTAGTTTGATGAATAAATTCGGGTCGTACTCTGCTTAAAAATAAATTATGATTCGAAAGACACACGGCGCTATATTAAATTATCTATCATAAGAACGTTATTGTGGTTTTCCTCGGGAACACACACCATCACGCCTGTATTCCCCGAAGGGTTAGACAGAAGTGTACCAGTGTACACCTACAGCAGCTCGCCGGTATATTTAGGTCCCATGTAATACTGGCAAGCTTATTGCCATTAACCGGGCACAAATCCTAACTCCGAGCTGCAACTGAGAATTTCATAGAAAAACCCAATAACACTATGCTCGACCTAGGAATCAAACCCAAGACCTCTAGCGTAGCAGTCGCGCTTAGGACCACTAGGCCAACGAGGCAGTTAACATGAACATAGACCTTTGTAATATGTTCGTGATATTGGACCAGGCTTTCAGAAAGCGCGGAAGGTTACCTTGTAATAGGCAGCATGGTGGTCAAGAGATACTGTCGTCCCATCGCTCTTCCATGAGTTATGGTGCGTGAGATATGAGCTATCTTAATTGAGTTCATGGTTCCGTACCCTACGAAGTTATGGGGATCGATTTTATTACTCCCTATGCAGGATCTTCCTATTCGGGATGTTATTGTGTGGGAAAAATGATATCTTCAGTGTAGGAGGCTCAGGCGAATTAATGGACCAATTTTTTCCAGCTAATCTGTTGCGATTGCAACCAGGACTCTAGGAGCTAAGAGGCAGTCATCAGTAATGTTAGTCAGTTTTTCCAAAAATACCTGAAATCTGAAATCTCCATTAATTAAAAAAAAAAAACTGTTATTGAGTAGGTTAATTTCTGAATAAAAATCTTCTTAGTCCTATCATTTCAAGAATGTATTCTAGTATTTGGTTATTTGGTGTGTGACTTTCATATATAACATTTTGGTTGAAATACTTGTTTTGACTTGTTGCTGAATAATTTGTTTTGACGTTTTGCTCATTAAAGTTCGGGTTTAAGAACCTTCACCGTTGTAATAGAATTTTGAAATATTCCAGGTAAACATGCCAATATGAAACGGCAAAATGTGGCTTTGAACTTAATTTATGATGTACCTACCAGATTTTCAGCAAGCAACTAATTTATTGTTTGTCCTTTCTTCGTCCCTACTTGTATCGTCCCCAATACATCACCGTCAGCCATATTGAACACAAATCCACAGCTTACTCGAAACACCTAAATACATCGGTGTACAGAAGCTACACAAACATCTGTGGACACTCGTCTTCAGTCGACATTTGCATTTAATTGCCATTACTGTAGCTCTTCGCGAATACTGTCTACATTTCTGCAGTATTTCTTGAAGTTCAAATGTCAGTAACCTTTTATGGTGTCTAGGAGAAAGAAAGAGTTCTTATTTACATTATAACATACCATCACGCTTGTATTTCCCGAAGGGTTAGGCAGAGGTGTACAAATATACAACCGGTTTTTTTTTAAACATTGACACCTTAAATATGTGATTTCTATTCTGTTCAAATCTCATGATACTATGTCAATGAAAGGTCACCTCAAGGTCACTTAACCTATCCTCATCGGGGAAGATTTTTTATAGAATAAAAATAGCACTGCTGGAAAGACTTTTTATATCCAATAATGATTTGCAGTGGGACAGTACAGGCTAAATAAAAAAAAAAAATGATTTGAACTCGCGGAACAAAAAGCTTAGTTCATTTTAAATACTTTCTCGCTGTCTTTTCCTAAACTTAGCTGTCTCTTACTGCCAGCAGGTGCAAAGGATATCCCAAGTCTCTCCAAGAACTCTTTTTCTGCGCCATCTCGAACCAGCCCTCGTGACTCGCGTCCAAATCAGCTGACCACCTCTTTCGCGTCTTCGGCAACTCTTTTCCGCTTATTTATCGGGCAAATATGTCAACATGAAACTGACATTTTCATTTATAATGTTTATTTATTTATTTAAACTTTATGCAACAAAAGGTACAAAGGCGGACTTAATGCCTTAGCGTCTTTGCTTGTTTGCTTGGCTTTTTGCCTTTGCCTTGCTTGCTTTTGTTTGCAATACGAGTCTGCGAGTAAATAATTACCTAAGGTTATACTATCTTATTCCTCAATGATACTCCCTACAAGTTAATAAGTTAAATGTGTGTTCTAAAGATACGTGACTTCACATGCACTCCACGGCTTATGTTTATAATAACTTGGAAAGCCTTCACAGTACTTCCACCTACTTAAAACATGGTGGCTGATATTGCACAGACTGAACTTGTTAAAATATAGCTATCTTTTACTAACACGTTGACATGGAAAGAGATGGTGACATTTTAAGACCTGTCAAAGTATTTGACATTTCAACTTTTGTTTCATCTGACATGTTCAAAGAGTTTGGACGTCTCGTCTAGACTTGTATAGAAGCTCCATTTAATATAATTATTTAAGGGTCAATGGTTCAGTCCTCAGATCATTTCTGAACAGATTCTTAGTATTGTTATTCAACGTAGCAATGATGGCAGCCTTGCCACGTTACCAGCCAGTGGCCAGTATTCCTGAAAGTCGAATTTCTTCCGCAGGTATTATTCGAAAACTTTGAACATTAATAATACATTTAAATTACCTCTCTAAATGTATTCAAACTTAAAACAATCCATGAAAATACGACTGCCTCAGTAAAACAAACGCCACAGTCAAACCCGTCTAGATTAAAAGCCATTTGGTGTGCAAATAAAACGGTCTGCACGTTATCAGGCGCCGTTCTATTCAGCGTCGAGACGTGCTCCCGCCGCCGCGTCCGAGACGCGACTGACTGGCGCGCCGCCAAAATGCTCCATAGACCATAGAGTATTTTGTACTCTATGATGCGTATAATGTTTTTTTTTGGTTGCAGGTACCTTTTTCGACACAGACGTCTCCAAGGATGACTCTTCATCAATAGACAAAGGTTTTTAGTCAATTATTTTTTTATTGTTTTTAGCACAGTTGTCCACTGAGCCGCGTCGTAGTTGAGTAGACAAAAGGTGGTGTTCGTATTGTTCTGTTTCCGTCGACACGTGACTGTGTTGCGCCTCAGTGGGCAGAGAGGCATAATTACTTTAATTAGTTGCTCTTTTGTTTGTCATGTCACAGCTGATTTAACATTCATCAAAGTACCTATATTCTTCTTTTGGGAACAGATTGTATTGCCTTTATTGCATTGACTGTATTGCACGTTCGCTTATTTAGTAATTATATTTTGGACAACAGTAATTAAATTCTAGCTAGGAAGGCACTAGACTGTCAAGGTATGTGGTAAGTTAGTTTCCCATCAAATAACTTAGTTTCAAAATATGTTATTAAAAATGTCGTAGCGCATAAAAATATAAATATAGAGATCGTCATAGGGAATAAAAAAAGACACGTATCCCGTTATACCGTGAATAAGCAATTTCTCTATTAGCTAAACATAGTCATGGTAAAAATAGGCATTATGTAGGTGTACTGTCTGTGCGTGTAGGTTTCTTATTTGTAGCTTCAAAAGATACATAATCTATAATTCTATACATACATATAATATTCAAATTGTAATTATGTATGTTGAAGCATCACTTAGTCACTACCGAATATATTCTGTTCAAAATTTGTGCAAATACTGAATTACTGATCTGGTCAGTTTATAGTATATTATCACGCTTTTTGCTATGGGGGATGAATGATGTTCAATCAGTTTTATTTGTCAGTTAACCTCGCATGCTATAAATAATGATAAATAATGTAATGCAACCATTGCATAATAATCCTCGATTCGAATATCACTTCACTCCTGACTGCTTGGTTAAAAGACTTATAGCAACTAGGTTCACTTGGAGATCATTTATTTATTTATTATTAAGTATCTATTATTTTTTTATTTAATCATATACATCGCGACAAACTCCGGGCTGTAACTGAGAAATTCCTAATGGAAAAATCCAATAATTATTTTGCCCGACCTGAAATAGTATTTAATACCTTTCTGATACACTTAGCTCGACGCGAGCGAAGCCGCGAACACAGCTAGTTAAGTACCATATGTGATGTGGTCCCTCACATCGCATTCCAATAATGGTTACCATTTAACTCGCCCCACATTCTCCATCTTCTTCAACATGAGAATATGCCGTGATTCCTGCTCCGTCCCCGCGGCGGGGCGGCGCGGCGCTGGAAGTCTGGCAACTAATCCCGCCGAAATGAAGCTTCATTATAAATGAGCCTCGAGAAGTATGATAGACGAGACACTTTACTGTAGCGCTTGTGTGGCGCAACTTTCTTTTTAACATCGCATAAAAATGTACAGTAATCTAGTCATTAAGTCCCCTCCCTTATTGACTTCAATTTTATTGGATAGTGGTTTCTGCCCGCGACTTCGTCTTAATTTTAATATTTGTATCCGTGTTACGTTACGTCTTTTGTTACTGCTCCGCTCCCGTATGTCTTGGCATGACGTTATATATCCTTATACTATTCAATAATATATGTATGCACCATTTAATATTCCTCATGAATTTGGCAATCATATAAAAGATTTTTATCGATCCCACTTCAGCTTTATAATATTTCATGTTTCGTCATTCTGGGAAGCTTCAGAATGAACACTTTGAACAACTTCACAAAAAATGTGCAAAATAAAGCTCACAATACTATTGATCTATAGATTACTTACCTAATTTAGATTCACTAGTTCTACGCCAAGACAATGTAATCCTTATCACAAGACAGTTACTTTCCTTTACTTTTCATACAACAATTGCAGCAGGTCAGTTGCCTGCAAGTGGCTCGTCTGTACCTCGCCACTGAACAACTGGGTCGCTCCCGCATACATAGAAGTTATATTGTCACATACATATTGCGCGATTGACTTGCAGGCCACACGCGGCGGAATAAAACATTCGCATTGTGCTCGTACAGTCGGTACTACTGTGCTTTACACTTGCTGTTTTAGGACCTCTTGGGTGATATTGGCTCAATGTCAGTGTGCCTAATTAAACTTCGCTTTACTGAGACAGATCCGTACGGAAAACAAAAACGCGCTGATACGTGAAGTTGGGGACACCAACCCGTTATACCAATACCAATACTGGGACAGATCGATTGTCACTAATAGGTTTATTCCTGCTAATAAGCCTAAAACGAACTGCTTAAACTTTTCCCAACTATGTTGGGGTCGGCTTCCAGTCTATCTGGATGCAGCTGAATACCAGTGTTTTACATGGGGCGACTGCCTACCTGACCTTCACAACTCAGTTAATAGGCAACACGATACTTCTTGGTAAGACTAGTAGTCAGACTTCCCGGCTTCTGACTATCCGACTATCAAAAATCTACGAATGATAGCCGGTACCAACGGCTTTACCAACTTCCAAACTCTTAGCTGCTACTGAGAAATTCCTAATGGAATAGCCCAGAAATACTTTTTGCCTACATTCCACCCAGCTACATACATACATAAACAAGTGACTACAATAAGCGTCGTAAAATCTTCGCTACAATATTCACGTACACTCCTCACACCTCCTCATTGCTCTGGTGTCCTAGTACAATATAGAGCGGTACCACATCGTGTCACCGCCACTACTCCGCTACTACAGCTGAAGAGTCGTCTCCTGAATATTGAATAGCGTGTAACATTGGCTGTCACGTGGTGAATTAATCAGTTGCTCTACTTTCATGTGCTCCGGGTATTTTGAGATGGATACTAGATCAAATTGGGTTACAAAACATACGTCAAAATGTCTCCTATTTGTCTTAAGTGATTGTAATGATTTTAGATATTTTACGGTAAATTGTAGAACATCTATTCTTAGCGAAAGTTTGGTGCGTACATTTGTTTAATAGCAGAAGGGCAATTCCCGCAAATTAAACTCTTAAAACTTGTTAAGAATTTAGACAAAAAGGTACTTTGACAGATTGAGACTGAGATTAGATAAATATTCCGGGAATTGTCCCTCATTTATTGCTAGACAGTAGTAATGTAACACATTTGCAATAGTTTATTAGTGTTTATTTATTTATTGAAAGATTGTGACTTACTCGTATTCATATAAATAAAACCATCAAAATAAATAAATTATTACGTGCAAAACGGGCTCTTCCAATTAAAAAAATCGAAGGAATTATCCTCGAGCTAGTACTAGGTACTAGGCTCTCAGGATAAGGGTGCAAGTGCAATGACAATGATGGTACAATTACTCTCATTGTAAGCGTCGCAGTGAACGCAAAGGGCACAAGAAGGAACATAGATGTTTTTTTTTAGTGTCGCACGATACCGCGACGCTTCTGTAGCTCGCGTGTCACGTCACGTCGAGGCTTTAATGGCTCTTCAATAAAAGGGTTAACGCGTGGAGTGAAGCAAACAACACGTTATTATTTGATTGCGGTGGTTACTGTCGCCATTACGTTTCGAATGTGCGTGATGAAGTATGCACTCTTATTCCTGATTTACCTATTAATCGTATATCTTTGCGTGAAGCTACAGTTAGTCAAAAGAACGGCCAGTTGTGCCAGGTGGGATGACAGTTCACCTCAAGCTTCATCATCATCATCATCATATCAGCAGTGCGATTCTCTAAAATGCAAACTCGAAAACGAGTCTCACTAAAGTGATCGCGCTCACTTCGATAACAAACCAACTTGTCATTGGTTAAGTATTCGTTCGCCGTGGTGACGTCACCGGCGTGATCGTGTTTAACAGAATACCATTTTGTAATCTCACTGCGGATTCAGCTTTCTAATTACGAAGTGAGGCTTAGAGAATCGCACTGCTGCATCCAGCGCCTTTCTGCGGTCTTAATCACGGCCTTACTTCACCATGCGGCCTACTTCACCTAAATTTAAATGTAAAAATTAAATGGATTTTTACAGAATTGACCGGAAATTACGTCACCTACCTAAATACCTTTTACTTTGAAAATGTCCCAGCTTTTTTGTAAATATGTAAATACATAAATAAACTCGCGCCTTTTCCCCACAGAACGCCACCTGCTACGCTCCTTACGTACTCCTTTCCCCTCGCCTGTTTTGTAAATGTTCTTTTAATACAGTATGAAAATAGCGCTCATATGCTATGAATACACAAATGTAAGATAGGTAAGGCTTAGGAATTGATCTATTATCGAAATAATATGACATTTCGTTTACTGATAGCAGACTAGAAGATGTTCCTGTTCATCATCTTGACGTAAATATTATGTTATACAAGCGAAAGGTCACTCATTCTCTTACTGACTAAAGACGTTTCAAAAACCACTTGACCTATGATGCTGAAAGGTAGGTAGGTAGTTTATAAGTAGAAAAAGTCAGTTAAAAACAGATATTGTGAAAGGATTGAATTAAGAGGTCTTTGACTTCCACGCGAACGAAGTCGCGGGCAAAAGCTTACAGGCACATTCTCATATCAACAAAATTCAATTTAAACATAAATACGACTTTTATCACATCTGATAATATTAAAAAATAATATACGCGACAGTAATGAGGGCCCTAACGGTCGCGGTCGTGGACCAATTGTCGGAGGTCCTGTGCCTAACTCCGGCCAAGCCTTAATATCCGACATAAAAGGCAAACTCCTTAATTCCGGTTATTGAGTCGGATCATCTGCGTCAAGAGGTCTCGTAAACATTATATTGAGCCAGTATTTTGCTGAGTTTTCGATTTGTATCATGTTTTTATTTGTGACTGGCATAAGCCCGCGGCTTCGTCCGCGTTATAAAATAGAATAGGGACATATATAGAGTGCCCATAGGCAGCGGAAGTGAACCCTAATATAATTGGGGAAAGCCAGGCAAATGCTGATGATACAACTCAGACGGGGTCTAAAAAATGGCGAATTGGGACCGAGATTAGAATCTAATCTAATTCAAAGTCAAAGTCCAAGCATTTATTTCAATTAGACCATTTACAGGCACTTTTGAATTGTCAAGAAGTTACAGTTTAAAATTGAAGCTAGTTGCTCGTTCCAAAACGTTAATTCTAATCTCAACCTCAAATTGTCTAAATCTACCTTATATACCTTAAATTTTCCTAAATTTTTGACATTAATTGACATTGAGATGATATTGCGAATAAATTTTAAATTTTGAATTACGAGAATTGGTCCTAAGGTCCAATTCCTCATTTATAATACAAAGATAGATCTCGAAAATGAATGTAACTATATTTAAATTAACTGTGACGGGTAGGCATGGATAGCTGCTTTAAGTGTTATTAGATACGTTGAATGGAAAATGTCGCTTAAAATGTTAGTAAACCTTTGGATGAGAGTTCCGAAGCGATTTCTCAATGAAAAGAACATTTAGCAATACATCTCATAAATATGTCATCTCTGAAAGGAAGGAATAGATGGATTGTGTGAAGAATGATATGAAAAAGAAGGGAGTCAGTGATAGCATGACGCTAGACAGGACGGCATGGAAAAAGGAAATGTGTTGCGCCGACCCCGAGTAACATAAGATAAGGGCAGGAAGATGATGATGACGATGATAATGAGAACTACTCAGGCTCATACAAAATGATTCTGTATTATAGTCATCATTGTAACATAATTAACATTGCATGTACACAATTAGATATTGTGCCGACAGCGCAATCCAAAGAAAATAGAGTTAGTAATATTTTAGTCCAACTCATAATAAGCTTGTCGTTAGAAGGTTTTGAGCCTAATAGCTAAATGTCAAATGATACACGGTAATACACAAATAATGTATTTTCCATTAAGAGTTATTGCAGCGTGCTTTCCTATCGACATAATATCATCTAACTATAATAGTAGCAATCCACTCAAAGCGTGACGGCTGTAGCAGCTGTCCGCCCACACTCCACACTAAACATTGATCGTTGACAAAACGGCTCTTATTACATTCCGATCAAAAGTATTTTTACTGAAACGTTATTTAATCCGCCATCCAATCGAATGAACATTCCCAAATGACTCAAATTCCTCCCTTATTCTTTTCCATTACAATTTATTATGCCATTTTGCCCAATGTCTCGTACTGCCTATGAATTCGTAATGTACTGACCGCTTGGAACAGTGGAGCCAAACTGTTCTATGTGGACGATATTCTTCTACTTAAGATTGGTCTTAAGTGAGTGTTCTATGTTCTATGTTAGGGGGTTTGGTTTCCGCACTTAGTCCTACAATGGACCATTGTGCGTGAAGTGAGTGTTCATGACGAAAGTCTTTGACCAGTGTGTGTTGCCAGTGATGATATACGGCTCTGAAATGTGGTGCCTTACTATGGGCCTCAAAAGAAAGTTCAAAGTCGCTCAGAGAGCAATGGAATGTCTTGAATTAGAAGTTAGGTAATCCGCAGAAGAACTAAGGTAACCGACAAAGCTCTCAAAATTGCGAAACTTAAGTGGCAATGGGCAGGGCACATAGCTCGTAGAGCAGATGGCTTTTGGGGTCTTAAGACCCTCGAGTGGCGACCACACATCGGAAGGGAAGGCCCCCCACGAGATGAACCGACGATCTGGCAAAGGTCGCAAGAAATCGCTGAATGCGGGCAGCGCAGGACCTGTCATTGTGGCTATCTTAGAGGCCTATGTCCAGCAGTTGTACAGCTACTGGGTTTGGTGGCGATCTCTAACTATAAAAGCGGCGATTACAATAGATCAGCTATGGTCGCAGTGACACCACAGTAGCAGAAAGAAACATACATACATATCATTACGCCTGTATTCCCCAAAGGGTTAGGCAGAGGTGTACCAGTGTACACCCACAGTTCGCCGGTATGTTTAGGTCCCATGTAATAGGGGGCGAGCCTATTGCCATTAACCGGGCACAAATCTAAACTCCGAGCTGCTATTGAGATTTCCATAGAAAACCCCAATAACACTCTTTGCTCGACCTGGGAATCGAACCCAAGACCTCTAGCGTAGCAGTCGCACTTAGGACCACTAGGCCAACGAGGCAGTCCGCACAAAGAAAATATAAAAGTAATAAATAAATGTCCAGCAGTGGACGTCATTCGGGTGATGAGTGTTCAGAGGTCAACGCTACGTACCGTCACCTTCTGAATATGTTAACACAAGTAAAATGATGGTAATAACTTGTTATTTGGAACTGAAGTTATTTATAGCTCTATACAAACGTGAAGTTGCTGCTTAATAGTATTTGGTAAAGCGAGGACTGATGGCGGAAACATGTAGATTTCGGCCATGAATCTTGCCGTTACTGAAGGCTGGCTTTTGCATTACGTTTACTTTTATACCTAAGCCAAGAATTGTTATATTTTATTTAAGTTACGGTTTGCCCTTGTGGCTATGATTTTGAATATAAATAAGACTTGTATGTGTGTTGACACGATGGAGGTGTACTTGGGTATTTGTCAGCATTCATAATTCAATTTCAAGAAACTACGGCAAAAAAAGAACACTTTATTTTTGCCTTAAAACCCCGATTAATTTTTAATTTGCAGTAAAATTAGATTAATAGTTGAAGACAATAAATATTTAATCAATTGACTTCTCAAAAATGTGAGGTGACATTTTATTTTTAACCCCCGACGCAAAAAGAGGGGTGTTATAAGTTTGACGTGTCTGTCTGTCTGTCTGTCTGTCTGTCTGTCTGTGGCATCATAGCTCCCGAACGGATGAAGCGATTTCAATTTAGTTTTTTTTTGTATGAAAGGTGACTTACGTGCGAGTGTTCTTAGACATGTTTGATGAAAATCGGTTAAGCCGTTTAAAAGTTATGGGGGTGAAAGTGGGGAAGAAAAACTAAAAATGATTTGTCATGTGGGTTATTAAATTATTAGGAACCTATACTAGAAAGGTTTAGGTAGTTAACTAAATGTAAACAAAACAAACCACGTGACTCATGGATGCTAAACCTTTCACTTCAAATTTTAAAATCGTATTATTTAAAGTCGTATAATAATAGGCTCTAGTCTATATCAGAATTTGAGGAACTATCTGCCACATTAATAATAAAACGTTCAGTGGTATTATCAATCATTTTATCTAATTTAAACATTTTCTGTTCTTGTTTTATTACATGACCCTCGCAATTTTCAAAGGCGCCTGGTTAATCGACTAAACGTAATACCTGCAATTTTAGTTGCCATACTACATCACGGGCGTACTCTTCAATTTAGCGACGTTATCTAATTCATCGTATCTTCTAAAAGGTTTTGGGAACCTGTCTTTTTAGGCTCTTTACAATAGACAGATTACAAAATATTATACTATTTTATAAAACTAACAAAAAAGTGGTGTCCAAACAATGACATCTATGGAGAGGTAGTTTACGAATAAATGATAAAGTTTAGCATACATTAATAAAAGAGAAAAGTATCGCATAAATCGAAATTAGAATTGATTTTGTTGTAACGTATTTTTAAACAAGGAAGTGTCAACTATAAAAAACCTTTTCGACGATTTGTTTACCTTTAGTTAACTACCTAAACCTTTCTAGTATATGTATTTACAGCTTAACAAAATCGACATTATAATAAGTATGTACCTATAAAAAGTATAAAATAAAAATTAAATTAAAAATTTAAAAAACCCCCGACACAAAATCCTTAGTTCCCTTTAAAAAGTAAAAAAATAAAATACGTCGCGTTGGGGGACCGCTTGGGACGGTCGTACCCTAAATGCAACATCGGTCCCCCAACGCGACGTATTTTATTTTTTTACTTTTTAAAGGGAACTTAGGATTTTGTGTCGGGGGTTTTTTAAATTTTTAATTTAATTTTTTACCATACAAATCTACGGGCGAATCGCGTTTTGACAGCTCATAAAAATGTATGTCAATTGATTGGTACCTCTCGCGTTAAACACCCAACAGAGGACAAATGATTTTAGCTTGTTGTATTTAAAGGAGACGGGGATTTCTGGGCCAAATTGTATTAAGTTGTGATATGGGTTAAAAAAAGCGTCATATTTTTCTATTTCAAATAACAAAAAGAATTGCCTAATTCAATATCAGGAATAAGAGAAATCTTAAAAATAAGTTTATGTCACGACTAAAAGGGGATATCGATTACTATAATCGATTAATGTGAATGTGTTTGTGTTTCAACAATTGAACACAATATATCTTGCACCAGATGATTGATTTAACATAATGCCCGCAGTTAAAAAAAAAACATTATATAAAGAAATCTTAAAGTTGATTCTCGTTTACAATTCGATTTATTACTTGTATTTTTAATCTGTGCTGGCAGTGACATAGAATACTTTTTGACAGCTCTAGTAGACTGTCAATCACTCGTTTCGTAGTGTCGTTTTGTGAGTTTCCTAATGTAATACAATTAATATAGTAAATACAATACAATACACTCAATACAGTACAATTAATATAGTAAATAACAGTATAACATAATAAAATAGCAATCGCTCTTCAAAATTCGTCGGTTTAGTATAGGTTTTTGCCAATTTATTGCATAACCTCACTTTTAGAAAACCTTTTATAACTCTGCTCTCAGGTTCAAAATTCGCCGAATGTTTAGTAATACTTTGTTATTATATTATAAGCCATTAATTGACACCAATTTTATCTTTTTACACCCGGGCCCAAGAATGTATGAAAGCGTATCCGTCTCCTTTATCTGTGTGTATCCTCGTGTAAATTACAAGTATTGTTACGAATAGCAGAATTTATATACCTAGTATTCTCACAACAGAAAACAATCTTACATTACATCTGTTTGAAGAGTAACCAAACGTTTGCTTTACGTGCTCACACTGGATTGAACTCAGCACATTCCGTGCTCGGCACATTCCACTTTGTACAACACAAATATTCTCTGAAAACAAAAACAGAAAAGAAACACAAGTATTTACCTTTTCACTGAAACGCAAAGAGGCTACTTACAAACAACGTAAAAATTACATAAATCCTAAGCGTTTGTTGTGAATAAAAGAGAAGTTGAAAGGTCACCTGACCCGAGTACCAGGGCTACATGAAACAGAAGCTCTTAATGTAATTGTCAAACAAAACATTATTGTTCTGTCCACCCTCCTGTTTGTACTGCAAACAACCCTGGACTCTGTGGGTATAAACTCTAAAATTCATATTTGCAAATCACTTGACGAATGTTAATGATCTTCGTGCCCCTCATTTAGATGTTTTAAATTACATATTACATTTTATGACGGAAGTAATCAGGTTGAAATTTCATTAGCATTACGTACGCTTACATCTACGTGAAATGCAATCTAAATTGTACATTATTTTTTTGAGGGTAAAGTAGAATTTTGTTTGTATGTATTTTCTTTGGTGTGTTCAGTTTGCACTCAGGGGAAATAGTTCCGATAATGGTCAGCAAATATTGTCCAACATGAAACGTGTGTGATGATATTAAATAATTAAATGTTCGTGCAGTCGTAATGAAGGAATTCAGAGATACAATGATTGTACAATCAGTAACAGTTGTTAATTATCATGGTAACGAAGTATTATTTGATAGTAACTGGTTTGGCTGTTAATCATATTTGCAGTGGTTACTGCTATCAAATTATTATTAAACTACTAGCTTCTGCCCGCGACTTCTTCTCCGTCAAAATTGACATATTATACCACAGGAACCGTAATTTTCGGGATATAAAGTAGCCTATATGTTATTTCAGACCACAATTTATCTCAGTGCCAAATTTCATTCTGATCCGTTCAGCTGTTTGAGCGTGAAGAAGAGACAAACACACAAACTTTCGCCTTTATATTATTACTAGGAAGTAGAATGTATTAAGTAATTCTTTGGGTAAAAGTTATTCAATCTTCAGAATTGAAAAAATCACCCCGCGTGAACTGAAAATATCGAATGCTTTAAATAGTCCATCAACAGGCCGATGACATCAACCTCCCCCTCGAGTAAGGGGTGCGCTGATGATTAGCAGTACACATTTACTGCTTATTACAGTAAATACCTTGGAAAATGAAGATCGTTACTTTGTGATACAAGCAACACATAGTAAATTGAATGCCTCGTTAGCCTAGTGGTCCTAAGCGCGACTGCTACGCTAGAGGTCTTGGGTTCGATTCCCAAGTCGAGCAAAGTGTTATTAGGTTCTTCTATGAAATTCTCAGCAGCAGCTCGGTGTTAGGATTTGGGCCCGGTTAATGGCAATAGGCTTTCCCCCTATTACATGGGACCTAAAAATACCGGCGAACTGTGGGTGTATATTGGTACACATCCGCCTAACCCTTTGGGGAATACATGCGTATTGGTATGTATTTAGTAAATATAATGATAACGACTGTGGAAAAAGCAATTGGCTTATACAAAGTTCTCAATTCGTTCCTTAATAACAGAGAACCCTAATAACATGTACAGAACCACGAGTAGGTCCGCAGACAACTCGCGAACAATACTTGTTTGCACAAAGGGGAGTCCCATGTTGGGCGCCAATTCGCCGTCACTTGCCACTTTTTATTTGTTTGCTCTGCATTACGACAGAGAAAGCAAATGCTTTTATGTTTTATTTAAAGAGTATTCATTATTAAGTAATAACAATATACTTGTTTGGATAAGCTAAGCGCAGCAGAATGTTTCGCACAATAAAAAGAATTGAGACGTTGCTTTTATAATGATATTCTGTAAAGGCTTCAAGCGCAGACGCGTCTAGAATTTACAATTTTAATAAAACATGATAGTTACGAAGATGAAGGATAATCTTATTTGAGAGTTTGTTAACTTGAACTAAAGTTACAAGGAATATATCTCGTCGTTTTCATCTTTTAGCCATAAGCGACGCTTTCTGACGCGACGTCGAGAGTACTGCAGCCGAGTTCTAACGGAGGTAAACGTTTCTTGAGAGTACTAAGTGAATAGAAACCGTCTCAAACAGCTCTGGCATCAAAAGGTTACTGAAGGATACCAAAATACGTAGCAGCATTAAATTACTTGCAATAATTTTAGCTTCTTTAAATAGATAAAAAGAAGCCGACGGCATTTTCAGGCAAGCAGGAAAACAAAATTGCCATTTTCGCAAATAACATTTTTATGTTTGTTTCGACTTTGTGTGAAAGCAAACGCTGCGGGTCCGAGGCTATTACAAGCACATTGGATTATGCCGGGTCAGGTATCCCTTGGGAGCCGTTGGCGGGAAAAATGCGTTTTATGGTGGCCCCACGTTGGGCGCCATTTGGCTCCACGCACAACTACCCTCACTGGCGACGTGGACTCGTGACGTAGCAAATTAATGTATAAGCCACGTTACGCTATTTAGTTTAATAGCAATGTATTATAGCGTGTGTGTAAAATGTTATCGCATTTCAGACGTATTTTATTGTTTAATAGCATAAGTTACGTTACTATTATAACTTTAACGTATAACGGTTTGGTAATATACAAATAAAAGCAAACTAGATTAAGGCGCAGGTGAGCCGTTTATTGAGCATAACGCGTTTATGGTCCCACGTTGGGCGCCATTTGTTTGCCGTAAGCGCACTGTGGAGTACTGGAGGCGTGGCCGCTTCGCAATAAAACGATTTGACAATAAAAACTACAAACTGGATTCAGGCGCGGATTAGTTTAGCCGCAATATTTTTTATGTAGCCAGCTTCGAATAAAAATAGAGTGGTTTTGTGGAAAAAGTTTTACACATTTTTATTTAAAGTTAGAAAATGTTTTTTTTCGCATGTAGGCAATAATGTGAAACACCAATCCTAATCGAAAGTGTGATTCAACCTTTGCATATTCTAAATAAACTATCCTGAGAGCTTTAACGCAAGCACTGAACATGCTGAATATATGAACAGATTTTTTTAGAGTCCTTGTTTTAAAGCTCTGTAAACATTCACCTGGAGATTTCCCGCCAGCTTCACCAGGCCTTAGTTTTACACGAGCTTCGGAAGATGAATAATTAATCCGAGCTAGGCGTCTGCCTGTCCTTATTGACCCAGTTCATTTTGACTCCTTGTTATTTATTCATCGTTCCTCCTCTTATATTACTGGAGGCAAAGTACATATTTCTTTCGGAATATATTAGCAGAGCCCGGAGGAGGGTAGTTACATAGATCTTGTACAAGTTTGAGGTTAATTTTGTACTTCACAAGATGTATTTAGAGATAGGGTTGAAATACTTGAAGCTTTTATGAAAATTATACGTCAGAAAGTTTTGTTTCAGACGGGTGGGTTGGGTTTTAGTTTACTGACTTAATAAAGTTTTACTTTACTGACTCGACTGACAGATTGCCTCGGTAGCCTAGTGGTCCTAAGCGTGACTGCTACGCTAGAGATCTTGGGTTCGATTCCCAGGTCGAGCAAACAGTGTTATTGGGTTTTTTTATGAAATTCTCAGTAGCAGCTCGGAGTTAGGATTTACATACATACGCATATCACGCCTGTATTCCCGAAGTTAGGCAGAGGTGTACCAATGTACGCCCACAGTTCGCCGGTATATTTAAGTCCCATGTAATAGGGGCGAGCCTATTGTTATTTTAATACAGTTTTATTTTACTAACAAGAAATAACTACTATAACATCATTCAATTACAGCTCGTGGTCGCGGCTTGTGATAAGAAATTATTTTAACTTTGTTTACGACTGTATATAACAGCAATTCCCTGAATTCACAATTCATAATCATTCCCTTGCGACTAGTACTAAGTGTTTTAATTACGTTCGAAATAATTAAGTAAATTGTGTGTTATTATTCAAACCTAAATAGGTTACCAGCCTATTTTGTCCCTCTACAGGACAGAGGCTTCTTCTCATAGACAGAAGGCACGAGCATTGACTACGCTTGCTCAAGGCGGATTGGTGATTTCAGACTTATATCCTACTAATATTATAAATGCGTAAGTTTGTGAGGATGGGTGGATGGATGAAAAGATGGATGGATGGATGTTTGCTACTCTTTCACGCGTAAACGGCTGAACGGATCTGAATGAAATTTGGCACTGAGATAGATTGTAGTGTGGAATAACACATAGGCTACTTTTCATCCCGGAAAAATATACGATTGCCGGGGGATAATATATCAAGTTTGACGCAAACGAAGTCGCGGGCAGAAGCTAGTTAAGTATAAGTCCAGGTTTCGTCGCAATGTTTTCCTTAACCGATGTCCAAGATAAACTTAGAGAGTACATATGAATTAAAAAAATCGCATTGGTACTTGCCCGGATTTACCCCTACAACATCATGTATGGAAAAGGTGGACGCCTTAACCACCTTAACCGCTGGGCCAATATAACATCTACTTAACTTCATAACATTAAATTCGCCATGTAATTGAACACTTGTCAAAAGTATATTCCACATGAGCTCGGGTTGACACAGGACGTCGTTGAATGTCATTTCCGCATTTCCTGTCCAACCCTCGCGTTTCGGGAGCACTTTAAAAGGTTCCGCCGCGCCCTCTTGACCAACCCCACTTGGACGTCCGCGCCGGAGGCGATGCGGTGTTACATTAGGTACCGTCAACCGCTTTAGTGTAGCATTTAAACTGCAAAAAACGCCCGTAATGCTGTGAAATAAAGACGCTGCTAAAGTGGAATTGTTGCAATAGACGTGCGTTTGAGTGTACGAGATTAGAGGGTAGGTCTGATAATTGAGTATGCGTGTACTTCTTCTGGAGTTTTGAGGGTAACTTGCCAATTTGTGCTGACATTAGGTTTACATTTATAATACTAATCCTCTTCTAATTGCCCTCTACTTGGTACTTCAGCTTTGAAATAAAGGACAGCATTTTAAGTCCTACGTGGTTTTAATAGGTTTCATATAGATTGCGTCCCCTCAGTGCCCATTAGAGCTCGTTAACAGTCGATCCGGACCCGGTTTCGGTATCCGAATATGTACGACTGTCTTTAAACATACCCATTTGCCAGCACTGTACCACTATTAATAAACCTTCACCATTTCATAGTATGATAATACAATAATATTTTTAATCTTTTAATTTTTTTTTTATCTTGGGACAACTCACACACGGCTATCTGATCCCAAGCTAAGCAGAGCTTGTGTTATGGTAACCAGACAACTGATATACATACTTATATATTTTATAAATACATACATATTATAGATAAATCACACCCAGACACAGAACAAAACAATCATGCTCATCACACAAAGTTTGTCCTGAGTGGGAATCGAACCCACGACCTCCGGCTTAGCAGTCAGGGCCGTTAACCACTAGACCAACAGGCCCGTCAAAACCGTCATATTATGACTAGTTTACTAAGTTAATAATAATGAAATCACCTCGCTGCGAGCGGAGCACTCTTTTTAAACTTATTTAAAACGTATTAGGTTCTAAAAACAATACAGACAAATGAAATTTCATCAGAAAGTGGATCCCCCGACAGAACATAATTTTACATCAAATACAGTTATTAAGGTGTATTTTGTTATCCACACTAAGTGAAAAACATTGGAGGGTTCCAAAGTTCCAATACATTTATATGATTAGAAACCGATATTGTCATCAATACATAATAACGTAGACCACACCTAAGTATAACAAATATTTGGCTCAAATCCCTTTAATGAACAAAAAAGTGCAGGCGCTAGAAAACGCAAAACAAATTGTTTGCTTTTAATCTCAACTAAAGTAAAACTTGGAAAGCAGAATTGGTAATTAAAACATCATTGAATAAACACGAAATCAATTAGCTCAACGAAACGACTCTCATTTGCACTCGGCGCTTATTGTGAGGGCAGTCGTAAACATAATAGCAAGATACGTAGTGTTAGCTACGGTTTATTGCGAGAGGAGGGCTAAGTAATGTGTGACGTCACTATCTTGTAGTGGAGGGATGAAGTTATGTTACAGTATGTAATGAAGGAATTAGTAGCTTGTGTCCGGTTTCGAGACGTCTTTTATCAAAATAATAATACATTCTTCTTTCTTTTCTTCTTCTTATTATTATTCTTCTTCTTAGCCACGATAAAGAAGAAGAATGTATTATTATTTTTCGTGTTTACTACTACGTGTTGTTTGAACTGTAAAGCTACAGCAACACTACACTTTGTAAGCCAATATCTCGTGAGACTACTTCAGGTATCGAGATCAATCCATGTACGTTTACAAGCACAATCTGTTTTGTCCAAATAAATCTTCTTCTTTATCGTGTGGGCAGTAAGGACTAACGACCCCATACACCCTAGTGTCAGAGTTTCTAAACCGCCTCAAGAGCCTCTGACATGGTTACCTATGTCAGTGGTGTCCAAGATAAACTTATATACATATGAATTAGGTTGGGTTTCCCAGGTCGAGCAAAAAGAGTTATTAGGTTTTTCTATGAAATTCTCAGTAGCAGCTCGGATTTTGGATTTGTGCCCGGTTAATGGCAATAGACTCGCACTCGCACTATTACATGGGACCTAAATATACCGGCAAACTGTGGGTGTACATTGGTACACCTCTGCCTAATCCTTCGGGGAATACAGGCGTGGTATAATTATATGAATTAGGAAAACTC
Organism: Caradrina clavipalpis; assembly: GCA_932526535.1. Lineage (NCBI taxonomy): Eukaryota > Metazoa > Arthropoda > Insecta > Lepidoptera > Noctuidae > Caradrina > Caradrina clavipalpis. The sequence continues at coordinate 9,088,551 of OW052114.1, forward strand.
GCATTGGTACTTGCCCGTGCCCGGTTGTAAACCCAAAATCTTGTGCATGAGAGGCAGACGCCTTAATACTGGGCCATCACGACGATACGTAATACATTGATTCATCAAAAAATTACGAGGAGTTTATAAATCTATAATTAAAAGCTATGAAGACGCTGTTTGTTAAGTGGTAAAGTAAGATAAGTTTTAGTTATAACCAATAACAGTTGATGAGCGATAGCGTGTTAGTACCGTAAATTCTACGACGTTTTGTTATTCGATAGTAAAGTTTTAAACGTTCAGTTTGACGACTCCCGTATGTTTGTCGGTTCAGTTTGCTGTTCAGTAGTAAATGTTAAGTGCCGTTGAAGGCGTCGCTTAATTTAAACTGTCGTGCCCAACTGTAATATAAATAATTATGTGCTCGTAAAATTATTTAATTACTTTCTCTATAGTGGCCATGGTAGATTTAAAAAGTTTTCTATAATGGTTGTTACCTTTTATAAATGTTTATGTTTATACCGTAAATAATGGTTGTCTTCCTGCAACGTAATTTTTGACAATACATAAAACTCAAATAATGATTTTATAAAATAAAAAATAATAAATAAAAATGTTTTTATTGTCTCGAATATTGCATTACATATAATATCGAGGCAGCCCCAGTAAGTAGTTAACAACACTTGTGTTGGGGTTGTCTCGCACTTCCCTTGTTTTACTAACTATAAACAATATTGAGCTAAAAACTGGATATTTAAAAATGAGCAAAAGAAATTAAACTGAAAGAAACCTAAAAGCAAACAGAATACATAAAGAGGCACTAAATAAGTTTTAGTAATATTACAACTTAGCCAACAAATATTGTGTTACGCACATGTTACCGCATAAGTATGCAATTATTTTGTCTACTCTCTAATTAAATAATTCTATTTTTAAACTTTAAGACATGTTTATATTGCTATCCATTACAAACGAGATACCGAAACACAAAATTAGCATGACTTTCTATTTCGATTTTATTTTCTAAGTTTCGATTATACTACTCAAGTCAAATTGATCTGCCACGGAAAAACTACCGTAAACATTTCTGCCTGAAGCCAAATTACTAGCACCAGTCCTGTTGCCTTTAGATTCACTCTCTTGAGCCCATACATTTCTGCTGACCATGAATGCTCCCCTCATAACCCCGACTGTAAACGGTCATAAGGGAAAAAGTCTCTTTTCGCTGGCATTCACAAAAAGAAATATTATTCACGTTTTCACGAGTAGTCAGTAGAAACGTAGTGAGTGGTAGGGTCAGGTGTCCCGCGGGACTCGTTGTCTCCTCTCGCACACAGAGGGCGCTGGCACCGAGCCCCATGTTGGGCGCCACTAGCCGGGGCCCACGCGGGCGCCATTAAGCCCTATTGATGCTTTCTGTGCGCGCCCCCACATGCGGATTGTTCGTTAATATTTGCTTCACTTTGTGAATGACGGTGTATTACGTGTGTTTTTTCTCTATTGAATGTGAAAAATGATGTTGGGATATGAAAAATGAACGTGATTTGTGGAAAGCAGAGATTTTTCTTAGAGATGTTTTGGATAGTGAATGTAGAAGTTATCACGCTGTGCGTTTGTTTTGTATCTCATATAAAGTTACGGCGTCGCAAGTATGTTTGCCACTCAAAGTAATAACAAACATACTAAAAATTCACAACATCATACATAATATGAAAATTCACTTTATTCAATCTGAAGAGAGAGTCTCCTCTAATCCCTCTGAGGATAATACTGAGAGATTACAAATTTCCACAACATCGGTTTGATACAAAAGTTCGGCAGAATTCAATATGAGCACCGCACTGAATCTCGCCCGAGGGACGAGCGCCGCTAGTGATGCTGTGCTCTGGCGCGTATCGATTGATCGTCTGTGTGTGTTCAGCATTACTGTTTCGTGTTTTCTGTACCATTTCATATTGTTTCATTTTCGATAAGCAACGTATCTGAAATAAGGAAATGGGTCTTGAAATAGAAGTTATTTTATTATAGTCAAGTGTTCAAAACATACATGTCTGACGGGCCTGTTGGTCTAGTGGTTAGCGGCCCTGACTGCTAAGCCGGAGGTCGTGGGTTCGATTCCCACCCAGGACAAACTTTGTGTGATGAGCATGATTGTTTGTTCTGTGTCTGGGTGTGATTTATCTATAATATGTATGTATTTATAAATTATATAAGTATGTATATCAGTTGTCTGGTTACCATAACACAAGCTCTGCTTAGCTTGGGATCAGATTAGCCGTGTGTGAGTTGTCCCAAGATATTTATTTATTTATGTCACTCGGAAATAGTTTAGTTTTGTATCAGTGAAAGTATTTTTGTAATAAAACCAATAATAAAAGAGATTTTTTTTGTCTATCTTTCAATGTCATGTCTCACTGCTGGGCAAAGGCCTCCCTAAAACTTATTCATCAAACAAAATATACTAGTATAGTATAAACAAAACGGACTGCAAAGAAGACTTTATTTTTCAAACATAAAACTAAGTTAAATAATGATATTTAAATTACAAACTATGTAAAGTTAATAAAAAAAATACTGCTTGAATTTTGATATAAATATTTCATATCAGGGATGGTTTATTCTCACGAGCTCTTCGTGCTTAATTTTTTGTAAAAAAACGTTTCGTGATTTTTCTTTAAAAAAGTATTACTTTTTACCCGACTGCGACTGCTACAATTTCAAATGCAATCGGATACAACGACTTTCTTGTTTTAGGGCTTTTTTACCCGACTGCGACAGAAGGAGGGTTATGTTTTTCGAGAGTATGTATGTATGTATGTATGTTTGTATGTATAATTGTTTGGCACGCTCTGCAGCCTGAACGGCTCAATGGATTTCAGCTTGAGAGGTGTCGTTAGATTCGTATTTACTTCGAGAGTGACACTGGGTATATCAAAATAAAAAAAAACAAAATGGCGGCATTTTGGCGCCAAATTCAAATGTTTCGATCGCTCTGCAGCCTGAACGGCTCGATGGATTTTAGCTTGAGAGGTGTCATTAGATTCGTATTTACTGTTAAAGTGACAATGGGTAAATTAAAAATAAAAAAAGTAAAAAATAAAAAACGGTAATTTAAAAAACTAAAAAACCCGACTGCTTTCCTAAGTATTTATGAAAAAGCCCTAAAACAAGAAAGTCGTTGTACCCGATTGCACTTAAAATTGTAGCAGTCGGGACCCATTCTAGAAATGGAACACATACCTATATTACATTGCAGATGGTCCCGAATGGGTCCCGACCGCTACAATTTTAAGTGCAATCGGGTACAACGACTTTCTTGTTTTAGGGCTTTTTCATAAATACTTAGGAAAGCAGTCGGGTTTTTTAGTTTTTTAAATTACCGTTTTTTTTATAAATACTTAGAAAAGCAGTCGGGTTTTTTAGTTTTTAAATTACCGTTTTTTTCTTTTTCGTATCCATGCAAACAGTCCACGCTCAAACTCAAGCTAATATTCAACCAACAAAAAACTAAAAATATAAGTTAGCAATCCTCACAAGCCGTAGCCCTAGCGTCCATTAGCGGTATCGTGTCGGCGGGGCGCTCGGAAGTGCCGACGCGTTGTGTGCAAGTTCCGTATCGTCGGAGTGCCAGCGATGCCCTGATGACTTATTGGCTTTCATAGCGTTTACGTTGCGCTGACGGCTGATGGAAACGAGGACTTGTTTACACAACTCAGTCTAAGTGTTACGTTTGACTGACGAATTGTTCCCGATTTCGCATCTTGTTAGTCACCGAAATACTATGTTGAATGTCCTTTGTGTGTGTTTAAAAATAATTAAGTGAGATCTACTTTTGGAGGGAGCAACTAACTTCAACTTAGTGACTACCTAACCGACTCTTTGACAATTCAAAAGTACTGTAAATGATTTCATTGAAATAAATGCTTTAACTTGAACAGGATAGACTAAAATTTAATTTATGTATGTTCTTCTTTTAGTCTAAATTCACCTAACACACTCATGCATTACCTCATTACACTTCACACAGGCACTATTGCATCTACACACGTTTGATCAAGTAACTTGTTATTTATTATAACACTGTCTTAAAATCTTACTCATCCATGTAATGTAAACCTTTTTGCTATATGTGTTTATTCTGTTAGTCGAAGGACACTAGTTTCCACGCCACACGGAATCCTAGTGTGGAGACTAGTGACATTTTGTGCCAGAGATTAGCTGTTTTGACAATTAAGATTTTTATATTTATTATTTGTTCCAGGTAATTGCAATAACATGAAAACGGCCCAAATGTATAAGTGTAAGTTTATATGTGAGTCTCACGTTACCGTACCCTCGTGTGGAATACAAACCTCTACGCAGGCATACCCGACTCCTGCAACAAAAAATACTTCGAACAATTACGAGGGTGAATATTTCAACATAAAAGAATGTGGTATCTTCTTGCTTGTCGCTTGTTTTATACTATCGGATGCTGAAATAGGTAAGGAGAGTATTCTTTAACGCGTTTGTATAGGAAAATAATAATATTTATACTTTATTTTTATCTAAGGATATTTGTAGTACCTCATCATCTGCTTAACCTTTTCCCAACTATGTTGGGGTCGGCTTCCAGTCTAACTGGATGCAGCTGAATACCAGTGTTTGACATGAAGCGACTGCCTATTTGACCTCCACAACCCAGTAACTGGGAAACACGGTACCTCTTGGTTAAACTGGTTGTCAGACTTCTTGGCTTGGCTTGCTTGGCTATATTTGTAGTATTTACAATATTCAAATATTACGAAGGTAAATTAACATAGAAAAATAAAAATTTTTGGTTAAGCTATTATTATTGTTCTCCAAAATAAAGAAAATAAACAATAGACCTGCCATTTTTATTAATACTTAAATTTGAAATTGCCAATCTGCCTTGAGCAAGCATAGCGACCAATGCTCATGCCTTCTCTGTATGAGAAAAGGCCTTTGTCCTGCAGTGGGGCAATAACTGGATGGCATTACTATGAAACAATATCCGAACGTAGATTAAACTTGTGGCTTCTATCAGCTAGCACAAAGCGGAACCCCATTGAGTCCTCTATTAGATAACTGCAAGCCATTACGATGCAATTCTTTTTTCTCTAACCACGCCTCATCGCAAGTCGCAATAGCTTTCTTCAACTACTAATTCTCTAGGTCATTAAATACGAGAACCACTTAGTTCGCAATACAATTAGTGTAATTATCTCTTTTGCTAATTGGTTACACTAGAATTATTGGCTGGGGAGGCGTTTGTTACCTACCATCTTTAGAGGAATATAAATAAACTGGGTTCATTTGGTCAATTAGGGTTGGTCTTTAATTGGTTACGCCCCAAGGACCGAGAGTCCCGATAAGGAGCAAGACTTTGAAATAACTTTCGACGTTATTGTAATTTCTAAATTGTCTGAAAGTCTTATCTCTGAATATCTTAGCGGTTAGTTTTCATTCTAAATGATAAGTCTGCGTCTATCTGAATGTTCAATTCTGTTATATCAATATTATTTTAGGTTGTGAAAGTTCAAACATTTCGTTTTTGATAAATAATATTATTTTATAAAATTTTGAAGTAAACGCTCAACCTTTAAATAAAAACAGTAATCATTGCATTGTTATTTTCCAATAACAATGAAAGGTCAATTAAACTATAACCATCATCAAAAACATATAACAAAACGTGCCACGAAACCCCATCACCATATTTAAAAAAAAACGGCCAATAATTCAGCGATACTTTTTTATCAGAATCAAACATATCAATTCGTGATACGCAGTTTTGGATAAAAACCGCGGCAAACCGCAGCCGTGACACTAATGTGGGGGTCGACGCACTACCAGCCGAGTGGGGGGCAGGGGGGGGCGAGGGTGCAGGGGGTGATGTTAACAAAGTTGTCCCGTAGACAAGTAAATTACACGTCACTGACGATTCAACGATCGCTATCGTCGCATGTCCTAAATGTTGCTTTCCGAACATTTTTTGTTTGATTTAATGGTTCCAGAATAAATATTTGATTTAGACGTTTTGATAAACATTCGTTTGTTTGTGACGTTCGGTTTATGAATTTATTTAGCGTTCGTATTTTGTTTTTCATATCGGAATATGCTATTGGAATTTTGATTAACTGGAGCAGAAAATGTTTGGCCATTATTTTAGAACTAGCGATGTATAAAATGTTTGTTCATTTCTCTGCGATCGGAAATTAATTCCCGCTGGTATAGTCTGTAGTCAACAAAGTATGCTTATTCTGTGAAGTCGCTTAGTTTGCTGAAAGCTTTTATTTATTTTTTGTAAAACTGAGAGCTGATTTATGAATAATGCATTAATATGATGTCGAATAGAGGCCAGCTACTAGTGATAAGAGTTAATAAATATTATGTGTATTTTTTATGTTTTAATTCTGTTTTTTGGGTTGGGGTAGATTATGAAAATCAACGTAGAAGATCATGAATAGGTACTTTATGAGGATAAAAAGCTGGCACAAACATACCTCGTTGGAAATGCGCCGTCATTTTCCTAATTGATCACCGAACACGATGTTATTTTTGCAAGAAACGTCAATTAGCTGTCATTAGTTCATTACTCGGCTACGGAAAGGAACGAGTAACAAGTTTACCAGTCTATGTATAAATGTATGTAGGTATAGATGTTTGATCGCAGCTCCGAAATTACCGATCGGACTTTGATAAATGATGTGTGGATTGTTTTGAAAAGTGTCATAGACTGTTTTTTTTGTTGTGACAGAGGGAGACTAAAGTCTTTATAATTCTGTTCTTTATTGGATACCTAAACCAATTCAGGGGTAGAATTATTAAGACTGAAACTTGACTCTTGAAAGGAAAATTGCAACAGTAATTTGCAGTCACCAAAAAAGTTATCGTTATTTTTTTTTTTTTTTATTAGATCTAAAATGTTAAATGAATAGTTAATTTATCAAGGAAATAAATACGTCTTTCAGTTCTGAAGGCAAACTTTAAAATCCTTTACGCTCGGAGTACACCGACAGCACGCGCCGTCCACGTGACGGTCTGTGTGCGTTCCTTTAATGTTCCCTTTACCGGCTTTGATGTCGTCGAGATCTTGTTTGAATGTTGGGACGTAATAACCGAATACGAATTAATTACATGTTTACGGCCCTCAAAGAAAGAGGGATGCATACATGAAAAATGTTTTATTTTTTAAGATTCCTTCTTGCTCTTATTTGTTGAAGTCATCATTAATTTTAAAGGAATACATCCATCTTAGCTCGGAAATTCATTACTCAACGTACCGCAGCGTTTGGTAATGCAGGCTTATTGGCGCCCAAGTGGGACCGTCATCAGTCACCGCTGAGTGACGCCAGCATAAACACACGGCACACACGTGACGGATTATGCTGCACGATCTCGCGTCAAGTACTCTCGTGTTCGTAGAGCAAAAATTATAAGGATGATATAATTTGGCGCCCAACATGGGACTGAGTGTCCCATGTTGGGCGCCAAATTTTAGTCAATGCCTCGTTCGTGGGTACTTGAATGTTTGTTTTTAGTTAGGTATTATACAAAAATAAATGTAAAATATGTATTAGCATGTTAATGTTTATAAATAATCCCGTTTAATGTTGCCCAAAATAATTATTATATGGGTCAAAGTGGTTTAAATACCAAAACGTTGAAAATATTTGTAATCGTAAAATACTGCGGTTGACAACAAAACAGTTTCGCGACGTTTAATGTCCATAAGTACATACTTCCAGCTGTCACCAAACCTGGAAATAACATTTATGACTCAATATCACGCCACATAAATTGTTGGAGTTATGACTACAAAGCGACGAAATGTTTTTTAGGAGCGAGTTTTTTCAATGAGCCGTGTAACTTTTCAGGTTCGTACATAACGAGACTAGATGGACAATAAATGAACTAATCTTCTCTAATGGAATGGATAATTATGATATTTTTATTTATGAACACAAGAACAAACTCGACTACCATAATTATTTGAGGCTTTTAATCTTCATTACAACAAAACAAATGAATTATTATGAGAGTACTTGCTTTTACCCACGACTTCATGTGCTCCTCCGCGCCTTTAGAATGAATCCAATGTCCTAAATTATCCCCCGCGATCACAAAAACGAATAAAAAATATGTAATGTGTTCAAGCATGAAAGAGTAACAAACATCCAACCATCCTCACAAATGTTTTCATCCAAAATAGTAGTGGGATTAATAAACATACGAACAATATTTCCATGTAAGTAAAACTAACTATATTCGCTGTCATGGCTGACATTCCCCAAACAGCTAATTAGGAAAGTTCCCTACAATAGTCCGGGGATGTTTCCTCCATGTTTTTCTTGGGCTCCAATTAGTCGCTGGTGCCAACTGTTACGTGGTTTTTTTTCCTCACTACATAATATAGTACGCGGTATAAATGTCGAGGGTTAATATTCTCTGTCACATGTGTATGTTCACTATGTAGTATAAGATAATAGGCTGATTACAAGGCCAACCCTAATGTATATAAATGTACCAATATTATGAAGCTGAAGAGTTTGTTGGTTGAACATGCTAATATCTCTTAGTCTTATACGAAAACATCTGTTAGCTTTTTGTGTCCTGTAGTGCGATTCTCTAAAATGCAAACTCGAAAACGAGTCTCACTAAAGTGATCGCGCTCACTTCGATAATGAACCAACTTATCATTGGTTTAATATTCGTTCGCCGTGGTGACGTCACCGGCGTGATCGTGTTTAACAGAATACCATTTTGTAATCTCACTGCGGATTCAGCTTTCGAATTACGAAGTGAGTCTTAGAGAATCACCCTGTTGTTTATCCATGAAGGTTGTAGGCAGTAACCAAAGACGGTACTTAACGCGGATGAAGGCGCGGGGTATAGGTAGTGTAAGGATTATTGTTAATTTAATTCCATGTGAAGTGGCAGAACTGATTAATTATCTATCTTTGAATACGGCTAGGCTTGTCTTTTCAGAAGTCGTCGGATGAAAACCGACTTTATTTGAAAACACATAACGTGTATAACTGTACATAATGCAATTGCTGATTTGCAATTTTCATCTGTGAAGCATCTACGAAAGACAGCTTTTGTTTAGCCCGCTGCCCCACCAGCTCGTTGACATTGCAAATGATATCGCCAACTTTAGGTTATTTAACTCAACAGCAACAACAACAACAGCAACAACAGTGACTTTAGTTAGTTTAGTTGCGGTAAAGAATAGAAGCAATTCGTTATTCAAAGATCACATAAATAACTTAAATAAATAGTCCATGTGACGCAGCAGTCGGATAAAATTAAAGCCCTAATTTATTTTTAGATATCGCTAAACCCTGTGTGACGTCACCACACCCACCAGCCTACTATCCCGACGTCACAACATGGCGGCCGTATATAGCCTACTTATTAATAATAATTCGACTGACGATACTCTACATGTACCGAAATATTTGACCTTATTTTTTTTGGGAAATCATCAAATGAATTCTTTTGTTCTGGTCGGACCGGAAGGTAATGTCAGACTCTTACTGACTAAAACCCATCTGTGTTCCTCCTAATGCTCTTGGCGCCCTAGAGCCGCGATGACTCTTTCAAAGAAATTCCGCAACACTGGCAAGCTAATGACCTTACAGTTTTAATTTTCAATAACAAACCTAAATCGCCCCCTTTGCACTTCAATCCAACTTTTTATTCGACCATTAATGTATAAATAGTTGGTATAATACATAAAAGTGCTATAATTCACGATAAAGTGCAGTTTGTCGTGTCTCCGGCACATAACCGTGAAACGTCGCGTCGCGTCAATATTGACTGGGGTTACCCCGCGGCACGTCCGCTGTGAACGAAGCATTGACATCGACTGGACGATTTTTATTCATGTTTTTTTTTTTAACGGAATTTGTTTTAGCTTTTGCAAGGTTTGTGTATTTTATTTTCGGGAACTAAAAGCAAATAAAAAGCTTTTAAAAAGTTTTTGTGTAGGTGGGCATTTTGATTTGATAGGTACATGAAAATGAAAGGTCACCCGTTCATTCACTGAATCGCGCAAACTTTTTGACCTTTGAAACTGAAATTAGGATACTAGACGAGTTAAAGTTCACGACGACTTCGCTCGCGTGGAAGTCGTTCCTGCTAAGAACGACTTTCACGCTGGCGGAAGTCGCGGGCACGAGGAGCTCGTAATACTAACTGCCATTCTCACCATGCTTTGTTGGTTATTAAATACATATTTGGTTAAGCATTTTTAAGTACTGTTTTTGACATACAATTACAGTCCGCCAAAATCCTTAGACATTGACTTATTCTATTGACATTTATTAACTGTTAAGAAAATCTTGGCAATTTAGTTTAAACTAAGCTTTTATTTTTTTTTGTGTCTGGTTTACAATGGCAGGGGTCAATATATATATAGAAAATGGAGAAGGAGGCTTTTGCCCAGCACTGGGACAATACTAGGTAGATAGCCTAACATATTCATATTACCCAGCGCTTTTAAAATCTTCAAAAGTAGTCAACCTCGCTGCCAACTTTCTTGGCAGGTTTATCATTTCACTACGATAAAATGTTTTCTTGTACCCACACGAGATATAAAGAACTATTTTAATATCGTATAGTGTCAAGCATGCTAGGTCTGCAGACAAGACGACAAGTTGTTCCCAGAAAACTAAGTCGAAAATGTTCTTCTAAACATGTCGTTGTAGACGATTTATCTGTTCTGTCGTAACAGCTGTCTGTTAGCAAACATTCCTTGTATTTGATATACTTTCTTGGATAACGTAAAGGTACATAAAATAATACAGACTCGATTCGTACCTATGCGTCTATTGTAATGAGTGTAGTTTGTAAGAATCTTTTTGCAAATATTGCCGAATCTTTAAAGTATTTTACTGCCTCGTTAGTCTACTGGTCCTAAGCGCCTGCTACGCTAGAGGTGTTGGGTTCGATTTCCAGTTCAAGCAGAGTGCTATGAGGTTTTTCTATGAAATTCTTAGTAGCAGCACGGTGTTAGGATTTGTGCTCGGTTGTTGGCAATAGGCTCGCCCCTCATTATATGAGAACTAAACATACCGGCGAACTGTGGGTGTACAAGTACATTGGTACACTTCTGCCTAATCCTTCGGGGAATACAGGCGTGATGGTATATGTTTAAAGTATTTTATTTGAAGTACTAGAACGCCATTTAACTAACCACGTTCAAAATGTATTAGCAATCTCATCTCAGCGATAATTTACATCAACATATTTAGGTAAAACTGAACCATTTTTGACAGATTGAATCTGAGATTAGATTGCGATGGTTTCTAAAAGTTAATAGAATTGCCTCCAGGTTTTTGATTACATACTGTCTAAAACAAACTACATAGTTTGATCTTCAGATAGTTATTGTTCTAAGTCTTTTATTTCAATATTTGAAATTCTATTATTTAGAGTAACACAAAACTTAAAAATGATAATTAAATTACAAATTACGAGTATGGAAAATTTATAAAAAAAAGCTCGCTGTCAATGGGGCAATTTTCCAAAAGGCTGCCAGCATTGCCACGTTGTATGGCAATGCTTATTCTTTGTATCAAGAAAAGGCCAGCCCTTTGGTCACGTGATGAATCGACCGGTCGCTTGGTGGTGTCCTGTAAAACTAGATGAGCGCTCGGTCGGACCCCATGGCCAAAGTGTATGTATTTATGCATGACAGATTGGGCTTGTAAACGTAGAATGGATTGAACACGATGCCTCAAGTAGTCTCACGAGATATTGGTTTACAAAGCGTAGTGTTTGCAGCTTCACAGATCAAACAACACGTAGTAGTAACACGACGGTTGGTAGCCCTGCTCCTCTCACGTGCGCCTGTGTACTCATTGTACTCATTATAAAGACTGCGCGGAGTACACCTTTGTTTAGTAAGTTGCCACACTTGTGTGGGTGCGAGATAAACGAGGGCTTAGGGTGATGCCACACGGGCGTTGTTGTTGCGTAGACTGAGCGGTGACGCTCCGTACGCGTCGTTCTACATGTTAATCTGAGCGACATGCCACACGATGTGTTAAAATAACGGACGGCGACGAAACGCATTATTATTTTGTTCGAGAAAATGTTGTAAATTTTTCCCATGCTGGTTATTATTATTTATAATGTTTTGTGTAATAAATTGTTATCTAGCCTAAATAAATAAATAAACGCACAAGGATAGGACGGAAACGAGGTGGGGAAGGCAGCTGCGTTGAGACGACGGAGCGGCAGCGCAATATTTAAGAGCTTAAAGCTCCGTTGACTACCATTGACTGCTTTGAAATCCTTGGGTGACGGTGCGACGACGCAGCGTACCCGCAACGGCCGTGTGGCATCACCCTTACCTGTGGAGACACGGCTCAGTAGCTATCGTTGTGGAGCACGTTTATTGTTATAATAGATGCATGAGAGCTAATGTGGCGGGTTTTGCGTGTGTTGGTAACACCGCGGTAGGACGCGTGGATTTCGGCCCAGATATGAAACTTTAGGAGCTTTTCAACTTGCTATTATGGTACCATTGATCATACTGCTAATGTTATAAAGTGGGAAACTGTAGACAATCAATCAATCGTTTGTTTATTTTCAGAATACAGGTACATAATGTAGATGTTAGAAATAACAGGGTTAGATTGTTTTTTATACCATATTTGAGCAATTAAGGTATGTAAATTACTGTTGAGTACCTTCAGTTATATGTCAAAATATTAAATTCACGATTATATATTATCCCATTCAGTGCGGGCAACGCGCATACGCGTCAAAAAAAACGCGCATGTGCGTTGCTCGCACTGAATGGATATAAACCTATACGGTACTATATGGTGGTATAAGTTACTTTTTGTTTTGTTTGTTTGAGGTCGTATCTGGAAGAACTGGTGCAATTACAAAAAATCTTTCGCTGATAAAAAGCTACACTATTACGTAATGTTATAAAATATATTTTATCCTCTTGACTTTTCTGCAAACGATGTCGCACACAGAACCTAGTTATTAATATTATTATTCAATTTCATATCCCGCTGCCCCACAATCGATGTTCCCGAGGGGTGCCCGCGGAACACAAACATAAAGAATGTAATATTAGATCGAATGCAGTCAATTATTGCATATTGTGTGGCACGTGCGAGGGGCGGGGGGCGGGGGCCGACAGGCAAGGACACGCTCTGCAGTTTATGAAGATGAGATGATGCTTTGAATACAATATTTTGTGATTATCGAGTCTAAACTTACAAATTGCCTATCTGAGGCCATTTGTATTCAATATCACCGACCTTCTACTAAACGGTTGTACTTTAGGACGTTTTAACGATGTAAAACTTGTGGCAGATTTTTTACTTTGACTTTTTTTTACCTTCGGGAAAAAATAGGGTATAAAATAGGTGAACGGAATAGAAGTCAAAGGCACATAAATAATTCTTATTCTTTTATCATAATTTAGAATTTTGTTAAACTATCAATTAATTCCGATAAATACTATTACTCGTACATGTAATTATCACAACAACCACGAACATGATTTGTATTTATTATATTTTTTCCATTCCGTTCACCTATTATACCCTACTTTTTATCCAGATAGTAAAAAAGTCTGAGAGAAGATAAGTATTATTGAAAAAATTTAAACTGTTACGAAGTATGTTTACAGGCATAAATAGTATGTTAGTACTATTATGTATTCTTTACATTCTGTAGTCACTATGTAGTCTTTGATTACCATTGTCAAGCAAAAGCGAGAAGAGAAAATTATGACCCAAATACACTGAGACATATTCTATGGACCAATACTAATATGACATAGTTTAAACACCTCGATTATAATAAAAAAAATGTCATCACACACACCACCTCTATTTTGATGGAATTACTTAAAAAGCTCCAAGAATTTATGCATCGTCACGACAACTAATTCTTATTGAACCCCCCTTGTGTAGAGGACGCGGGGCGCGGGGCGCGGGGACGCGGTATGGTATAATGTGTGGCAGTGTGTTACAGGGTCGCGGGGTCGAACCCTGCGTAGTGTAGGGCTATTGTTGTTTTGAGATAAATAGTGGGGTAAGAGTAGTGTATCATCTTAATACTTTCCAAATCAAGGAAAATAGCTTCCTCAACAGGTTTTGATACTTGATTCCGATCTCTAACGTCTTTTATAATGTGCACTGCAAAGGAGTGGAACTATCTACCTGCTTCTGTTCTTCTGAACGCATTCAACCCTAATCTCTTCAATGTTAGAGTGACTGAGTATTTCCTAAGTTTATCTTGGACATCACTGTTTAGAAACTTTGACGACCCCACACGCCCTAGTGTGGGGTCGTCACACCTCGGTCGTTAGACCTTACTGCCCACACCATAAAGAAGAGGAAGAGTGAACAGGCTTCTTCTGGGTAAGCTCACTCCATCGTTGACTTTGTTTATGTCACCTTTGATCAAGACGAGAGTCAGGAGCTTAAGAAAAGCCTGTCAACCGCACATCATTAGTAACAATTTGCCATTGACAGCTTCTTTATTTTGTGCATATAAGGACTATTTTCGTAGTTCAAGCACTGCCGAACATTCCTAACTGATCTTTTTAAATCCTCAATTGTTTTGCTCGCTTGCCGTGCACGAACAACATTTCTCCATCGCATCGGTCTGTCGCCGTGTGACTCCGCTCCGATGTCAAAGCGGCTCAATTCACTCACTCACACATGCTCATTCACCCGTGTGTGTACGCAGGTGTGTGTGTGTGTACCTTACAGAGAGATGAGCGCTTTATCATCGGAGGCTGCGTTTGGGAGTACATGCAGACTCAGAGTGGTTCACTCGTATTGTTCTTTATGAAAGGTCTCGTAGGTAAAGGTTTGTATATTGTGATGTCATGTTTGAATCGTTTTCTGCTATTTAATTTCAATCCCTTTGATGATGGATGGAGACTTTTTTTTAAAGGAATTATCCATCTTCAGGCTATATTTCAGCAAAGTTGCATACAGAGATAGCAAGCTGAACTTGCAAAAGGTTATTGAGTGAGGTTTTGAATCGGAAATCATGAAGGATCTGATCTGGTCTGATCATATTTGTATTTAATTATAGATACATTTGAAAAGTAAATGATTGCTTTCGTTACCGATTGTACTTTTGCACAGATAAGTAATAATACCAGCCTATTATTATTGCCCAACTGCAGGGTAAATGCCTCTTCTTATATAGAGAAGGCACGAGCATTGATCGATATCGTACGAGTATCATCAGATTGATATCGTAAGTCCTAGGTCTCCTCACGATGTTTTCCTTCAACGACGGCAGTACTGTCCAAGAAATAATAGAAAATACAATAGAAAAGGTCATATAGGTATTTTGCCACGCCTGGCTGCGAACCTACAGCCCCGTGCAAGAGATACAAGCGCCTTAACCACACGGCCACCCTGATTAAGACCTGCAAAATATCCACTTCACCTCGTCATCCAAAAGTAAGCACTATAATCAATCTATTAGATTACAAGCCGCGCCGTGGTGCGTGAAAGTAGCGCCACTACGACGGGCGAGGGGCTCAACGAGCCGCGATATTAGCCGATAGCCGATAGAAGCCGATAGCCGTGGCCGCCGGCTATGCTTGATAGCCGGTCAATTTGACACGCTCCCGTTACGAGATACGCGAGAGACGCGTGGATTGAACGCCAATGTTGAGATTACGTGGAAGTGAAGCGTGTAGCGTTAGCAAATTACATGATGTAACATCACGGTTACATCTCTCGGGGGGTTGCGCAGAGATGTAATGCTACACCGGGACAACTACATTTTGACAGTTATGTGTGAATTTCAATGAATGCAAGCCTTCGGTTAAATTCAGTAAAATCCAAAGTCGAGGCTGCTATTGAGCATTTTCTAATAGAACTCTCTACTAACATTTTACTTGACAATCGAATCAAAGATTTTTTTAAATTTAAGTGAAGTCATCAAATGACTTCTTCCGCTCTGGGAGGAGCTGAAGGGAGTGTCAGACTCTTACTGACTAAAATCTATCCGTGTTCCTCTTAATGCCCTTTGCTTTCCAGGAACACTGTGACTTGAATAAATTCCGCAACCCTGCCAGATGGGAATCGAACCTACGACATCAAGTTCAAGGCTCGCACTAATAGAGACCTAAGCTAAAAGCTCCAATCGTAGCTCCAATCACTTTATCTAAACCACAGATATTTTACTTAGATAAAATCTATTACAAAACATGAGATAGATGATCAAACATGTTTTTATCCCTAACGAGACCATTACACGTTGCTATGGCAACATCAACAAGCTTAAAAAACCTCCCCAAACAAGGCGCTCCTCATTACACAGCACCCTGTAACTTATTACCAAATAAACATCCTGTATTTGCACTAAACATTACTACAGAGGGCGCGACCCCTGCTCCTCACGCGCAAAGTAAAATCCACCTTACTATCTACCACCTAAGAACGAAAATAGCGTACAAGTTATTTATAATAATTGGGCTTTAATCAAAATAAGAGACGAAAAAAAAGTTTACTCTAACCCAATAAAAATAAGATTGGAATTAGCTTGATAAAGTTTAGAAAAGATTGGCTTATAAACTAACAAATTTAGTACAACGAAATATCAGCCTTATCTTTTGGAGGTAAAATAGATTTTAGCTTGTTTTCATAAAGATAGTCAGAGAGCTAGGGTAGCCTTAGTTTTTGCTTACGTGTCGTACTAACAAGTGTGTTTGTAATGTGAGGGGAGGACGAAATTAATTGATCCCCTCTCGTGGGGAGGGGGAGGGCGGGAGGACTTTCTTACTGAATTGTTTAGTGAGATAGGCCCGGGGTTTAATTCACTCTGTGATTAATGTTAGCAGATTATTTCCAGAACATTTGGGAATAAGTCCTTAATTTTGACAATGTTATGGGGAATTGTACTGGATAAATATGAATGAAGGAGAAGTTGGACAAGTACTGCATCTACACGAGAGTGATTCTGATTAATGACGTCACATCTCTACCTACTTACCTATGTAATATTTACTTCAGAAGAGTCAAGCTCAACAAGCAAGCAAGCAAGCAATAAATAAATAAATAATCGTAATGTAATACTAAGGAGGTCAGACATTAACTTACATGCATGGTTCGTATAATCTGATCATTACCAGAAAACTGAATGGACCTCTGAGTTCGTTTCTTAACAGTGTCGTCAGCTGGCAAACACCAACCTATTTGAGTTAAAAAAATCTAAATAAAATAGTGTTCTTTTTAATATTTTACAGAATAAATGTCATTTGTATTTGAAGATTGTTACATGAAGTTAAAAACATATTTACTTGGCACAGTGCAGCAACATGATTATGTATTTTTTTCTCTTAAATATCCTCAGTTATGCCAAAATAAAATATTTTTATTCCTTTTTTTAAACTAAACGAAATCGTTTACTTTGACGACTCTTCCTCCATCCGTGTCTGTCGTCTTACATAATAAATTAATTAAATCAACAACATTTTGTTATTTCTAAACGCCTGTTAATAAATTAAGAGCTCCTCGAATATCTCCCGCTCGGAATAGTATTCCGTACCGTTTGCAACAGATAAACTTATTAAAAAGGGTTCCCTACTATTCACAGAGAGGCCTATTATTTTTCTAATGATTACTCAAACACTCTCAATAACCAACCTTAGCTCTTTACAAATAAAGTTCAAGTTTATTTTTTTGAACTTTACATTTCTGTATGCAATGTAATTTCAACCTTATTCTGTTGATGTTACAGCTGATAATGCAGTGGTATGCTGTAATAATGCTATTTAGGTGATAATATACAGTCTGGATAATTAGTTTTACGTTCAATCTCGCATAACGCTGTTCCATGCATTTAGCCGTTGCCAAAGGATTTGAAACCTTATCTAAAGGAGTTAAGGTAGAAAATCAGTTGCATTGTTTGGTTGAAAACATAACAAATAATGAATTTATAACGTTTTGAAGTGCAGATGAGAGTTTTGCATGTTATTGTCGTTTAAGAAATGATCTGAATATTATATAAAGAGCTAAGAGGCGTGGCTCTTTGTAAGAAAGTGTGGCCATTGCCACTAAGTTGCAAAGCAATTACATGACGAAGATATTGCATACAAATCATCTCGTTATCTGCTTGGTAACAACGTGGCTTTGTTTAAGCCTTCGTAAGCCTCGCACGAGCGCGCTGACGGTAAAGAATTCGATTCGAGACGATTTTCAATTTGGAAATCCATAGAATTTTGATTTGCAGTGAGTTACCACTAGCTAGATCAAAGAGTCAAACAAACCATGTACTATGATTATAAATGCGGGAGTGAGTTTGTCCTTTTGTTTGTTACGTTTTGATGACTAAATTACTGAACCGATTTAGGTGTAATTTGGTACAGACTAAGTTTAAATACAAAGAAGAGACATGGGCTATTTTTTTAATCCGCCACTTCGTCTACATCTGCGATAATCAAATCAACATTGTCGCGAGTGAATGCTAGTCTTAATATAGATGCAAAAGTTTGGATGGATGGACGGATGAATGTTTGTTACTCAATCACGACAGAACGGTTGAACAGATCTAGATGAAATTTGGTACAGAAATAGATTATACTCTGGAAATGCACATAGGCTACTTTTTATCCCTGAAAAAATTACGGTTCCCATGGAATAACATAATAACTTTGACGCAGACGAAGTCGCAGGCGGAACCCAGTTAAGCCATAAAATAATCAGTGTTATGATACTTATCCCAATTAAACTATAATCACTTTACCCGGCGCGACCTCGCACCTCGCCTCGCACGATATAAATAACATCTGACATTATGCACGTCTGTATGTGTGTGGGAATAACATCCAAAACTGCTGTACCAATAAATATGCGCGACAGGCTATTTGTTTGGTTAGCGTACGAGTGATGTGTTTGTGAGGAGTCGGAGTTACGGCTTGCTGCGGAGACGTGAGGAGTGATCGCGGAGGCATGCGCTGCGGAGGACTACTAAGAACACTGGTATATGTATGTGTCTCATTGACTTGTTGAGATGAAGAGAATTATAGGGCGCCTGGCTTCTAGACATTCTTCTTCTTCTAAAATGTATATTATTATTGGTCTACTATTTTCGATTGGTTATTGGTTCGTTGGTTTAGTGATTGCATGCGCGATCCCTGCTAGCAACCCCTAGCCTAGCGTCTTGGGTTCGATGTTCAGGGCATGCAAAGTGTTGATGGGTACATATTATGAATTTTGTCTTAGACTTTTGGCTGGCGAAATATGTGTGTATCGTACATCTATGTGCCAAATTTTTCTGGGTTTTTTTCCTTCTGGTTGTCTGACGTGTTTTTACTAATACATAATTATGTGAAACACTAGTTTCTGCACGCTGATCGTCCCTGTAAGAGTGCTGAACTAAACATAGCCTATGACACTCGTCAATAGTGTAGCTTTCTATAAGTCTTC
Organism: Caradrina clavipalpis; assembly: GCA_932526535.1. Lineage (NCBI taxonomy): Eukaryota > Metazoa > Arthropoda > Insecta > Lepidoptera > Noctuidae > Caradrina > Caradrina clavipalpis. The sequence continues at coordinate 9,107,969 of OW052114.1, forward strand.
TTCTTTATCGTGTGGGCAGTAAGGTCTAATGACCCCACACACCCTAGTGTTAGAGTTTCTAAACCGCCGCAAGGGCCTATAAGTGAAACAATTTTTATAATCGGGCCAGAGATTACCTCCTTTTTAATAGCAGATTGAATACACAGGCACATTGCAAGGCACCTTATTCGCAACATAACATTGTCATAATAAAACGCGTGCTCACGAGAATCTCACCTATTTCCATATAAACACGTTAGCTGTGTGTTATCTTCAAAAGTATTCGTTATTAGTTACGCCTAGGGTTGCCAAGCCTACTATATCAGTGGCCCAACTTATATTTCTGAAAAAAGTATATAGTAGACTAAACTACTATAATTATGTATTTAAAAAATATCAAACTCAAAAAAAGCAGGTCGAGCAAAAAGTGTTATTGGGTTTTTCTATGAAATTCTCAGCTCGGAGTTAGGATAATGGCAATAGGCTCGCATCCTATTACATGGGACCTAAACATACCAGCGAACTATGGGTATACATTGGTAAACCTCTACCCAGCCCTTCGGGGAATACAGGCGTGATGGTATGAGTGTCAAACTCAAAGCAATAATATTCTTCTATAAGCACAAGTAACTATAAGCGTTCCTCAAAAATAAAATATTAATAAAGGCAAAAAGTTACAAAAACATTATTTTAAGAAATAAAGTATTTTAAAACTTACTGTTTTTGTTCTTTATCTTTTCGCTACCTACTACATATTTTTTATGGGTAATTAATCAAAGTAAGTTAGTAAGTAAACTTGTAAGTTTATCTCGGACATCACTGACATCGGTAACTGTCAGGGGCCCTTGAGGCGGTTTAGAAACTCTGACACTAGGGTGTGTGGGGTCGTTAGACCTTACTGCTCATAAGATAAAAAGAAGAAGACTAACAAATAACCATTTGATTGATGTGATACGAGTATATTCTGGTCACACACACACACCCCAGAGTTGCGCAATTTATTAGAAAAAGTTACCGCGGCCCTGAAGTGCAAAGGGCATGAGGAGGAGTGAGCAAAGAGTGGCAGCCCTAGCTACTCCGCTGACGGGTCGCGCACTTTATTACATTTCGGCAGAATATTGTTTCACCGTGGCTATGCGAGCGAGGTGCGCTATCTCATATCTCATGCTAATGTCGGAATAACACCGCGCCCGACTTATGAGCTGTATCGTGTACATGATGTGCAGCCGGAGAGATAGCTTAGAGGAATCTTCTCATTACACTGTAACGTAGGTACATTGCTTTCTTTTTTTTAAGGGTGGGATCTCGTCACATATTTCCTTCCGCGGAGGGGAACGGAGTGTCATCGTCATCATCATATCAGTCGCAGGACGTCCACTGCTAGACATAGATCTCCCCCATAGATTTTCAAAAAGACCGATTGGAACCGGCCTGCATCCAGCGTCTTCCTGCGGTCTTAATTAGGTCGTCTGTCCACCTTGTGGGTGGACGTCCTACGCTGCGCTTACCGGAGGGAATGTCAGACTCTGTCTAAGTAGAATTCATCCGTGTTCTTCCTGACGTCTTTTGCGTTCCAGGGCCGCGGTGACTCTTTCCAATAAACTCCGCAATCCTGGTAGTTCTGCTTTACCAGACCCCACTATGACCGTGCTAGGAACGTATGAGGCACGGAAAGAAACGTGACACTGGCTACTATGCCCACTAGAACGTATAAACAGACAATTACCTATTGACGCTCCGTGCATGATACGCGACGGTGTTGATCGGTGACGGAACGGTCTAGTGGGCTACATACTCTCATACTTTTCAATACTTACAAAGTTATTTTTGACTGACACGTTTCTAGCACAGTCTTGATATGTTACAGTGTAGTAGGCAGACTCCTTTAGCTCCAACCGCATCAACCCGCGCTGCAGGGAGCTGCACAAAGCGTCGAAATATTATCTTAGTAATTTAATTACAAAACAACATAAACATGAACCTAGAATAATAAGCTTCATAGAGCACTTTGTAAGTGTGGATCTCGAATGTAATTAATTCAGTACGGATTTTTCCCAAACAATAATCCTACGACGGATTGGCCCAGGGAGTGATAGAAATGTCCTTTCTAAATGCACGCGCTCACAGATACTTCATCTTTCAAACATATATTTATTCAATTAAATTATTTATTTCAAGTACCAAGACTGAGAGCCAAGAAGTCTGACAGCCAGTCTAACCAAGAGGTATCGTGTTGCCCAGTTACTGGGTTGTGGAGGTCAGATAGGCAGTCGCTCCATGTAAAACACTGGTATTCAGCTGCATCCGGTGAAGCCAACCCCGACGCAGTTGGGAAAAAGGCTAAGCAGATGATGATTTCAAGTACCAAGACTCATAGTGAATTACCCTTTTCTTTTAATTGCGCGGTGCAAATCCTCATGGACTTCCTCCACCGTCGTGGGGGTGACAGAAGGTTATGCCGGACTCGTACCGGCTAAAACCACCGCGGTGTTCTACCTCTACCTATGGCCTTGCATAAGCATTCACCGCTCCCCCCCTATAGGGGTAATTTACTACAAATTATGTTAGTAACACTAAAAAAAACACAATCACACAACTAAACACAATTCACGGTTTCCCCATTTCAAAAACTAGCTACTACACCACATGAAAACGTATTTACCTCAAGCGAAACTCTCAGGTAGCGCAAAGCATATAAAAAGGCACAACCTCCTCTATTTAACTGCAGCATCCAGAGAAAAAGTCTTCTTTTTAAAAAGACATTCATCCTCCTTAATTTATTCGCGACATTTTATTTTCCCCGACTAGTAAGGCTGCGATACGCGGGCGACTCTGCCGCAATTAGTCGCAAATTGTCGCGCGTCTAGACGTGTCGCCTATTTAGTTTTATTATGGAAGTCTTTTAGCACTAGAGAACATGTGACCATAGAGTAGATGACCACAGTAGAGCTGGTTTTAATTGTGTGATGACTTTTGTCTTGAATGTATCGTTTGTTTAGTGGTGGTAAGTGCGAGTCCTGGGTTTCTTTCCTAGGATGGGTAAAAGTGTTGTTGGGTTTTTCATGACTTTTCAGGAATTTCTCAGTAGCCACTCGGACTGGATGGACGTTGATAAGGGCAGGCGAATGATAATAATTGTAACGCTACAAGCATTATAGTTATGACAGGCTTCCAAGTCATAAGTAATAATATAAGATAACAGCAACATTGTGCACTTAGTTCTCAATAAACACTTTTGGGTTTGTGCTCGGTAGAGGATTACAGGCTTTCCGCTGTATATAACTTAAACATAAGGTATAGGTACTAGACACTGCCTCATCCTTAGAGTAGGTACTTAGTTAGTCAATGTCAGTATGAAAAGTGTACCTTTAAACGCAAGCCATTAATCTCTGCGGGTTGTTCGAAAGAGATACCGCGCCCCCGGAACGCAAAGGGCACATGAAAGGAACATAGACGGGTTTTAGTCAGTAAAAGTCTGACACTCCCTCCCGCCCCGCCCAGGGCGGGGGAAGTTATTTGATGATTTCCCGTCTATAAAAAAAAAAGCCATTAATCTGTCAAGTTTTTGACGGAAATTCGATGAACGTTTTACGTTTACTGCGAGATGCCAGAAAAATACATAAAAGAAAAGAAAATTAAAAATTCTGATTTAAGATACCTAGTTATTTAGGTCAGATCTGACCCGCCATAAAAATAAAATCATCATCATATCAGCCGTAGGACGTCCACACTTCCACAGCTGCTGGGCACAGGCCTCCCCCATAGATTTCCAAAAAGACAGGTTGATAGCGGCCTGCAGCCAGCGTCTTCCTAACTCGTCTTCTATCTGCTTTGTGGGTGGACGTCCATTTATAAAAAATAATAAGTCTCCTTTTTTCACGTATTAAATAAAGTGGAGCTTCTACATGATCTATGTTACGTTCAGTTCAGCACCTACATGAACTCTAGTAAATTAATATAAAGACGCGCCCGGTGAGCTGTCTTACCGATTCATCTTACGTCGTGCTCTTTAACACAATAAGGAAAACGTCACGCTTACAATGGAAATGAAAAAACACGCTCATGTTTTCATTTTAATGGCGCGGAGCAGGGGGGGGGGGGTTAATTGGGTTCCTTGTGCTCACGGTTATGAGATCTAAGTAACGAAGTAAATGATGACTTAGGAGTTACCTTATACTGTGAAATAGCACAGCGCGATATTTTTTCGGACGCGTAATCATCAAATGGGTCATTCTTAGACGGCTTAAGGTTATTACACCGCCCGATGTCCTTGAGGATTTGACTGTCTGTCTTATTTTTTGTTTTATTAGCGCCATCTACCGATATCCAGTATGCTACGATAAACGGAACTTAACATTAAGCAAGAACACAGATGTGTCGCAGAGTTGTCATTGTTTTTGCCTATTTTATTCGCTCTCTGAGAGATCTAATACCTACATTTTGTTCTTCTATTATTTATTATTTGGTACATCGTAATGTATATTTATTTTATTATACACGCCTACTTTTACATCGTTCTAGAACTAAAAGCCATAAACTCTGTCATAGTAACGGAAACTTATTGGCTATATTATTTTCAATAAATAACATGAAAATTTAATTTGAACTGCCTCGTTAGCCTAGTGGTCCTAAACACGACTGCTATGCTAGAGGTCCTGTGTTCGATTCCTAGGTTGAGCAAAAGGATTTTCTAAGAAATTCTCAGTAGCAGCCCGGAGTTTGGATTTGTGCCCGATAAATGGCAATAGGCTCGCCCCCTTTTACATGGGACCTAAATATACCGGCGAACTGTGGGTGTACATTGGTACACCTCTGCGTAACCCTTCGGGGAATACAGGCGTGATGATGATAGTTTAATTTGTGAAATAGTGAGAACTCGAACTAACGCTTCCTTGCAGTCCATGCATATTTAATTTTGTATCTAAACCTTATCGACTACACATGCGAACGGTAGCCTGTGAAAAATCCATTCATCGATCAGGCAGAAACGCACATCTCGAATGTCAAACAAAAAAAGTCACAAATTTTCAAATTCTTTGAGACGTGTTAAAAAATATAAGAACGTCAATAGTTATTATTACTTTACTGGAGTTCCTGTGTTTCGGCTCCCGAACGATGTAAAAGTAACCGTGTAATAAAATATTCACTTTGCCTGCTGAACTATAACTTTCAACATTTATCTAATTGAGTACGGAGTGTTCATGAGATATTTCTAAAGGTCCGATGATGAACAGGTAAGTGCTTATCGGTTGTCGGAAACGAAAATAGTCAGGATCACCTGCTTTCAATATTTATCTAACCAAGCACGGGTGCTACTATGTGGTACATTCTAAAGGTCTGATGATGACCAAGTAAGTGCTCATCGGATCTCAGTAACGGAAATAGTTGTGCTCATACATGATACATTCTGAAAGTTTGATAAGCAAATAATTTAAAAAAAAAAAAACCTAAATCTATGTTCTCCGTCAAAAGAAATTCTTAAGGATAAAAACAATAAAAAAAATAAACACCAAAGAAATAATATATCTACTAAAAGAGTAGGTATTTACCATAGATATCCGTGGTATTTTCCAATAATTTTGGAGAGCTCGGTCAAGCATTTGTTTTTATACATAGGCATAGTAGTCAGGCTTACTCTATGATAGATTCAAAAACTAAACGAAATTACAAATTTGTTTTTATTGATTTACGAACTTAATTTTAATTCTTATTTTACGAAATATTTACATTTGTACTATTTACAATATTGCTTCATTCATAAATTTTTAAAAAAGTGAACTTTTGGTTTTTATTTTGGAAAAAAAAACATGCGTATAGTCCACCCTTGACAAGAGCCATCAAGGCACTGAAGTTTGGCGTCTCAGGCATAGCGGGGGTGCCTGGTGGGGGGAATTGATGAAATTTCGAGTTTTTAGTTATTATTACAAAATCTTAACAAAAACAAGAAAAGTAAACAATGCGAATTGTTTGATATGTCATTACATATTTTTAGGTATAAAATTCATGCCGAACTATTCAGCCGTTTTACCAACAATTTGCAATTTAGATTGAAAAATGACCTGTTTAAATTTTTTTTTTCCGAAATTTGGGCAAGTTTATTTCAATTCTAATCAATGCGAACTGTTGAGGAAGACTTTAAGTATAACATATATTTATTATATGGAAAACGTACGGAAGGATTGCTCAACAAATTTCGTTAAACATAAGGTGTTTTTAGGACTTGAGCGATGTAATACCCTCGTGTCGGTCGAAATCCAGTACGAAATGGATGACTAACAATTTGATTTTTTTTTCCATAACAGATACGCTCATAACATTAGGAGGGGCCTGTGTTATTTTTAAAATAAATTAAATATTAATTGGTTTAAAAAAATAAAAACCTTGAAAAAATTGACCTCGGTGCCGCGTCCGGCCCCGTATTGCGGCGGAAATTATTTGTCTAGTGGGTAATGAAACGGACGCGTTTTGACCAATAAGTATATTAATATAAGTATAAAATATAACAAACAAACTCGTTTGAGCCGCGGACCGGAAACAATAATAATGCGCGCGCGCTCCGAGCGGTCGTCGTCGTCCGAATGGCGGTCCGGCCGTCCCCGCGCTGGCGTCGCTTGGGCAGCCGCTGCTCCCCGCCGCCCGTGCGTCTGTCGCAGCCCCCGGTACACCCGTGCGCGTGTACATTCTCCCACCCTTGAAAGCGCTAGCTTTCAACAGGATCAGGTTCTTCACCCGGCAGCCTGACGACGTAGTGAAGAGCTCTTCGGATAGTTCCTCTTACGGTATAAATATCTACCACACGGCAGGTGTTATCTGCGCCCATATGTAGTTTTGTTATTCGGCCAAGCCGCCAACGCTGCGGGGGCAGATTTGGGTCCTTTATCAGTACCAAGTCTCCAATTGTAGGCCCGATAGATCCAGACTTCCATTTGGATCGCTGCTGGAGCTCCGCTATAAATTCTCGGGACCATCTCTTCCAGAAGTCGAGGCGTAGTTTACAGATGAGATGGTACTTCGGGCTAGAGTCTTCTGCTGCAAAAGAGGACACCGACGTCAGTGGCCGTCCGATCAGGAAGTGCCCGGGGGTTAAAGGGTTTAAGTCCAGGGGGTCAGAGGACAGAGGGGAGAGAGGGCGAGAATTAAGAATTGCCTCTATCTGTGTGAAGAGTGTCGACAACTCCTCAAATGTGAGAGAGACATTGGCTGCTACCCTTTTCAAATGATATTTGGCTGCTTTCACGCCCGCCTCCCAGAGCCCACCAAAATGCGGTGAATAAGCGGGAATAAATTTAAATGAAATGCCTTCATTGGCAGTATAGTCAATGACAGAGTCACGACTGGAGCGCAACACCTTACCCAGTTCATTGTTTGCCCCTACGAAGTTGGTACCATTGTCACACCAAATTTCATGAGGCTTACCTCTGCGTGACACGAATCGTCTTAAAGTTAATATAAATGCAGACGCACTAAGATCGCTCACTAGCTCTAGGTGGACAGCTCTAGTGCTTAAACAAACGAACAGACAGAGGTAACATTTACTTATTCTATTACCTCGTCCCTTTTTACTAGAAATTTGGAATGGCCCTGCAAAGTCAGTACCAGTCGAGTGAAAGGGGAAAGTAGGCCTCATCCTAGCCGATGGTAAGTTGCCCATTATAGGCTGTACAGTCTGACCACGAAATCTAGTGCATACAACGCATTGCTTATTTACCTTGCGCGCTAAGGCCCTTCCACCTACAGGCCAGTACCTTTCTCTCACAGAAGACAATAACAATTGCGGACCTGCATGAAATAAACGTTGGTGTTCGCTTTGCATTAATAAAAGGGTAAATCTATGTTTACAGTCTAAGATAATTGGATGTTTCTTATCATAATTGAAACTTGAATTGTCAAGTCGACCTCCCACTCTTAATAGACCTTTAGAGTCAAGAAACGGATTTAAACTAAATATTTTGGATTTTTTAGATATTCCTAAACCTTTATTTAGAGATTTTAACTCTAAATCAAACGATTCCTGTTGCGATATTTTAATGAGAATATTAAGTGAATTATCAATTTCATTAACTTGCAATGATTTACACAATTTAGTTTTATTCCTGCAGTTATATAAAAACCGCAATACATACGCAAACATACGAATAATGAAATTTAACTTGGAATAATTATTAAAATTTATTATAGAAATCTGACTATCATTTTGATCTACATTTGTCTGTAAATGAACCTTTAATTCAGGTAATTCCACTGATTTATGAGTTTGTTGTGGCCAAGCAGGTGATCCCTCTTTTAAGAAGGAGGGTCCTTCCCACCACAAGGCTTCAACCTGCAGCTGCTGAGGATCTACGCCTCTAGAAGCAAGATCAGCAGGGTTGAGATGCGTAGGAACATGCCTCCACTGAAAGCCCTGTGTCAACTCATTTATTTCATTTACACGATTGGCTACAAATGCCTTTAAAAGATTTGGTTGTGTACTAATCCAACCTAGCACTACAGTTGAGTCGGTCCATATGACCTTCTGTGTTATCTGACATCTAATGGACTGGATTACTTTTGTGGACAACCGAGCACCAAGCAGCGCACCACATAGCTCAAGGCGAGGTATTGTTATAGCCTTTAGAGGTGCAACCCTCGCCTTCGCACATAATAATTTAACATTTACAATATTGTCATTATTAACTGACCTTAAATAGACACAAGCACCGTAGGCTTCTTGCGAAGCATCTACGAAGCAATGTAATTCTACTGACATGGATGAATCACATATTACATTTCTAGGTAAAGTAATTTTGGATAGATTATTAATATTGTCTGATATCTTCACCCACTTTTTCTCAATATGTGGTGGTACGGGATCATCCCAGCCTAAATTTTCCTTCCATAATTGCTGTAAAACTATTTTAGCCCTTATTATGCATGCACATAGCAGCCCTAATGGGTCAAATATTTTACAAGTTAATGATATAATAGTACGTTTAGTAAGTTTCTTACTTGTAATCATATCAACGGTAAAGTGTAACATGTCCGGTGAAGGTGACCAGTTAAGCCCTAAAACTGTGGAATTTTTACTTAAATCAAGAGCTTTAGAAGTGGTCTCTGTCTCTAAAACCTTTGGACAGTTTGTACGTACTTTATGCAGTGGGAAACAAGCTGAGGACAAATTTCTAGTTACTTCATTATATATTTCCTTAATTTCTTGCTCACTCTGACATCCAGTATTTAAATCATCCATGTAAATATCATGTTCTAAAATATTAGATATTATGGGATTTGTGCATTCGCGAGCTAACTGAACAAGGCACCTCGTGCTCAAGAAAGGTGCAGATGCTGTCCCATAGGTGACAGTATTTAACTGCAAGACCTTAATAGGCTGAGAACTATCATCTCTCCATAAAATTAATTGCAAATGTTTCTGTGATGGATCTATCTCTATTTGCCTATACATTTTTTGTATATCCCCAGTTAATACATACTTATAAGTTCTAAACCTTAACAAGATTGACAGCAAATCGTCTTGTAACACTGGACCAACATACTGAATATCATTCAGTGATTTTCCTGTAGTTGTTTTAGCAGAGGCATCAAAAACAACGCGTAACTTAGTACTTTCGCTTTGCTCTCTTGTTACTGCATGATGTGGTAAGTAATACCCAAATAAAGGACGCTTGACCTCATGTAGATGACCTAAGTTTTTATATTCCTCAATAAATGCAGTGTAACTTTGTTTGAGCTGAGCATTTTTATTTAATTTTTTCTCTAAGGTTAAAAAACGCTTTTTTGCTAAGAAATAAGAATCGCCTAGTGCCTTTTCAGGAATTTCTTTAAATGGCATTCTAACGGAAAATCTACCACTTGGAAGACGCTTCATGTTTTCTAAAAAATGTTGTTCACATAATTTATCTTCGGGGGAAGTATTATTAATACAATTAATTTCTTCAACTTCCCAAAATCTTTTGAGGTCGTTATGAATTTCCTTAGTGAAATGACATGTTAAATGGTTAAGGCTACATTCTCCTAAACGGCCACTAACTAACCATCCAAACTCTGAATTTTGTAGGATAGGTTTACCTACACCTAATGAAATACGCTTTGTCCCAACAATATTCCAAAACACATCTGGCCCCAATAACATATCTATATTAGAAGGACAGTGGAACTTTGGGTCTGCGTACAATATTTTTAGGTAAATTAAGCTCTTGAATATTTACAGGTGCGCTTGGTAATGTTCCTGTAATGTGTGGTACAACCAGACAATTTATTTCCATATTAAAAGGACTTAATCGCGATTTTATATAAACATTACAACGTTCAGATATATTAAAAGAGACATTATTTATTCCGGATATCCTTAAGGGTTCTGAAATCTTTATAGATTTTCCTAACTTGCCTTTCAGTGTCTCTGTTACAAAAGATGACTGACTGCCCGTGTCTAACAAGGCCCTAAAAAGGTAAGTCTGTTGATTATCATCCACCACTTCTATTACAGCAGTGCACAACAGTACCTGGGTGACTGAGACAGCAGACAAAGACACTGGCATCGGTTGAGCTGATGTGGAAGGTGTAGCGCTGATTTGGTCTTTTTCAGTATTATTTTGAGGTTTATTTACATGTAATAAACTATTGTGTTTATGCTTACAAAACTTACATAACCTCCTCATACGACATCTAAATGAATTATGGCCCTCACACAGACAGTTTAAACATAATTTTAACTTAGAAACTTCTTTGACCCTGTCTTGTACATTCATATTTTTAAATTTAGTACATTGATGAATGCGATGACCCTGCTCACTACACAATAAACACAAATATTCACTTAAGTTCTCAACTGAAGAGACTAAGGAATTAGACCTCTCAATTTGTTTAGGTTTCCAATTATTATTTTGGTTATTTTTATTAAAAGTCACTTTATCATTTTTAATTGGTTGTGATGTCACTGATGTAGTCTCTAAAATATCTGCACGACTACGTATAAAATTAAAAAAATCATTTAGAGTTGGCAAATCTGGTAAAATATTCCTATGTTCTTCCCACTTAACACTCGTACTGGTATCTAACTTTCCAGTAATCATAAATATTAATAAAGCATCCCACTGACCTGTTGGTTGGCCTAGGGTGTTGAGCGCTCTTAAATTTTTTGAAACAATGTCTACTAAATTGCGTAATTCTTTAAATGATTCCTTAGATAAGGGTTCAATACTGCATAATGCTTTAAGGTGATTGTTAATGAGGATTTTCTTATTATTATATCTGTCACATAGTAAATCCCATGCTACTATGTAATTTTCAGAGGTAAACTCCAATGATCTGATAATTTCAACGGCACCTCCCTCTAGCGAGGATCTCAGATAATGAAATTTATTGATGCCAGGTATAGATTCATTATTATGAATTAATGATTGAAAGGTGTCTCTAAATTCAAGCCATTTTAAATAAGAACCGTTAAATGTTGGTAACTTTATAGTTGGCAATTTTATTGACTGTAGGCCATGTGAAATACAAGTAGATCCACGACCCACTGACCCATTGTTACTGCATGCATCATTAAAGGTTTCCTTTACCTTTGATGAGCTATGCTTTTCAATTAATTCCTCAATACTGGACATAATGTTAATGAATTTACTTTCAATTATTTCTCTTATGTCAATTTGTTCACTAGTAACTGAATCTTCACAACTGTTTTCAATTAATGTTTGCAATTGATCAAACTGCCTAAATAATTCTTGAGCATTTTCTAAACGTCTACCTAATTCTTTTATTTTGATTCCATTTAATTCACTTAAATTTTGCATTTCCTGAACATAATTATTTAATTTAGTTAAACGCCCTTGAATATTACTGCGTCTCCTAATTAAATCACTAACCTCAGCTTTGTTCTCTTCCTTACTCATGTTTGGCATTTAAATCACAATATCCGAATAAACAATGAAATAGATAGTGTGCATCAAACCAATCAGTCGATAGGTATCGCGCTCCAGACTCAGCTCCCTGCCACGCGGTGTCTCGGCAGGCAGACCGCACGCCCCGGTGTGGTCGCCCTGCTGCGCGCTCGCGGCGGTCGAGAAGCTTCGGTCGCCACGTGGCGGCGTGTGAGAAGGCAGCCGGGAGGCAGGCGCAGACCGCAGTTGCAGCCGCCGATTTCCTGGAATTGTTCGGCAAATCTATCTGAAGCGGGTGCTGTGCAAGGCTCTAGGCTGTGCAATAGGTGCAAGAAGCACGTAGAATAGGTTGTTAGTGCAGGAATGTAATCTTTACAGAAATAAAGGTAGATATTTATGCTTCGGCGAATGCAATATAGCACGAATATGAAATGCTGCAAATAGTCACTGAATAGACTCGCAATATTTATTACATGCGTAATGCTTTACGATAATAGGTACCTATAAAGTATAGGATATAAAATAACCTCACTGCGAATAAGGCGATATGGTAGCAGCCAGCCGCTCTCACACCCAAGAAAGCAGCAAACCCCCAAACACACAAACAAAAGCGGAGTTAATAAGGAACGGAAAATAGAATAGGAACGAGCTTACTCCCCTCACATAGACCGCCTGACGCGATGCCCGTTGGCCGCTATATCCAGGTAGGTCTTCAAATAGGTAACAGTAGCCTCTTCGTGTTCCATCCAGCAGTTTTGTTTGTTCGTGTTCAGTCGCAGACTCGCAGCATGTGGCCTCGACGAGCAGGAAAACAGCACCGCGTGGCAGCGCGGCGTTCGCGTATCCGGTTCGAACCGGTTCGAACTATGGAGAACACGCCACACACGCGTACTTTTTCTTCGTTGCAGTTCTTTATTAGTTCACGGTCGCCAATTGTCTAGTGGGTAATGAAACGGACGCGTTTTGACCAATAAGTATATTAATATAAGTATAAAATATAACAAACAAACTCGTTTGAGCCGCGGACCGGAAACAATAATAATGCGCGCGCGCTCCGAGCGGTCGTCGTCGTCCGAATGGCGGTCCGGCCGTCCCCGCGCTGGCGTCGCTTGGGCAGCCGCTGCTCCCCGCCGCCCGTGCGTCTGTCGCAGCCCCCGGTACACCCGTGCGCGTGTACATTATTTTTTATCTTTTTTTCTCCTATAAATGGCGCTATTTTGCATGTTCTCACAAACAACTATATAGTTATTAACTAAATTTATAATATTATCAAACAATAATAGGCCTGAGTAAAGAAGTTACAACTGGTTGTCTTCACGTCCGACGTTTAGCATTGATATCAGTGGCGCGCACCGATCCGTTCATATCCTGTACTCTAGTGACTGCGAGAATATTTGTTTGAGTAATACAAACTGTCAGTCGCGCCGCATCGGTGGTAAGGTCAACATGCCCGTGTGTCTCCGCGCCACTCTTTTATTAAGTTAAGTAATCGTTTTCGGTGGCTTGGTATACCTCTAAAGTTGATTTCGGTGAATTCATTTTAGCCACAACTATTTGAATTAATGTTTTTAAATTATAATAAAAGTATGTCTTATGTGTATTAGATTTCAATAAAAGAGATTAATATTAAAAATTCGGGGTACTTTTGAAAATATCTAGGATTTTGCTAATTATTTTGATTTCAGTGGCACTGATTTCGGTGTTTTCGGTGGAAATAGGTGCACTGAAATCAATTTTTAAATCACCGAAATCAATCAATAGTTATTTATTTACATTTTAACGCAAAAACTTATTCATCAGTTCTTTTTTGAAGTAAAAACTTCTTTAGCATCGTTGTAATTTGAAACACGGTGAAATGAAACCGACTGAATGAACCGGCTCCTGAGGTACCTAGAAGAGCACGATCTGATCAGTGACCGTCAATACGGCTTTCGCCACGGTCGATCGACTGGTGATCTTCTAGTGTATCTCACACACCGATGGGCCTCAGCCATAGAAAGTCAAGGTGAGGCATTGGCTGTTAGCCTAGACATAGCGAAGGCGTTCGACAGGGTCTGGCACCGGTGTCTTCTATCGAAGTTACCAGCGTACGGACTTCCCGAGGGATTATGCAAATGGGTCGCCAGCTTCTTGTCCAGCAGAAGCATAAGAGCCGTTGTTGACGGCAGCTGCTCTGATTGCATGGACATCAACGCCGGCGTCCCGCAAGGCTCCGTGCTGTCTCCAACGCTGTTCTTGCTGCATATCAATGATATGCTGTCTATAGACGGCATACATTGCTATGCAGACGACAACACCGGGGACACTTATTACACGGGTCGTGCTAACATTCCTCGTTCCAGTGTAGAGGAAAGTCGTAGACAACTTGTGTCTGAAGTCGAGAGCACCCTTGCTAGGGTCTCCGACTGGGGACGACTAAATTTAGTCCAATTTAACCCTACCAAGACACAAGTTTGCGCGTTCACCGCTAAGAAAACCCCATTTGCTGTAGCTCCACAATTCCAGGACATAGCCCTTTCCATCTCCGATAGCATTGGGATCCTTGGTGTTGATATTTCCGCGACGTCCAGTTCCGACGTCATTTGGAAGGTAAGGCCAAGCTGGCATCGAAAAAGCTCGGTGTGCTCAATAGAGCAAAGCAGCATTTCACACCAGGGCAAAGACTTGTGCTGTATAAAGCGCAAGTTCGGCCCCATATGGAGTACTGCTGCCACCTTTGGGCGGGAGCTCCGGGATACCAGCTTGGGCCTTTTGACTCGGTCCAAAGACGCGCTGTGAGAATTATTGACGATCCCATGCTCACAGGCGGTATTGAACCTTTAAGTCTGAGGAGGGACTTTGCCTCCCTGTGTGTGTTCTACCGCCTGTACAATGGGCTGTGTTCCGAGGAATTATTTGGAATTATGCCAACGGCCACTTTTTACCATCGCACCTCTCGCCATCGGCAGGGGGCCCATCCTCACACCTTGGAACCCAAGTGGTCCCGTACGGTAAGGTTTCAGAGGAACTTCCTCCCTCGTACGCTTAAGTTGTGGAATGCGCTCCCTGCTAAGGTTTTCCCAAGAGACTACAGCATGGGGTTCTTCAAGAAAGGAGTTTTGAGGTTTTTACGAGGTCGGCAGGTCGGCACGTCGGTTGCAGGTGTCCATAGGCAGCGGTGACCGCTTAACATCAGGCGGGCCGTTAGCTTGTTTGCCACCTACAGTGGTATAAAAAAAAAATAAAAATGAAAAAGCGACATCATACGTTCTGGAATATTCGTACTAAAACTACTATAAACTGAGGCGCGCAGCCGGTAGGCAATTCAATCCAATTCTGAACTGGCTACCGGCCGCGCGCCCAAATTTATAGTAGTTTTAAAATATTTATTAAAAAATTATAAAGCTAATCACACGAAAATTTTGAATTGTAAGTTTTAAAAGAGATGTTCTTCTATTAGAGTATGCTATTATTATAATGATAAATGCAAGTTAAAACGTTGAAAAAGATCATTTTATCTACGCGTAATTTCTTAATAATTAGACATTGTTTTGATTTTATTTTCCGTAGTAAGTAACCTAAATCAGAAAATCTGTCTTGACAAAAAAATTATTAAGGATATTAGTAATTAGCAAATATTTTTGTTTATTGATTCTATCAGCAATTTTTGGAGATTAACGGCTTCGAAATTGACTCTGAACGTAAAATACGCAAATCTCACTTTAGTTATCTTAATATAATTTACAAGCATGCTATTTAATTTTAAAAAAACCTCTCACGTCCTCTAGAATACAAAATGTTCTAATATTATTCGCAAATTGCATGTTTGTACGATAAGTTATTAATGGGTATTAACAGGTTTGAAAATCATTGATTTCGAGGCAAATAGCGCGTGGACGGCGCGCCGCCGGCGTAAACCCTCTTAAGCTAGATCTCAAACAAGACTTTTATTATGTTAGTTTATAGTGATTTTTATAGTTCCTATATTAGTAGTTTAAGACTATCTACTATTTATAATTAGTTTAATTAAAACGATAATAAACGCTTCCAATCAAAGTTGATTTTTGAAATTTTTCATAATACTTAATAAATCGTACATAAGTCTTGATAAAATAAAATGTTTTATTGTAAAATTAACCTGCAATTCCTTACAGACCATAATTATTTACAAATTATTAGTACTTAGGCAGTTAATATACAAAAAATATCTGAAATATTAATTATTTTATATATTTGATTTCGGTGATAAGAATATTGATTTCGGTGGACACTATTTTTTTAAAATTAAATCCCTTCATAACGATTCGGTCTATAAGATTCCCTCTTTTACTAATATGTTTTATATTAAGTCTAGATTTGATATTTCATGTAAGTAAAGCGGAAATTAAAAAAAAAAAATTGCCACCGAAATCAACCAAATAACAAGTCACCTGATAATGACCCAAATATCTTCTCCGAGGGAGTGTCACACTTTTACTGACTAAAACCCATCCATGTTCCCTTTGCGTTCCGGGGGCGCGGTATCTCTTACCTTGGCCTCTCCGAATAATTTGCTGACATCTCTTTGAGACGCGCGTGGAACACGAACGCGCCGTTGACACGGTCTACAGTGGCCGGGAGTCATCTCGCGGCTCCCGACGCCCGAAGCGTGCTGTTAATAGTTCGCCGTCTCCATATTAAACCGTGTGATTAGTAATAATAATAATTTATTTATCTCGGACTGGAACATTACACACATACATAAACTCACGCCGGTTTCCCACGGGGGTGGGCAGAAACCACAGAACGCGACCCGCTACGATCCTTTCCGCCATTTTTCGCCTCGTCCACGTTCATACATCTGGTCATACAAGCACTCCGGTTACGCGTCGCCATTACATACAGTATGTATGGAACAACTGATTCTGATTCAGTATCTCACACTCGTGCGTCCAATTACATTGCAAAATTGGTCATATCCATAACTACTATCACCCCTTGAAATACTAAAAGTTAGGCAGTCACTTTTGCCCCCCCCCCCCCCCCCCCCTGCACTGCGTAGCTGTCAACATGTCCGTCACCCGTCAATCAAGCGCCACTCAACAGAGCAGTGCGAACTTGTCATACATTCGACAAGTAGTCGCCACAATCGACGACATGACGACAGTCATGGGCATGTCACTAAAGACTGACGACTGAATGGACTTAGAGCGAGTTTTGATTGATTGAGTTGAGTGGTGGATGATGCCTCTACTCTAAATAATATTGGATTGTTATAAACATAACATACTTCACGGTTGTAATCTTCGTAGGTTAAGGCAGGGGTGTATAGTAGGGTGGAGCGCTCAATGTATGGAAAAAATATTTTTTTGGAATTTCTTTTTTGCGGGGTTATTAAAAGTTGCCAATATACTAAAACATTACGTATGTAAAATATTTTCCGAAACAAGCTATTAGAAGTACTGCCCCCAGGCCTTCGACTTTTCAAAAAATTAAAAAAATCTTGAAGTTTTTATGACTCATAATAAAATAAATTAATTACCTTATCGTAACTTTTTAATGTACAATCAGTAGTAAATATACTTAAAAACTAATCTACAATAATCAAAAACCCTATTTGATTGCGACTCGCTTCTAAAATATTTTCTAAAATCTCGATATTTGGCGCGATAAATCTCTTCACGCGATGCACTTAACCTGCTACTGGTACTAAAGCTGCAATTATAAGGTTGCTCGAAAGCAAGCTGGGACGTCCACTACAATGGCTGGCATGTCAACTACATGCAAATGAATTGACTTTAAAATATCTTTTATGACATTTAAGCGGTACAATCATGGGCCCAAAAAGTTGTAATAGTCTAATAGTTGCACACTAAATAATTGTGAGTGAAGACCAGTCAAAGCATTTAGTGCGTTAACATGCTGTTTACCAGACATAACAAAGACCCGTTACGATCCAAGCACGAACCAATTATATATTTTTCGAAATGTGCCAAGCAATCAATAAAGGTCAGTGTCACGAAAGTTTGGCCAAACGTAAGCCTGGCAAAATATGTCACTCAAGGTTTCACGTTTCGACCAAAAGCCCGTCTAATAATAATATAACCTAACTGACATAATAACCTGGCTCACCGAAAACAATCTTAAAATAAATCTGGAAAAAACAACGTACATCTCGTTTGAACAAAGAACAAATAATCAAAAACTAGATATTCGATATGGTAATAAATATATTCAGGAGACGGATAATACAAAATTTCTAGGTATTTGGATCGATAAAAAGATGGACTGGAAAATACATACCGAAAATGTATGTAAAAAACTTAGCCAATGCTCATATGCCCTATATAATTTAAGGAAAGTTACAAATCAGTCAACATTATTAATCGCGTACCACGGATATGTTGCATCAACACTGCGATACGGACTTATATTTTGGGGGAACTCGTCCGATAGAGAAATCGTGTTCAAAGCACAGAAGAAATGTATAAGGGCAATATGTGGCATTCAAAGCACAGACAGTTGTAAACCACATTTCCAAAAGCTTCAGTTACTTACATTTCCATGTCTCTACATATACGAAGTGGCAAGCTATGTTAAGTCAAATATACACATATATAATCACCCAAAGAGTTTGCGGCACAAGAATGAAATATGCGCAATACCACATAAAAAAGCAATATTTAATAAAAGTTTTCTTGGTATGGCACCCAAAATATATAACAAGCTACCTAAAAACCTAATTGAAATTAAAGGTATAGATCAATTTAAAAAAAAGCTTTACGAATTTCTAGTTGCGAAATGCTATTATAATATCAATGATTATTTAAATGAAAGATGCTAGGCCTACTATATCCGATTTAACACATGAGGGTTTAAAATTATTAAGAACAAAGTTTTTGTAAGATCCAATATTGTTACTAAATTAATTTATATTTCAATTTGTTTTTAATTGTTTAATGTTCTGACATATAAATATTATTTATTATAATTTATAACTGTGATTGACAAGGCTGACATAATTAATTAATTTACTGTTTTAGAATAGAATTTTTGCATACCCATGTGATGGTTAAACATGGAGAACTCTAGTATTTAATGAAAACATCAATGTATATTCCACCCATGTTTGCAAATAAATATATGATTTATGATTTATGATTTATGATTTATGATTAATAAACTGAAAATGTTGTCGGAATACCTGGTAAAAGTCTAAGCTCCTGTGTGGTTCCATATTAAAAACGCATTGCATTAATGGAGCTAAACATTTGTTTGATATACGAGTAATTCAACTGTCACGATACCTGCCAGATAGTCTCAATCTGGTGATATATCCCGTGATACAGCAGAATGGGTATTTTGGCCACTGTGAACATATATTAATTGCCATGTTAACGGATGATCGAAAACACATTACAAAGGCAAAAGGGCTCTCCTTTTACCCTTTAAAGAATTTTAAAGATTTTTGAAAGTTCTACTGGCTTTACTCCTTTGCGTATGATTGATTGACCACGATTCAATTTTGGTGCACAAGATTTTATGGATGTCATACATTGGGAAAACCCTATGGCACCGCCTCTTACCAAAATTATTCTTACCGAAGTGATTTTAGAAGCAATATCAGATTACCATAAAAGTACATTTCAAAATTTTATCACTTTTTCGCGGAATCCCATGTCACACTCAAGCAACTGAAAGATGCATAAAATTAGTGCAGAATCTTGCTCAACAGCCTGTGGAGCAGTAAGAAGGGAAGGCTGGATTAGGAATAAGCTGGATTCGTGTTGTGTCGTGTGCGTAATGCATCTTCATTCAATACAAAAAAAAAGTACAAAATTGAATAAATATTGTTTTTTTTGTCACTCCGGTGTCGTAAGAAGTAATTCTAATTATAATATTTTTTTGTCTATTTAGTTTCTTTACATCTTGTTTAACAGTAAACTGCACCATTTTAATTAAAAAGTATTGCGAGGAATTTTTATTTTATTTTTCTTTTGACGTAGTTTTTTCCTGATTTTTGAAAACTTCAAAGCTCTTGGGGCAGTACTTCCGCTAATTTAATTTAGTTGTCCCCATAATAACTTTTAAACCTGATATCAAGACGCAACTTTCCCGCACCCCGCCATTTCTAAAATCCAAAAATTTTAAAAACGCTCCACCCTAGTGTATAGCACTCGGGGATCGCCGGGATCCTTCACGTACAGCTTAGAAAGGAAATACCAGGGTGGTTTTAGTCAGTAAAAGTCTGACAGACCGATCATAGCGTACTCATAGCGTAGCCTTGAGGATTCTCCACCCCTACTACCTTTTGCAAGCTACCACATTATAAAATAATACCTATAAGCCTGCAAGGCAAAGGCTTCTCCTAATACAAATAAGGCACGAGCATTGATCACTACGTTTGTTGCCACGGATTGGCGATCTCAGACTTTATTAATTACTAGCTGTTGCCCGCGGCTTCGCTCACGTCAGCCTTAGTGTTACTTAACCAATTAAGGATTGAATACTGTATCATCATAGTCTTCCAACTGTCAAATGGTTTCTAAGGTTAATAATAGTTACGACGGTGGATTTTAGAAATTAGTCAGTAGACGCCCGGAGTCTGATTTTTTGTCCGGTTGGTAATGAGCTTGCGCCATACCTGGGATTAAAACATATTTATGTGGAGGGTATATGATATGGCCTTACTATTCCTTTCGAAAATACTGTGATGTGGTGTCAAAATTTACTTGTTTTTCTTTCTCTAACCGTTGAAAAGTATTTTTAATAGGTTCTGCTTTAACACTTACATCGTAGTTTCGATCTGTCTAGTATCAAAACCGTAGAAATAAATCATGTAATCAGGGCAACTGCCAACTAAATCTGAACTTCGTGTCATAACCAAGTTAATAATAATTATGTTGTTGGGAAAAAGTATGGGCAAAAAACAGTAAGCATATGACTTATTAAAAGGCTAAGCAAAGTTTTACCTCTCAAATTACCTTTCATCTATTGCAGAATGATGGTAATAGGTAACCTTCCTTTTCATTTTGAAGTTCATTTTTAAGCATGCAGAATATGGTCTGTTGACAGTACCTACCTATTAAAAGAAATTCTGCATGCGATGCATGATTAATTATTGATGCATGATTGTACATGTATCGTGAAAGCTTGAAGTCTGAGAGACATTTTTTATATACGTATAGGTTTAATTAATTTTGGTACACTTCCTGTTGTAGCTAATTTGTTTCTGTTTAGCTATTGAAATAGAAGTATGCTTTTTTGGTAGCGTAGCGCAACCCAGACAGTATAGTATTGCATACATAACGTTTGCAGATAAATCGTGCGACACTTCTATGAAGTGTCGAGGTTGGTAGGCCCACGGTGCGGTGATACTTCTTTTTTAATGATGAAAAATCGTCGTATGAGTTCTTGCGGTCTGGTGGAAGGGAGTGTCAGACTCTTACTGACTAAAATCTATCCGTTTTCTCCTAATGCCCATCGCGTTCCAGAGCCGCGGTGAGTCTTTCGAACAAATTCCGCAACCGTGGCAGGCACTGGCCCTAGCGGGCCCCGTCTTCTGTGCTGATATCTCTTTGAGACGTGTGTGAAACACAATGCGACGTCGGCACGGGTATGGTTCTGCAGTGCGATTCTCTAAAATGCAAACTCGAAAATAGTCTGAGGCGCCGTTTTTTACTTACGAAAAATATTCTTAGCGTAGCTAGAATTTGTGGAATCAGTAGAATTCTGTTCCGGTCATTCCTCTTCTGTCGAACCATGCATATTTTTTAAGTTATGTAAGGGAAAAAAGTAAACCCGCCTAAACCTGTTTTATTATAATATTGAAATCATACTGCATCAAAACCAAAACCTATTAAAATAATAACAAAAACTAACAATTGATTGGAATTGAATCCACACAAAATATTTTACATGGTTTTCATTAAACAGCGAAACTATTCACTTTATTTACGTAACAATTAACTAAAAAATAACTATTCCCATACATGTCATATTTGAACTGCCCCGTTGGTCTCGTGGTGGCAAGCAATACTGTTGATCGTTGGGTAATGGGTTTTCTCATTACGAATTTCTCAGGAACAGCCGTTGGTAGACAACGGACGTTGGTGGTGTGACACTCACGTGTCTCGGAAAGCACGTAAAGCCGTTGGTCCTGCGCCTGATCTCTCCCCGGTTGTGTCGGATTGCCGACACGTCGGACTATGAGAGTTAGGGAAGAGGGAGCGTTTGCTCACACACTTGTGCATTTTAATAGCCGTCGTGGCCAGAATCGGTCTTGTATTGAATTCTATTACACAATTAACTGCTTAACTCCTTGTGGCTATGACTTGATGATTTTTATTTCATAGGATACATTTTATGTTAAAAATCTTCAATATTTTATGTATTTTATAACAGTCCCGTGGTAAAATCTTCACGGAGAATAAACATAATGCAATAATGCTTACCCACCTAACTCCATTAGTTGTTACAAATACCCAAATAGCCTCACTATTTATTACAAAACCCACCACCCAAAGAGAGAAGTAGATTGTGGGAAGGAAGACAGCCACCACCTCATGACTACTTGAAGCTGCCAGAGTACCTGCTTCCCGGTAGTGAACTCAGTGATGTATCTAGAAGGTACTGTACATGTCTGAACTGGTGTAAATTATTGTTAGGGGAATCATCGATGCGAAAATAATTCAATCGCGTTATATAATACAGCCATGTGTTGCCCGACATTTAAAGACTATTTTGTCAAAATTTAATTTAAAGACTCAAACAGACAGATTTTTGCAACAATTCGTATATTTTCCGCTCTACTATCGATCCCACACCTATCAGTTTGTTTATTTTTTTGATTATGATAAATGAATAATTTTGACTTTAATATTGTTTATATGAAACTATGATTGTATAGACATTATTTTTTGCAGAAATAATAAAATATTTGAAAAATAAGAAAGCAAAATGTTATGGCGGAAGAATGCCGAATACTTCAATTTTATTAAAGTTTGGAAATGTTCTAGCATTAAAAATGTATTTAAAAAATCACAAAAAGTAAAACAGTTTTTGGGGTTCGAACTCAAACCCAGCGACTTTTAAGGCGGTCATCAAACCATTAGACCACATGCTTCGATAGGAAATACTCTAAAATAGCCGTTCTAGTCTGTCACTATTAACTGCTTAGCTCCTTGAAAGTATAGCGTTATGATAATTATTTCAGTAGTTTAAGCCCCAGCTACCTAAAGTATTCTTATATTTAGTCTCGTATTTTTATAAACGCGATGTAATCTGTAGGAGAACAAAACATAATGCAACATTGCTCAGCCCCCAAAGCAGATAGCGTGATAATTTATAGCCTACGGTCAAATTTGGCCTATGTGAAATATATATACATAAATTGAACAGAATCTGTCCGGCAGTATTTGCGTGATGCTCTAACAAACAAACAGACAAACAGACAAAAATTCTAAAAATTGTATTTTCGGCATTAGAATCATTCCCCGACCTCGTAGCAATCACTTTTTCTCAAAAATATTAAATGTACAGTTTTGACATCGCTACAATTTTATTATATGTATAGATAATTTATAATTTCAAGTTTCCTCATCATCATCATCTGCTTAGCCTTTTCCCAACTATGTTGGGGTCGGCTTCCAGTCGAACCGGATGCAGCTGAATACTAGTGTTTTACATGGAGCGACTGCGAGTGAAGTTTCCTCATGATATTTAATTTTTACCTTCACCGATGTCCAAAATAAACTTAGAAAATATTTATAAAAAAGTGACATAAGTACTTGTCTAGTTTCGAATCCTGCAGGAAAGGGAAGTGCGTTAACTGCCATCATACCTGAATTCCACGAAGGGTTGGCAGAGGTGTGCCAATGTACGCCCACAGTTCGCCGGTATGTCTAGGCCCCATGTAATAGGGGGCGAGCCTATTGTCATTAACCGGGCACAAATCTAACTCCGAGCTGCTTCTGAGAGGTTCATAGAAAAACCCAATAACACTTTTTGCTTGACATACTAATATGTTAACAATTTTATTCTATTTGCTTTTAAACTCGATAGAAAACAGAACCGCCCACAAGCCACTTCGCCCTGTACCCACAACAGCACACGCTCGTTACCAGTCTCTCCGCAATAGTCGTACAGACGTCCTAACTGCAAATTGTTCTCGAGGGCGCACAGTGACGTCACACGTCAGTAGTAGCCTACCGGCCGCCAATATCCGGCCGACGATAGGGGACCGACAAATGATCGTATTGTGATTGTTGAAGTACCCCGCTAGACCAGTTTGTTAGTATTTTTGTGGAAGAAATTATTAGACGCAAGCTGATCGTTTCTTCTGTGAGGTTAAGGATGGGTGACCGTTTTTCCAACATCGACCTTTTTTTGAGAAAAAAATGCTATTGGTTAACACGACAGTGTTTACTGGTATAGTTTAATACACAGATTTCATCACGCCTGTCAATCCGGTCGCTTCTCTGAAATTGCTCTCGGTGAATTTAGGAGAAGTGAGCTTAAGGTGAGCTTTTATACCACTGCTAAACATTGATATAGGTACTCACACTACTCACCTTGGCCATAAGTGATGTATCTATGGCATGGCCCACAAAGTGGCGGTAATCAAATTAAAAATCCAAATATCTTTTCTAAGAAATACATCACTAGAAAGGGTAAGAAACTGTACATAGATAAACAGCGAATGACCTAACACATCACGTGTGCTGACGTCACAGGCGACGTCGGGGCACGTCGTAATGTGGGCCGCGCCAATATCCGGCGCCAAGGAGCTTCCGACTAGTTCCGACCTAGAACGCGAGCGGAACATGGACGACTCACATGTAGCGAGCTGCACCCCACCTGCTCGGAGGTGACATACATAATGATGAATTGGATCTCATACTATGCAAGTCGATGCTGGAAGCTAGTGCTGGAGGCCAGTGCTAAATAAAAAAAAGCATATTTCCAGGGTTCAAAGTTATCATCATCATAATAACGGTCTAGATTCTAGGACGTCCACTGCTGGACATAGACCTCCCCCATAGATTTACAAAAGACCGGTTGGAAGCTGATTCAGAATCAAAGTTAAATAATTTATTTCAACAGACCATTATACTTTTGAGCGTCATTTACAAGAATGAGAAAAAAAAATAGATAATAATATTGAATCTACGTTTATTCGAAAAAGGTAACACGGAGAGTGTCAGCAGGACCCTATTACTAAGCCTTCGCTGACCGTCAGTCTGTCTGTTAGCTGTCTGTATCACATGAACCGTAGTAGATAGAGAGTCGAAATTTTCACAAAATGCGAATTTGGATTTGGACCCATAGTATGGAGCGGTGCGAATCCCTCCTCCCCGGCCATAGGCAGAGGTGGAACACCATGGTGGTATTAGATGGTAAGGGTTGGTATGTATTCCCCCACGACGGAGGAGGTCCATGAAGATTTCAACCGCGCAGCAAATAAAAGGGAACCCATAGTATAACTTGTGTTAAATAAGTATTGTGCCGTGATACAGAACCCTTCGTTTGCCACTCCAACTCACACTTGGCCAGTTTTTTTAACAAAAGAAAACCGAAAGATTCATAAATTGAATCGTAAGAGCGGTCATCAATCTGCATGGAGCTTGTGTGAAATATGTGAACCAATCGGGTTGGGTTCGTGGCCCGTATTCGTTACCCATTGGCTCGCGTGAGATATGCTCGGGCATCATCGGGTCGGCTCGGGCGCGTCCGTCACCCGAGGTGGCTCAATCACGGGGAATCAGGTAGCGGCCGGACATTACTCCATTGTGATTTTGTTATTGGTAAGGGTAGGGCTGCCACCGGACTAACTTATTCTTCTTACTCCTCCGGTAATCTTTTCTGAATCATTTCGTTGCGGGAGTGTTATTTTCTCAGTAGCAGCTCGGAGTTAGAAATTTGTGCCCGGTTAATGGTAATAGGCTAGCCCTCTATTACATGGGTCCTAAACATGCCGGCGAACTGTGGGTGTACATTGGTGCATCTCTGCCTAACCTTTCGGGGAATACAGGCGCGTGATGTTATGTGTTCGTTGCTGGATCCAAGACAGTTGAATCGTGTCTCCGGGACTTGTCTTGATTCTTGCTTTCAGAAGTTGCAGTGCACGGGAATAGGGTGGCGGGCTTGACCCATTAAAAAAAAGGGCTAAGTTTCGTATTTTTTAAATATTAAATGTATAAGCGACCGTTTAGCATACAATCCTAAATTGCCAGGCCGGACAGTGTCATTGAGAGTTTCTATTAGAAGTGACTGAGTAATCTTAAATGTGTAATCCGTTTGACGAAACGCAGAACACTTACACTCTTTATTCGACCAATTTAGAACTGACTGGACGAACTACTGGGAAGTATTACTAGTTTATTGGTTTATCTAGCGTATTTATAGAGTCGTAATAATAATAACATGATCAATGTATTCTTCAAAGAGGTACTCGTAGGTAGAGGTACAGTCACATCCAATGTTACCAATTATTCAAAGATACTTAACGTTGCCGAAAGTTACATAATGTTCCCATCATTGCGTTTTTTGTTTAACTGTGGTTGCTGATAACTCGAGTCTGGTCAGAGGTGACAGAGCACAGAAAGTTCTGATCCCTACCCGGAAATCTTCTGATTACGGAGATATGGAAGGCCAAAGTTTCAACATTTTTTATCCGCGGCTTTTCACACCAAACAGAAAAGTTCCCAATGATAATTTTTGCTCAATGTTTGATAGTCAATAAGCGTAGTTAACGGATGTGATGTCATATTTCACTCCATGTCCAACTAAAACATAAATTAATAGATTCAAACTTCGCCCACAACCCTACAAATAAATAGGTATTTACGAATGTCGAGCACCTGCCGACGACGTGCCGTCCCCACGGACTGCGCGGACGTAACCAAGTTAGCACGCGGGACGATGGCGACACGCTTTCTGTATGAGAAGTACCAGGGAGCCAGGAAGCTATAGGGTGTTAGATGAATTTCGATCATTACTGTGGAAAATGATCGGCTTTGTTAGGTTCGTGTGGGTCTATGTTCGATATACTACTGACTAACTTCTGATAACCTAGTGGTTCTAAGCGTGACTGGTACGCTAGAGGTCTGGGGTTCGATGCCCAGGTCGGGTTTAAAATGTTTTTGGGATTTTCTATGAAATTCTTAGTAGCAGCTCGGAGTTAGGATTTGTGCCCGGTTAATAGGCTCGTCGCCTCTTCTTTTTAGCTTTTCGATGACAAACTATTTAGGTATTATAATGTTGCGGCCCAGAATTTGGCTAATTTGCTACTTTGGCTCGTCCCCTATTACATGGGACCTAAACATACCGGCGAACTGTGGGTGTACATTGGTACACCTTTGCCTAACCCTTCGGGGAATACAGGCGTGTATGTATGTTCGATACCTCGGTTGGACAAACTTCTTTTAGGTTTCACAGACGTATTGTTCAGGCCTCCGTCACTTTGGATTATCATAAATGTCATCCCGTTTTTTTAACTCAGTCACTCAAAGTCAAAACAAACTCTTCAAGCACTATTTCTATACTAACTCCTAGGAGAAACTCCTAACACATTATGCACTCCTAGTACAAATTGACAACTACATTCACCCGCTCTGCGAGTAATTGGACAAACTTGTGCTAACCCAGTGACTGGCGCATCTCCATACATTGTATGCGCTCCTGGTAATTCTAACATTGAAGCGACAGCACAAGTTAAATTGCTTGCTGTTGTCGGCTGAGATTCGCTATGGAATTATTGTGGACTAAGATCTCAGAGGTTTGGAGGAACTAAGTGGTTTTAGCTTGGATGAAATTTTGAGGAATATTATTATGTATATGATATATATGTTAGGAAAATATACATACTGAGAATAGAATAAAATGTAATAAGTATAGAAAGACGAGGTATCTTTATTTGCTTAAAAGGTCTATTGTACAATCTACTTTAAAACTTATTCAAAGTAATGTATGTATAAGTATCGTTACTAAAATGTTTTCAGTTAAAATAAATAATTTATTTCTGCTCAAAAATATAGAAAAGGAATTTTCAAATAGGTCTTAAAATGTGATATTAAAATGTACTGACAGAATAATATAAATTTTCTAGTAAGTAGTAGTGATGCTAGTTTTGTTTTTATACTTTTACTAGATTCTGCCCGCGACATCCACCGCATTAAATTTGTAATAGTGTATTATCCTACGGAAACCGTACATTTTTCCGGGATAAAAATCCTATGTGTTATTCCACACTACAATCTATCTGAGTGCCAAATTTCATCCAGATCCGTTCAGCCATTTAAGAGTGAAAGAAAGAAAAGAAAGAAAGAAAAAAAGTTTATTGACACAAACCATGTGCACACAGATATACACAAGAAGGTTATTTAATATAAAAGAAAAAAAAAGAAAACAACATAACTGAAAAACACAACAAACAAAACAACAAAACTAAAACACACAAACAAACATAACTGAAAGAGTAACAAACATCTATCCATCCATTCATCCTCACAAATTTTCGCATTTGTAATATTATAGTAGGAAGTAGGATTATTTGTCTTACTAACTTCATCGAGGAGACTTACTCTCTCGTCTACATCCACTGTTTGGGATGATCCTTGCGGAATAAATAAGTGGACTGTATTATAAAAAACTGGTATATTACAATAGAATAATTAGTTTTACAATCTGACGACGATGACGGATGCGCGTACATACAGTGCGTGTGGTTTGGTCGGCGCGCGAGGGCAAGTGGACGAGCGCGCGGGACGTGAGCCGTAGCCAGGCGCGTGCGGCTGGGAGGCGACGACGGGGGGCGGGCGGCGGGAGGGAGGCGCGGGTGAGCGCCCAAGGCCTCTTGCGTTCCGTTGCGCGTAGACATGCTCCCCGGGTTGAAGAGACGATCTTCATTGCTCTCCTCTACTGGCAGGGGGCAGAGGTTGTTCCATCCTCTTCTGATAGTCCCCTTTTTCGTTCGGATCTCTGCGACCCTGTTGATCCCATCAATTCCTGGGTATACCTGCACCACTCTTCCTAGGTTCCACCTTAAAGGTGGACAGGTCTTGTCCTTAATAAGAACAAGGGAATTCAGTTTGATGCTGTCTCTATCGCTGCTTGTCTTCCATTTTGTTTTCTGCTGTAGCATACAAACATATTCATTAGAAAATCTTTGCCAAAAATGCGATTTAATAGCTTCTATTCGCTTATGGCGTTGCAGCAAGTTGACGCCCTCAATCTCGGCCACCTGTGGATTAGGCACAGTAGTTAGAGTTCGTCCAATGAGGAAATGAGATGGGGTTAGGACAGAAAAATCAGAAGGGTCGGTAGATAGTGGGGTCAAGGGTCGAGAGTTCAAAATAGCTTCTATTTGAGTAAGACAGGTAGACATTTCTTCATATGTTAGATGAGTTAAATTTAAAATTCTACGTAAATGATGCTTTGTAGAACGAACGGCGGCTTCTGCCATCCCATTGAAATGAGGGGAATAGGCAGGCGTAAAGAGAAAGTTAATACCTTCCTCTGCTAGTTTGTCAGCTATATCTAGTTTAGAGAGAAAGGATTGCAATAATTTACATGCGCCAACAAAATTGGTTCCATTGTCAGACGTGAGGCTGCGAGGCTTGCCTCGACGGCTTATAAAACGATATAGTGCAGCCATATAGGCTTCCTTGGTCAGCTCTGTCACGAGCTCCAGATGAACTGCCTTGACTGCGGAACAAACAAAGATGCAAAGGTAGGACTTTAATAACTTGCAACCACGACCTTTTCTATCTGCTATCAAAATTGGCCCGCAATAATCAACTGCACTATGTAAAAATGGGAATTCTAATTTAGTCCTACATTCAGGTAGTTGACCCATTATAGGTTGAACTGTTTGAGCTTTAAGTCTGAAACATTTAATACATTTTTTAACTATAGACCTAGCTAGATTCCTTCCACCTAGAGGCCAGTATGTTAATCTAACATTAGCAAGGAGCAACTGTGGCCCTGCATGTAAAAGTTCTAAATGTTGTTTATGAAATATTAATCTTGATATATGATGTTTACTACATATTAATATAGGATGCTTTTGGTCATAAGCGTATGGGGAATTATCTAACCTTCCACCAACTCTTATGATATAATTTGAGTCAAGAAATGGAGATAAGGACTTTAACCTATTATTTGATGGCAGTAATTTGCCTGATTTTAAACTAAAATATTCATCTTTAAACATTTCACTTTGACATAATCTTAAAATAGTAAACAAGGCTTTTTGTAATTCATTAGCAGACAAAAGGTTTGTTAATTTGCTGCCTTTATTCTTACAATTAAATAAAAATCTTTGTATGTAAGCTACTACGCGAACAAGACGTGTGAGCTTAGAATGTTTTTGTACAAGTAATGAGATAGGATTACTATCTGTGATGTTATTGTTAGTAGAGTTATGAGTAAAGTGACACACTATCTCCGGTAGATCTCGCTCCTCCTTAGGGTTCGGCATTTTAGGCCAAGTATTTCCATCATGTTTTAAGAACTGTGGTCCTGACCACCACAGAGAAGCTGAGCTGATAAGATCAGCCTTCACCCCTCGGGAAACGAGATCAGCAGGGTTGTCAAGAGACGGCACATAGCTCCACCGGGCCCCCGCGGTGTTCTCCTCAATTTCATTAACCCTATTGCGAACAAAAGGTTTAAGGCGTTGCACAGGTGTTGACAACCAGCCTAAAACTATTGTCGAATCACACCAATACCTGCATGTTACTGGCAATGTTATTGACTGCAATACTTTAGTACACAATCTTGTTGCTATTAGGGCTCCGCATAACTCAAGACGCGGTATCGTGGTTGGCTTTATCGGTGCTACTTTATTTTTTGATATTATTAATTGGGTATGAACCATGCCATTATTACTTATTGAACGGGCATAGATGCAAGCTCCATAAGCACGTTCAGAAGCGTCAGAAAATACATGTAATTCAATTTTGACATAATTATTTTGCAAAATCCAACGTGGTACCTTTACATTGTTTATATATGATAATTTATTTACAAATGTGGCCCATGATTCTTTTATGTCGCTTGGAACTTCATCGTCCCAGCCTATTTTTAAAGTCCAAAGTCTTTGAAGTATAATCTTTGCTTCCACTATAACTGGACCTACGATTCCTAACGGATCAAAGATTTGACTAATGACTGACAATATATTACGCTTTGTGAATTTTTCATGCTTTTCAATATTTATAAAAAAAGACAATGTATCTGAACTCGAGATCCAATTAAGACCTAAAGTTTTATTTATTGTGCTACAATTGTTCTCTGATAATTCTAAAACATGATCCGATTCTGATTGGCCTTCTATAATATTTTCCAATATATCAGGACAATTAGATTTGAATTTTCGCAAATTGAACTTTGCTGAAGATAGGACAGATTTTACTGTTTTAGTTTGCTCTATAACGCTACTTTTGGACCTTCCTCCACTGAGGTAGTCGTCCATATAGAAGTCTCTAGAAATTGTAAACTTGACAGATGGGTCATCCACTGTCTCCGCTAAACTGGAAAGACATTTTGTAGCTAAGTAGGGAGCTGATGCAGTACCATAAGTCACTGTGTTTAAAGTGTAAGTTTTAAGTGGCATTGAGGGTTCTGGCCTAAATATTATTTGTTGAAGTGATCGCTATATAGGATTAAGCTCAATAGCTCTATACATCTTTTCAATATCTCCACATATCACATATTTGTGTTGGCGAAACCTAATAAGAATCGACAATAGATCATCTTGAATTGTGGGTCCTATCATCTGAATATCATTAAGGGATAGTCCTGATGTAGTGACAGCAGATGCATCAAAGACTGTACGCAATTTAGTAGTGGTGCTAGATTCACGGGTAACACCATGATGAGGCAAGTAATAATAGACAGAATTAGGACTATTGTGACTGGGAGTTGTATTTTCAGTCATGTGACCTAGTTGTTCATACTCCTGCATGAATTCTAAGTATTGTTTTTTGAAATTAGGGTCCCTTTGAAATCTACGCTCAAGAGAGAGAAATCTAACCTTTGCCCTAGTATATGATTCACCCAATGTATGAGGATCTTGTTTAAGAGGCATGCTGACTACGAAGCGGCCTTCTTTATTACGATAAGTTTCTTTTTTAAATCTATTCTCACAGGCACGTTCTTCACTAGATAAAGAATATTTAGTGGGAATTGAATCTAGTTCCCAAAATTTTGAAATACTATCTTCATGATTGACTAAATTACATTGGTGTACTGACTTATTTTTGGTATTGCCTACATGACCAGACACTAACCAACCCAACTTAGTTTCATATAATTTTGGTTGTTTTTTACCAAGATTAATGGAATTATTACATATGACATCCCAGAATATTTCTGCCCCTACTAGAATATCTACTGAACCCGGAACATTAAATGATGGGTCTGCTAGCTGTATACCTGATGGTATAGCAATGTCCTGCATCGCCACTAGTTTGGATGGCAATGTTTTAGTAATTTGAGGTAATATTAAGCAATCTATGTCTACTTTATAATTGCTATATAGAGATTCGATCCTAACATAACAAGATTGTGTACTCTTACAAAACTGATTATAGATACCTGATACCATGGAACTTGTACTGCGTCTCGACAACCCCAGCTTACCGCATAACTCGGCTGTTATAAAGTTGGCCGTGCTGCCATTGTCGAGCAGGAGCCGTGCTGTGAGTGTGCCGCCCTTGTTGTCATGTACTTTCACCAAAGCTGTGGATAGAAGTACATGTGGCGAAGTAGTAGGCTGTATGGTATCTGTCGACAGGGTGATGGTTTCAGTAGAGTTATCAGAATCTGTAGTAGGTTCATTTATGTTGGTGGCTAACACAACATTCTCTTGATTTGTCACAGAGGACATAGGCTTATCATCATGTTTATGTAGTAATGTATTATGTTTGTATCTACAGTACCTACAGTGTGGGAATTTACATTTCCCATGAGAGTGTCCAGTGCGTAGACAGTTAAGGCAAACCTTGAGATCATTAGCTTTTACTAAACGTTTCTCAATGGTCAAATCTCTGAATTTGGCACAATGATACAATGTGTGTTCTTCTTTGCACATGGGGCACTTAAAATTATTTGGTTTTTGTGAATTGTTGTCATTTGACACTACTAGAAAAGATTTTGACTTTTGCTTTTCTGTGTTTGACTTAGTCGTACTATTATCCTCTATGGATTCTAACAGGTCTGCTCTGTTACGCAGAAATGTAGAAATTTGTTCCAGTGTAGGTGGAACACACAGTGTGTTTCTATACTCTTCCCACTTCCTTTTGGTTGTAGGATCTAGTTTGCTAGACATAATGTATATTATTAAGGTATCCCAATGCTCGGTAGGTTGCTTAAGAATACTTAACGCTCTAATGTTTTTGTTTGTAGTATCAACTAGTTGTCTAATAGCTTTACTCGACTCATTTGAAATGATATCTACCTTGAATAATGCTTGAACATGATTGTTAACTAGTAACCTAGAGTTATCATAACGTTCACATAATAATTTCCATGCTATTGCATAATTCTCTTTTGTAAAATCTATATTTTTAACAACTACTGCAGCGCTCCCATGGAGGGACGCTCGCAAGTAATGAAATTTACTAATGTTATCCAATTGATCATTGCCATGAATCATTGACATAAATGTATCCCTAAACTCGAGCCAATTTTGATAGCTACCATCAAACTTTGGTATATTAATTTTTGGTAAATGGAAACGATGAGTATGGTTGCAAGTCCCACCTGATTTAGCATCACTGATGTTTGATTCGACGTCTGAGCCTGAACGCCGTCCGTCACCAATTTTGTCCGCGCAGGCAGCAAGAAGAGTTTGGGCCTGAGCGACGAGCTGATAGTACTTGTTTTCAGTTTTCTCTCTGTCAGCATACTGCTCATCCGGAGGGTCGCAGAGGTACTCAAGCTCTGTCTGTAAAGTGTCGAAATCAGAAATTAAAATTTGGACTCGTGAAAAGCGAGATTGCAGTTCGTTAGCGTGGAGCTCACTAAGCACTTCGTGTGAACTTGCTGTAGTTAAATATGTTTCAAAATGGGTTAGCTTTGCTTTTAAGCTAGCTTTAGCCTTTTTTAGCTTAACAATGCGTTCATTCTTCTCCGCCATTTTGCTCATGCAATAATAATATGGCGTGGTCGTGCGTAGTACCTATGCCGTGCGTTAGGTACTTATTAGCATAAAATGTGCACACACCAAGCAGATTTAGTATATTTTTCAATAGGATTGCCCCCACAGAAAGCGTGCTAGATGCAATGTTTAATGATGTGAATTTATCTCACGTGCGAATGCGAAATATTGAATAATTTGAAAATAAGCCTCACTCAAATAGTCACTGAATAGGAATTTACGAGAGTTTCAGATGAATAGGTAAGGATAATTGGAACGAACTCACAATACCAGCCGATGTATCAGGTGCACGTGGTGGGTATTCTTCACGTAGCCCGTTGATCGCTGCTGGATTTGGTTTTGCGTTTTGCGACTTGCACGGCGGAAATGCAGATTGGAGATCACGATGCCGACGATGCGGTGTGCAGTATCTATGCTGTAGACCCGCTGTATCGTAGATTCCAAGTTCACTGAAGCTATCTTCCAACCGCCGCTCCGAGTTTTTTCAGACCGCGTGGCAACAACGTGTCGACGTCGACGAGAATACGTTAACTAATGAAATTCTATTGTTTCCTCGAAGGACCAGTGTTTGGGATGATCCTTGCGGAATAAATAAGTGGACTGTATTATAAAAAACTGGTATATTACAATAGAATAATTAGTTTTACAATCTGACGACGATGACGGATGCGCGTACATACAGTGCGTGTGGTTTGGTCGGCGCGCGAGGGCAAGTGGACGAGCGCGCGGGACGTGAGCCGTAGCCAGGCGCGTGCGGCTGGGAGGCGACGACGGGGGGCGGGCGGCGGGAGGGAGGCGCGGGTGAGCGCCCAAGGCCTTTTGCGTTCCGTTGCGCGTAGACATCCACTATAACCGACAATTATACCAGACAACAATCAGACCACCCTTTGAATACTCACCTAACAATTCGTCCCAGTGACCTAAAAACATTTCAGTATCACAATATGCACCTGTATTACAATCTGCAACACTCCGCACAAATCACAGCGGGTACATTACCACCGGCCAGCTGTCCTACATCCGCCATGTTTCAATCATGGCCGCTTTGTTTGACAGCTCGCTTTTTTCCCTCCATCGTGATTCGTGATCAAGGCGCGCGGCCATTCTGCCTTTGTGTGCCAGCTGCGGCTCTGTGACACAGATAGTGCAGTCTTTATGTCAGATTGGGCCTTTTAGCGAGTTGTGAATAGACCTTTGAGATGTACTCAAGAGCTTGTTTTTTAATATTCGAAGCTTTATAGAAGGAACTTTTGTCCACACTTATTATTAATACGACAGTGAATCTGTCTGTATTTTAACTTATAAGGGCAGGACCACTAGACCTTTGTTATTTATTAAGACAAAGAGAGAGCTTGGGATCTTATTAAAGGATATAGGCTATATTGTCATCCGCGACTTCGTCTGCGTTCACGATAACCGGCATTTCTGCTGTCGAATTCGAAAAAGTGAAAAAAAAAAGAAGTTGCGTGTGTTATATATTATGGCTTTTAATGATAATAATCATTAAAAGTTATAATATATGTACTATATTTTTAATTGTTAAAGTTGTATTTTGTGATTTGTTGATACCGGAAGTTGGTTCGGTTATGATTCAAATCATAAAATCATAGCTAAAACCAGTTTTACGTTATTTATATTTTATTATTTATGTCATTACATAATTATAGCTTTTTATACACATAAATATAATTTCTAGACACATTTGTACAAGTCTCTGTACTAACGACTCGATGACGTCACTTGTTTGTCACTGTCTATAAAGGCGAGAGCCCAACGCTTTGAGTGTCATTCTTATCTGAGCTGTCGGACCGAGCAGATCGCTAGTTAAGTATATTTCCTCTTTTATTAGATATTATAATTATAATTATATAATTATAATTATGTGTTCCTTATATTCTTTTGTAATGTTGGTTATTTACTTGATATAGTTATATAATTGATATGGTACCTAAATAATGTTATTAGTGAGCAATAATGTTGTATAAATATATTATATACTATATGTATATATACATTATGTGTATATATGTATACGTATGTATATAAAGACACTTTCCTATATGTGTTAACATATATATACTTTTGTACTGCTGATAGCAGTGTTGGTTATATACTTGATGTAGTAACTAAATGATGTTACCAATGAGTAATAATGTTGTGTACATAGTATTTGTGTAAAACTATTTATGTATAAATGTTGGTGTGTATACATGATGATATAGAATCATTGTTTAATAATAATGTAATAAATGAAATGAGTAATAATGATAAATGACTTTCATTGATACATAAGGTTAGTTTCAATATTGAGCAACTTTAATAAATAAGATAATTGCCATATATTAAATAAATAAATATATTTGATTAAAATTTATTTTAATTATTTTACCTTTCTTACCTATTTCTAACACGTGCAAGAACTAG
The DNA here is from genome assembly GCA_932526535.1 of Caradrina clavipalpis. Lineage (NCBI taxonomy): Eukaryota > Metazoa > Arthropoda > Insecta > Lepidoptera > Noctuidae > Caradrina > Caradrina clavipalpis. The sequence continues at coordinate 9,144,368 of OW052114.1, forward strand.
TTAACAATACATAAACATAAACTCACGCCTTTTCCCATAGGGGTAGGCAGAAATCACAGAACGCCACCTGCTATGATCCTTACATACTCGAGATCCTTTCGCCTCGTTCACGTTCATACAAGCACGCCGGTTGCGAGTACTGCGCACCCGACCTTTCAACAACAAAGAGAACAAGTTAACAATATAAGGAACTAAACCTGTCTCTGTTCTATATTCAAATTGAATTATGGAAGCATGAGATGGCTAGTACTACCCTCTTTTCATCACAAATCATGTTTCATTTTTCTAAAAATATGTAGTACCGACGTCTTACGGAACAACCCGTGTCAAGAGTAAGGGAAAGAATTCCGATACACATTCTTTCACCTCTATATACTTTCAAGTTGAAAAGTTACTAAACTATGCAAATGGGGGCCGCGTGCGACCGCGACGCGCGGCCGGCGACCAATCGATACACCTACAGTTTGCTTCATCAAACTGTGGAATGTTAACCACAGTTGCGGGCAACGTTGGGTGATCAGAAGTGTTGAGTGGCTCGTTTGTCACAGCGGCTGTAAAGTTGAGTTGTGGACGGACCATGACGAAATAACACTGATTTCTGAACTTTGGTCTATACTAACATATTAAAGAGGTAAAGTTTATTTGTTTGTTAGAGGTAAACTCTTGTAACTTTGTACTTTTGCTGATAGAATACTACACTATTTCTGATTGTTGCTTTTTATATTTATATTTCTTGGCATTATGTCTTCTATATGGACAAAGTCGCCGGCAGAAGCTAGCTACATCTACTAACTTGTCCGTTTGTCTGCCTGAACTTAACCAAAATATAAACATTTATCTTCCGTTTTTGTCGGTAGGGCTACAAGTCATAGTTATAACGTTGTATTTCAAATTCTGGACCCACAAACAATGTTCTGAGCAAAGGTATGATGATAACTTTATTTGCAAGAATATAGATTACATCAGGTGTCATGCAATTTGTTTGTTACACTATATCAATAAAATAAAAATAAATGATATAATGTATATAACTGTGATAGTGTGTCTCGTCTACCCAGTACGACTGTAGAGCTGCCCGTCTGCCGGCGCTCGCTCAGCGACCAATATTTGTAATGGCAGCTTAATGCGAGCTCTTTGTAACATTATGATTTATACTAGCAGACCACCACAGAGCAAGCACTTCAGTAGGACCACTATTTAATCCTTATGCAACAAAACGTACAGGGGCGGACAGTCAACCAAAGGTGATGAAGTATACCACTCTCCAGTATATACGTATATCATAGGTATTCGCATTTTAAAAGGTCCTTTACGAGAGTTGCAATACATGATAAAAAATTACTTACCTACCATAATACGTGGAGTTTACTCTTGGCTGTCTGGCTCGCTACTGTCTTACTTGTTCGTCTCCACAGAAACCTATTTACGTTTTGGAACGAGCAACTAGCTTCAACTTTCTGACTAACTGACCGACTCTTTGTCAATTCAAAAGTGCCTGTAAATGATCTAATTGAAATGAATGCTTTGATTATGACTTTTATCTGAAGTATTTTAAAGATATCGCGGGGATGCGTTGGATGTGGGTAACCGGTGATTAATTAATGTATAGCAGTAGTGATGGGAGTCTATCATCATTTGATGATGATGATAAAGATAAAGGATGATACTTTTCTTCTATTTGCTTAAAACCAAACTCACTATTGGTCTTTTAGAGTAGGTGACAGTAGCAAATTCAATCGACTGCTAGTTGCAGTGATTATTCCCTTATATTTTAGTTCATCAAGATATATTTTATCTATCTTCGCTATATACCTGCGTGGAGTGGTGCTGCTGTGTGTGATGCTCTGTGGTGGCCTCATCGACGGGCTCGGTTACAAATGAAGCGCGGCTCGCGACTGCTGTGTGGCTCGCGTGTCACCTCACTTTGTGCACAAACGAGTGCTTTACAAGCGCTTACTACACCTAGTGTTTTACTATTCATGCAAGTTTTTCTTTACGTGAAATACGTTCGGATAGCTAGACGGCTGCTCGTCTGCTAAGGTAACGATACTAAGGTTTTCAGGATTTGTGCAATAAAGTACTTTTTTTTTACTATACGGAAAAATAAAAATAAGTAACAAAAAATAACAAGAGATGCTACGCGATTGTAGCACCGCTACGACGTAGCTCCGCGCGTAGCATTAGCGTAGCAAATATTTAACCGCATTATATTATTTACTTTTTCAAGACTTCTTATAGGTCTGATGACGTTTATAAGTGCCTATTAGTGGTCTAATTGAAAAAAATGACTTGAAAATCATTATCTCGCTGCCTTTCATTAATCCTCTTGACATTACCAAACTGTCGAAGCATATCTACACACCGTTTACCGTAAGACGTCCTCTACCTTAATGTTGGCACTATTCCCTTGTGAGTGCAAGACACATTGACAAGGCAATAGTGCCAACATCACGGTCAACAGCTTAGAGTGATTGGTGTGGAAGCAATCACCATGGTTTATAGGTCCACACTGTAATTTCTTCTTGGTAACCCAAGCGCGGTCCCGGTCGGAAATAAGCGTTAGTACCTATAATGAACAGTCCGGGTGTTCGGTAATGAGATATCCAAGCGTTCCTCTAATCAGTACCACGTCTGGGACTCTCGTTAGCACACCACCATACCTACCGGTGTGAGTCGGTATGCTAGACGAACTTACGAGCTACGGAACTCAAGCCGGACGAACATTTTACTTTAAGCACGTGTCTCATCCTGGTATTGGGACCGCGCCCGCCGCAGTAACAAACATAAGTAACTAGGGAACTGCCCGCGACTTAGTCTGCGTGGCTTATTTCACCCGCCATACGTTACGTCTTTGGTTACTGCACTGCTGTCGTGTTATGTAGCCTATGACACTAAAAAAAAGCATAGCTTTCTATGGGTAAAAGAATTTTCAAAATCGGTCCAGTAGTTCTAGAGATACCCCCTATAACCTTACAAACTTTACCTCTTTACAATAATATTAGTACCTAATATAAGTGCACAAAAGTTTTAGCATCTCAACTCGAACTAGGAATTCCCTCGAAGTAATATGGTGTACTAGATATACCTAGTTAGTTTTGTCATTCTCAGATAAACCCTGAGGTCGGAGCGTATGTCGTCTTAATCACGTTACGTGTGATAGTCTCTTTCTATTTGGGAACTCCCCAGTTGTTGCGTCTCCCCGACAACTCATCCTATTCCCGCCATCTCTCAGCTGACTAATTGACCTGCTTACCGCCCGCTGACTCATAGACAACGCTGCTCTATACTTTACATCAGGGTTGGTCAACTATTTTACAATCAGACGTCATTTATATAAAAAAATACAAAAGTACTGCTTACTTGAAACTGATATTTACTGATAGAGTGTATAACTGTATATGCCAACGAAATATATATTTTTTCTCTTATCCTGTAATCTTCCAACTTCCACTGCCGGGCAAAGTCCTCCACCAAGCCCTTCCATTTATTATTTTCTTGCGCCACCTCGAACCAATATAATTAACAAGAAAGATTTTAAAATATGTATATCAGATGTAGAATTTCCCATCGGTAAAAAAATCCATTGCAATGTCAATAATTAGTTAAAAACAATACAGTGCCGCGTGCCAACCGCACCACGTGCGCCGAAGGTGTGCCATCCCTGCTCTATATACTCACACTCCGCCACGCCACTCTCGTCGATGGAGATACAGCACGTGTGGCCGCTGTAATGTTGACGCGCGAACAGATGCGCGTGACGCCAGCGTGGCGACTACAGCGCAGTGGGTCGGCAGTGTTGTACAAAAGTTGTTGGCAATGTGGCTTGTGTATTGCTGTGTGCATAGACGTTTAGAAATAGTATAGAGAGGCTATCTATAGAGCTAGCTCATAAGTTTTCGGTTCGAGTCGATTTGAGAAATAAAAATACAACTATCGTACAAAATTTTGGTTTAACTTTAGAACAGTTGGTATTCTCTCTCTGCTTTGCCTTTTTTTTTTGACGGGCCTGTTGGTCTAGTGGTTAGTGGCCCTGACTGCTAAGCCGGAGCTCGTGGGTTCGATTCCCACCCAGGACAAACTTTGTGATGATGAGCATGATTGTTTGTTCTGTGTCTGGGTGTGATTTTTCTATAATATGTATAAAAAATAACAAATAAATATACCATCACGCCTGTATTCCCCGAAGGGTTAGGCAGAGGTGTACCAATGTACACCCACAGTTCGCCGGTATATTTAGGTCCCATGTAATAGGGGGCGAGCCTATTGCCTATAATATGTATGTATTTATAAATTATATAAGTATGTATATCAGTTGTCTGGTTACCATAACACAAGCTCTGCTTAGCTTGGGATCAGATAGCCGTGTCTGAGTTGTCCCAAGATATCAAAAAAAAGATATCAGATATCAAAACTATACAGGGGTCGGCTTCCAGTCTAACTAGATGCCACTGAATACCAGTGTTTTACACATGGGGCGACTGCCTATCTGACCTCCATTCGTAACGACTGTCAGCCAGGATTAACGGAGTTACGTGTTTTCCGAGTCCCACCATCAACTTCCAATATCTGGGCTGCTACTAAGAAATTCGCCAAACACACTTTTTGTCCGACCGTACCAGAGAATCGAACCCCCATCGATTGAATTTATGTATGTCACAAAATTATCGTCACAACTTTAGCTTGCTGCTGGCTTGTTAGCTTAGTCCCGTCTATCGTTAATATAGAGCTGTCTACTTGCGCGTCGGAAGTGACAGCTGTGTTGACATGTCACGTGTCAGTGAACACGTCACCCGGCGCCGCGGAGCATCTCCTGCGGTTACTGGTGGTTTTTATAAAGTAAAGCCAATATTTAATTTATTTGACATCGATCACTAGTTGGGGGCAGGAAATGGAGATTTGTATTTTTTTTTCCTAGCTTCAAGTCGAAGGTAATGATAATATACCTACTATATTTTATCGTATAAGGGACCAAGTACACTTACTTATTCAGGTCAGTTCATCTTTTGTCCATAAAAAACACCAGTCTAGTACGGCGATGCGTACGCGTGCGTTCAGCTTTCCGCGTCTGAACGGATGCGATGCAAAACTGGCGGTTTCTATAGACAAAAGCTGAATTGCCTTAGCTGAATTGAATTAATTAGTTAATCTTAATTATCCGCATTATTCCTGTATGTAGTAGTGTTACACCTAGAAAACTGTAGGTAACAACAGATAATTTAATGGAAACAACCAATAGTACACGATGTCTGACTCTGTTATCGAACCCCACACGCGCGGCATTCGCAAAAACGATAAATTAAGAAGAATATTAATCTCAAATCGCAGCCACATCTGCCCCCAGTTCGACACAATCGTCGGCGATCAAAAGTTAATCGTGTCTCTGTCGCCTGTTACAAGTGATTTACTGTAGATGCGCGCACGCATGCGGGCGGACGCGCCGGCACTTTACTTTATATGGCATAGTGAGAAGGTACATTTGGAGAAATATATATTATTCTACAGTCATTCAAAAAATTTTGTCGGCGAATTCAAATTATGTTGAATACACAATGGATGAATATCCAACTCAGCTTTTATCATTTGAGTTAGCTTTATTTACATGGCATAACGCAGTGTTATGTCAATGTGCTAAATATTATATTTTCCTGACTGTACATGAAATGCTGCTCATGAACTTGTAACTCTCGTTCATGACAATCTACTTTACCTAATAAATAACCATCAGACATTTTATGAAACATTCGACACACTTGTCGTCAAAGTCAAATCATTTATTTCTAGGTATTACTCAATAAAAAAGGAACCCTTGAAGTTCATAAGTATGCAAGAATAAATTATTGAATCTAGTTGCCCCTTTCAAAATGTAAGAATGGGCAAGAAACTCTATACTTACTCTTCATTTCATACATTCTACAGCATCAGTATTCTTGAACTACATTTAGAGGAATTTCTAGAGTGGTTTTACTCGCACTATCGTACACAGTGTCTCGCTGGTGACAATCCGCCGCAGCTCGCAGGGTATTGCGTATTGGGTCAACAACAGATGGGATGCCGATAAAGTGAGGGTCAGTGATAAATGGCGCCCGCGGGGCCGACGGGTGTAATCTACTCTTGTTTGTATGTGTCGTGTTGAATTTGTTTGCTCTGATAATCTTGTGGTTGCTAGCGCTACTGCTGAGCGTAGGCTCCTGGGTTTGAGTCTCAAGTCGGGCATAGTGTTTTTGGTATTTCGTTCTAGGAATTTCTCAGTAGCAGCCCGGAGTCTGGAAGTTGGTGGTGTGACACCCACGTGTCTTGTAAAATACATGAAGCCGGTGCCTTTGCCTGATCTCTCCCGATTCGTGTCGGATTGTCGTCTCATCGGACTATAAGAGTGATCGAAGAGAGAGTGCACCTGTTTGTGACCATATGTATAATAAACCCCCAAAATTACTTTTTTAGACGATTTAATCATCGTGAATGTCGATCTTAACGAAGTTGCAGTCAGGAATCAAAACGTAGCTTATATCCCTATCTTGAGATGAAAACTTACTCTCTACAGTCTCTACCTTACCAAATTCAGTTCAGTGTACATTACATATGATTACTATGTTTCCATAACTAACTTAAAACCTTACTAATTGTAAGACAATATTCCTTTTTATGTAACTCAAATCCATAATGAAATATGTATACCTATAACAATATTATGTATCGAGGGATTGGGAGCTCATAGGGCGTCAACAGTAGGTACTGGTTTCACACGAGAGTACTTACATTGTCTTCTTATTCTCATAACACCCACAAACAAATAAACTTCAACATACAAATATTTCGCTCATTTTATTCAAAACAAACTCCGGCTCTCGTGCGATATGCCCCAAATATTCTCTAAATGGTATTAAAGGAAAGTGGTGCGCGTGCGCATAACGTTGCAGTGGTGTTACAACCTACCCGCGTCTCCTTCTACGTCGGGTATCGTAACTCGATCATCTGAGATGGTTTTATAAACAACATCTGTGTGACCACTTGTTTTTGTGTTTATTTTCATGAAGGACCAAATTGCGTATGAAAAGACCAACGATCTTATTGTTTATACTTTAGCCAAATTCGAAAAAGAATCTTTAACAACAAACATTTAAAACAATGTGGGTATGTAAGCGCTTGCTGCATGTTATAAAAGTAAGATTGTTTGTTACTTTTTCACGCCCAAACCACAATTTAGCATATACATTGTCAGGTGTGTCAGTCGTTACTGTTAGTCAGAAGCCCGAAAGTCTTACAACCAGTCATACCAAGAGTATCGTATTACCCATTACTGGGTTGTGGAGGTCTGATAGGCAGTCGCTCCATGTAAAATACTGATATTCAGCTGCATCCGGTTCGTCTGGAAGCCGACCCCAACATAGTTGGGAAAAGGCTAGGCAGATGATGATGATTGTCAGGTGTACAGAAACAGACATAGGGCAAGTTTCATTCCGAAAAATTCACTGTTTCCGAGGAAAACAACAATAACGTTCTTATGATAATAGATGGCGCCACGTGTCTTTCGAATCATGATTGAATTTAAATTATAACCGAGATTTACGCGGATGAAGTCGCGGCCAAAAGCTTGTACATTAAAAGCAAAAGTTCCGAAATAGGGTCAGCGTAGACAAACAGCAATTATGCTCGAGTACTTGTCATTGATTTTGATAATGAGCTTAAATTTAACAGAAATAGAGTTGAGAATCGCGTGCAAGATGTACCGCCGCCGTTTATATCTTGCACGCAATTACGCAATTTTGTAGTTTATTTAGTATTAAATTGGTATATTAGCGAGTTATTTGTTTTTTTTTTTGTGATGTTGCTTAAGCTGTACTTTATCATCATACCATCACGTCTGTATTCCCCGCAGGGTTTTGCAGAAGTGTACCATTATACACCCACAGTTTGCCGGTATGTTTTCTCAATAGGGGGCGAGCCTTATGCCATTAACTTGGGCACAAATCCTAATTTCGAGCTACTACTGTGAATTTCATAGAAAAAACCCAACAACACTTTGCTCGACCTGGGAATAGAACCCAAGATCCCTAGCGTAGCAGTCGCGCTAAGGACCACTAGGTTAAAAAGACAGTATTGTAGGTATACTTGGTGTAAATCTTTGTGACTTGTATTTTCTTTTTATATATCACATACCTACCTTACCCATACATGCATACCATCACGCCTATATTCCTCGAAGGGTTAGGCAGAGCTGTACCAATGTACACCCACAGCAGCAGCAGATTTGTATGTATCAGTGAACCAATAATCAACATGAGCTCTCTTCCGCAGGCGGCGAGGACCCGGCTGACCCGGGCGTGCGCTTCACGGCGGAGCCGGGCGACGCGGTGGTGGGCCCGGGCGAGGCGGCGCTGCTGCCGTGCGCCGCCGCCTCGCGCCGCGCCGTGCGCCTCGCGTGGCGCCACAGCGCCGCCGCCGCGCCCACCCGCGACCATGCCATCACAGACACCGATAAGTACAGGTGAACTATTCTTTAAATCAGGAATCAAGGCCGTAGAAAATAATGCCCCAAACTCGGAACAGCTTTTGTTCCATGCTGGGATCGAACCCACGACATGCAAGGCAGCAGCCAAGCGATCAACCACTGCGTCAACCAGTTCGTCTTACACACATATCAACTAACATACGGTCACCTAAAATTAAAATTGCGTAGTTCACTTGTAAATACATCATCGGGGTCACCGTTGGGGTCGGCTTCCAGTCTAACCGGATGTAGCTGAATACCAGTGTTTTACATGGAGCGACTGCCTATCTGACCTCCACAACCCAGTTACTGGGCAACACGATACCTCTTGGTTAGACTGGTTGTCAGGCTTCTTGGCGTCTGACTATCCGTAACGACTGTCAAAGATCTACAAATGACAGCCGGGACCAACGGCCTTACATGTTTCGAGATACGGGGGTGTCACACCACCAACTTCCGAACCCCGGGTTATTATTGAGAAATAAAGGTTATTCCAGACCTGAGAATCACGCTGATCAGTCGCGCTTGCGACCACGAGACCAACAGGGCAGTTCACTAGTGACACGTATATCTCAATGTTGCAGGAAGCAGCTGCCGAACGGGTCGCTGTCGATCTCGGCGATGTCGGCGGCGCTGGCGGGGCAGTACCAGTGCGTGGCCTCCGTCGACGGCGTGGGCACCATCCTGTCGCGTGTCGCCACTGTCTTCCTAGCCGGTGAGTAGTTACGCCGCTTGTACAGTGAACATACATACATACCATCACGCCCGTATTCCCCGAAGGTTTAGGCAGAGGTGTACCAATGACAACCACAGTTCGCCGGTATGTTTTAGGCCCCATGTAATAGGGGGCGAGCCTATTGCCATTAATCGGGCACAAATCCTAACTCCGAGCTGCTACTGAGAATTTAATAGAACTTCTTAGGAGTTCTAATAAATATGTATTTTTTATTTTATATGTCTACTTTGAAACTTACTTTATGGGCACTCGCCTCCGCGGGCGAACGACTGCGGCGCGGTAGGTAGGTTTTAGCTGTGCGTTCGGTCCCTGCACCGACGCGGGTTGCTGGCCGTTAATTTCAGCTACAAATTAAAAAGTTGTTATTTCAGTTCCAAATGCAAAAAAAAAAACCATAAGAATTGAAAAAATAATGAAAATGTGTTCTGTTGTATTAAAATCTTTCCCTATAAAAATCCAGTAAGTATAAAAATATTCAATAAACTATCAGATTACAATACCGAACTATCATCATCAATCACAAACTACATCTTACAAAACTTTCCACAATACATGTCAACGGCGACAAATATTTACAAAGCCTACAGCCGGCTCGCTTCCGACCCGGCCGGGCCCGGCCCGGCACGGCGCCGGACCGATCTGATACCGTGTGGAGCGCTATCTTATCTTGGGGCGCGCATCTCGAGCGACGCGCCTAACGAGGGTTGGGTTAGAGGGCGAGCTAATATGTCTTTGATGTCTGAGGCGCGGTCTGTGGCACACGCGGGAGCGTATTGTGTTGCTACTTGTGTTTTTGGAAGTCGAAAGTTACATATTCTATCCATCATTGGGATCTCTTTTTTGTTGTAAACTATACCTTTGAACCTGCTTTCTTTTGTTTTCTTTTTTTCTGGTTATTTTCCAACTACATTTATTTTTAGATTAAGTTTCATTTTTTAAAGTTATACCTAACTGTACTTTAAATATCCCCACCACCCCAGTCCTGCTACTGTTTCGTATAAGCCCAATGTTTTGTGCGCCGTTCAAAATTGAATTATCTGTATAACACTCATTAAAAAAAGTTAACTTTGCTTAACTTTGCTTTGCTTTGGTTAGATTTGCTTAACTTTTTCGTTTTTAGTTTGGTGGGCAGCATATAGTAGCACATAATTAACGGCTGTATGATGTGTATTTTTCCAACCTGTATATTAAAGTTCCTGTAACCCCTTCACACAGAGGTGCCGGAGGTGTCCGGGGGCGGGCGCTCGGTGCTGGGCGCGGCCGGGGGCGCGGCGCTGCTGGCGTGCGGCGTGCGCGCGCCCCCGCGCCTCGCGCTGCGCCTGCACAGCGCCGCCACCGACCGCCGCGTGTACGGCGCCGCCAGGCTGCACAACGCGCCGCCGCTGCTTAAGCTTAATGTTAGTTTTTCTTCTTTTAAATATTTAGATTTTATATTTAGTTTACTTTAAAAGTACTTGGTCTCGGTATGTGAACACGTTTCATTTGACATTATTTATATTCTGCAAGGTGCAGGTGTAGGGACACCTTGGCAAGTGGGCCATCGTCTGGTCGGGAGAGAAAACGAGAGGAAGCACCAAATCAAATCATTTTTGTATTGATATGTCTCTAATCGCATCTGCTAACTGCTCCACAATACCAGAGACGTGGAAGATCTGTAGCCATCTTATAAGCAAAGCTTTAATATATCATGTACCTGTAATCACATACACTCTCCTTTAAACCGACTACTACTAAGCACTTAGCCGTCCACTGCTGAACGTGGCCTACGTTCAGCTCCCCCAAAGAGCGCCAACGACAGATCCGCTGCCCGCCACCTTCTTCAAATCGTCAGTCTACCGTGCAGCAGAGTTCCCCACATGCCGTTTGCCTAAACGTGGTCTCCACTCCAACACGTGACTGGCCGTCTGCAGACATGACTGACTGACTTCTACTAATATTGGTGACGTGTAACTGTATGTATGCTGCTGTGCCGCAGGTGACGTGGCTGAAGAACGGCTCCCCGCTGCGCGTGGACAGCGCGCGCATGTCGCTGACGCCGAGCGGCGCGCTCGAGATCGAGCCGCTGCGCGCGCACGACGCCGCGCACTACGCGTGCCGCGTCGCGCTCGCGCACCACCCGCTCGTCTACAAGTTAGTACACCACACAACCATCACCACTAACACCACCATCACCTACTACCACCACCACCACCATCACCACTACCATCACCACCAACACCATCACCACTACCATCACCAACAACACCATCACCACTACCATCACCACCAACACCATCACCACTACCATCACCAGCATCACCACTACCATCACCACCAAAACCATCACCACCAAAACCATCACCACTACCATCACCACCAACACCATCACCACTACCATCACCACCAACACCATCACCACTACCATCACCACCAACACCATCACCAATACCATCACCACCAAAACCATCACCACTACCATCACCACCAACACCATCACCACTACCATCACCACCAACACCATCACCACTACCATCACCACCAACACCATCACCAATACCATCACCACCAACACCATCACCACCAACACCATCACCACCAACACCATCACCACCAACACCATCACCACTACCATCACCACCAACACCATCACCACTACCATCACCACCAACACCATCACCTACTACCATCATCACCACCACCACCTTCAGCACCAACTACCACCATCACCACCACCACCACTACCATCACCACCACCACCCTCATCACTACCGTCACCACCACCACCGCCACCACCACTACCAACACCACCACCACCATCACCACTACCAACACCACCACCACCTACCGCCACCTACCACCACCACCACCACCATCAAACCACCATCATTACCAACACCATCACTAACATTAAAACCACTACTACCACCACTAGCACCATCACCTATTACGGCACTCAAGCATAACGTAGCTTTCAATTACAAATGGTCACTCAAAACTCGACTTAAACCACATTATCCTAAAGTTGATAATAGTGTGAATACGACATATGCTATAATGTACAGAAAATGGTTGCGATCATCCCCTGACACTTTGATATAACATGTATGTGTGTGTCAGGACGAGTGAGGAGACGGAGCTGCGCGTGAGTGCGGAGAGCGCCAGCGTGGAGTCGCCGCCGCGGTTCATCGCCACGCCGCAGCCCGTCACCGTCATGGAAGGTACGCACTGTCTCACTACTTACTAGCACGAAGGAGCATTGCTTCGTACAAACTTTCAAGTCCAACATCTTGGAAATTCATGAATTTATTTGCGCGACGGCTACGCTAGAGGGCTTGGGTTAAATTCCTAGGTCGAGCAAAAATTTACAGACCGACCGACCGGTTTACGACCGATTTTTTTGTCGGTGAGAATGGAATATATAATGAGTTCTAATATACCAACGCACACGTCATACAAACGATGGATTTATTGAACCGTCCGTTAATCGGTTCTACAAAAGTCGAACCAATGGCACCAATGTCGTGTTTTTAGGTGCGTCGGTGACGTTCGACTGCGCGGCCGTCGGGAACCCCAAGCCGGAAATGACGTGGCTCAACAACGGCGCGGCCATCGACCTCAGGTACTACTCACTTTTTCTTACCGTGTGGGCAGTAAGGTCTGACTACCCCACACCCTAGTGTCAGAGTTTCTAAACCGCCCCAAGAGCCTCTGACATGGTTACCGATGAAAGGGCTGTCCAAGATAAACTTAGAAAGTACATATGAATTAGACAAAGTCACATTGGTACTTGCTTGTGCCCGGTTGCGAACCCACAAACTCGTGGCTCACTGGGTGGGTATCCACCCAGTGGTTAGGGTGCCTGCCTCTAAGGGTTCGGTTCCAGAACGATGTACACGTGCCTCTATGTGTATATAATGTAAGACATGACTCGCGTGCACAGCGACCTGGACTCGCGCTTCTACCTGGTGGGCTCGGGCTCGCTGCGCGTGCAGTGGGCGCGCGCGCTGGACGCGGGCGCCTACACGTGCCTCTCTGTGTATATAATGTAAGACGTGACCCGGCGCGTGCACAGCGACCTGGACTCGCGCTTCTACCTGGTGGGCTCGGGCTCGCTGCGCGTGCAGTGGGCGCGCGCGCTGGACGCGGGCGCCTACACGTGCCTCTCTGTGTATATAATGTAAGACGTGACCCGGCGCGTGCACAGCGACCTGGACTCGCGCTTCTACCTGGTGGGCTCGGGCTCGCTGCGCGTGCAGTGGGCGCGCGCGCTGGACGCGGGCGCCTACACGTGCCGCGCGCACAACCGGCTGGACTCCGTGGACCACACCACGCAGCTGCACGTGCTCACGCCGCCGCGCGTGCTGCTGCCGGGCGGCGCGCTGGCGCAGGCGCACGCGCGCGGTGACGTCACGCTGCGCTGCGAGACGCGCGGCCGCCCGCCGCCCGCCGTGTCCTGGCTCAAGGACGGCGACCCGCTCACGCCCAACAACCACGACATCGCGCTCGTCGACGGGTAAGTGCACATACGAGAAACTATTATAATTTAATTTTTACTGTAGGCTTCTGTGGTTCTTACTGTTTTTCTTTTTTTTTTCAAACTTCGTTAAAAACGGGTAGTTTTGAAAATTAGTATTAAAATGTAAAAAAAAAAACCGTATTGGGTGGATAACACCGCTAATCAATTAACATACTTTTTATGAGTTGTCAATACACTTAGATTTTGTATGACAAAACTATGACGTCACTTTTATGTCATCTCATTTCACTAATTATTTAATGATTTCAAAGCAATTTTAAAGTGAACATAAGAATTCCAATATAACAACGCACATGGCTGTCAAAAAATTGGTCGTATGCGGAGGCCCTACATATTGTGATGTATTTTGTATGCTATGTCTGTCATGTCATGGCAGCGCGTCGCTGCGCATCCAGGGCGTGCTGCGCGTGGACGCGGGCATGTTCCAGTGCGGCGCCGCCTCGCCCGCCGGCCACGCGCTCGCCGCGCTGCGCCTGCAGGTGCTGCCGCCCGCCGACGGTAACCTCTCACCACATTAACACTGTACCATTGGGTAGATGACACCACTAATCTATTGGCGTACTTTTTGTGAGCTGTCAAAACGCGATTCCCCCATAGATATTGTATGACAAAACTAAACTATGACGTCACTTTTTTTACTAACTATTTATTGAATTAAAGCAACTATAAACCTTTTTTAGTTAATTAAAATTTTATCGGGTTTTTAGATTTAAATAAAGTGTTTTTGTAGAGAAGTTGTGTTTTGGAATTATTTTATTGGTGTCTACTACCCAATTAATTAAGTTTAGTAGGAAGGAGAAAAAGTATTTGCTACAAAGTTTTGATTATTTGTATGTGTCAGCCATTTGTTTTTGTTTTTTTTTTTGTTTTTAATTTTTCCTATGATTTGATCTTGTTTTTTTTTATAATTATTATGGTTAAATTTGGTTCCGTTTCATTTATTTCTTTTTTGTTTTTTATTATTTGTTTCATTTATTTTCATTTTCGTTTTCCCTAACCCGCTCCCTTCCAGGCATGTCTAACATAACAGTGGAGTCCAACTCCTCGCACGACATATTCTCGAGCCTGGTCTCGTCCGAGGACCACTTGGACCCGGCCCCGGACGAGGACGACTTCCTGGGCGAGACGTCGTCGGCGTACACGTCGGGGCCGGAGCGCGAGTACGCGGACACTGAGTACGACTGGTTGCATGCGGCAGGCGTGGAGCTGGCCCCGGGCGGGAACGCCAGCGCGGTGGCGCCGCCGCGCGGGCTGCGGGCCGTCATCGTGAAGCACCGGTTTGTGACGCTCAGCTGGGAGGAGCCCGAGCATCACGCGGAGGACATCGCCGGGTATGCTGTCATCTACAGGGTGAAGGGCAGCGAGAGGTCAGTCTGGTTTACTATTTATTTGATTTTGGCAAAAGTGCCTTTAATATCCCACTCATAAATCATAATCAGGTTTCTTTTGGGTAAGCTCATTCCATCGGCGACGTTGTCTTTGTCACCTGTAAACTGGACTAGAGTCAAGAGCTAGAGAGAAAAACATCTGGAATTTAAAAAAATAAAAGCAAATTTTAGTTTTTCTCGAACCCCAACAATTTTCGCCTAGTCTTTATGGGGTGCTAAATTGTTGCAAAGGGGTCACTGTATAACGTTCAGGACGGTATACTATACGTCAAATTACAAGTAAACGCAGTAGTAGTAGAGCTCTCTGTGAAAGAGCTCGTTCGGGGAAGTACTACCACCATACCTATTTCTGCCGCAAAGCAGCGTTGCTGTGTTCCGGTTTGAAGGGTATGGGTGCCGGTGTAATTACAAGCACATGACTTTACATGAGGCATTTCAACCTTGTCCCTGGGATGGCAACGCAGTCCTAGGTCTCTAGTATTCCAGATGTCTTTAGTAGCGGTGACCACTTAACACCAGGTGGGCTGTGGGCTTGTTTGCCATCTAAAGACATTTAAAAAAATCATGTTTCTCCACGTGGTACCTCACACGCCCTCGTATGTTTGCAGAGAGCGCGTGTCGCGCGGCGGCCCCACGCGGCACGAGATGAACGTGGCGTCTCTACAACCCAACACCACGTACCAGTTCGCGGTGCTCGCCTACACCGAGCACGCCACCTCGCCGCCCACAGACGTGAGTAACGCAGTAGATTGCTCTTATCAGTGAGCCATCACATAGACTCATTATAACAGCACGGCATGGCATCGATATTATCTTTAATATCCGAGCGATAAAACTTGTTTTCTATTGGCATGATTAAAAAGTTGACAGTTCACGCTAGCAACTGCTGGATTCATTAAGCGATTCAGATTGGGTCGTTGCCATATAGAAGCGGCAATTAAAGGCCTATGTTACTCTCCGGTTTATAAACTACTAGCGAACTGCCCGCGACTTTGCCCGTGTGGATTATTTCACCTGCCAAAAGTTACGCCTTAGGTTAATGCTTCGCTCCCGTGTGTCGTAGCGTGATGTTATATGGCGTATGTTATTCAGGAAAAATGTAGCTATCTATCGGTGAAAATATGGTTAAAATCGGTCCAGTAGTTTCGGAGCCTATTCTTTAAACAAAAAAATTGCCTCTTTATGATATTAGTATAGATATAGATATCTTTGTACAATGGATTCCATCCCCCCCAGATGATAGAGGTGCGTACCTCCGAGGAGGAGGTGACGTACGGTCCTCCCCTCAACGTGCGCGGCGAGGCGGTGGGCGCGCACGCGCTGCGCCTCACGTGGGAGCCGCCCGACGCGCTGCCCGAGCCCACCAAGTACTCCGTGCACTACACAGAGGTATGTACCAGCGGCTACTAAACTCAGTTAATGTACAGTACGGCCGATGTATCTTGGCGATCCTAAAGTTAGCTATTTGGCTGCGTAATGGATCTTTTACGAACAAAATTGTCTACTGCGCAGCTAATCGGCTAACTTCAGGATCGCAAAGATATACCCGCCGTGCTATGTTGATATTTTACAGATGGTATTTTTAGTATACAGGATGGCTTTTTGAAACGGGTCACTAAGGGCTGGTACCTTAACCGTTATAGTTACAGGAAAACTGTTTGTTTCGTTCCCGCAGACAAAACGAGGATACGGTTTTGTGGGGTGTTGAGATTTTTATAAAGGTGATGGCTAAATGACTGCCCCCGGGCCAGATAAGTTCTGGAATGTATATGAATCTTACATAACCTCATAATATTTAAAAAATCATTCATGAATTATGTAGTGTTTAATATTTTCCTAGCACTTTCGTGAACTATTAAATATAATAAAGTATCTAAAAAAAAAAGAAAAACTTTTTCATCACAAACATTCGCTTATAAATATACAACCTCATTTTCGTTTTTAGTTTTATTCTTTTTCGAAAGTGTCAGTTGAAGTAAATTATATACTGTCACACACACCTTTTTTCCTTTTTAGGCAATATTATTTTACCATTATATTATTCCCAAAAAGTATCTGAAACTTTTTTACATGAAATACTAATATTTAGCCATTCAGCATTACATTGTACTAGGTACCATATTTATACATGGTACCTGGCACATGGGGCAGTGGTCTATACTTCCATTTAGCCATCTCCTTTTGTTTTGATGATTCAATTCAATGATTATTTAAATGAAAGATAACCACCCAAAGAGCATCCGCTACAAAAATACAATATGCGTAACACGTCACAAAAAAGCCGTCTTCAGTAAAAATTTTTTAGGTATGGCACCCAAAATCTATAATAAATTACCTAAACAAATCATAGATATTACCAATATAGATCTGTTCAAAAAATGTTTAAATGAATATCTAGTTGCAAAGTGTTATTACACGATAAACGACTATTTAAATGAAAGATACTAGACCTGCTACATCCGATTTATTGTATTAGTCAAAACTTGACTTAAATTAAATTATTCAAATCAAATTGTTTAACCCATATATGACATGTACATAATATAATAACGACATCTTTTTATCAATTTTATATTTATATTTCTGACATTGCTGCACTCTTTTGTAATTAAATTGAATTGAATTGTTTATATTGAACTTTCATAGACATTGACATTGATTATTTCATTATGATTATTATTGATTATAATTATGGAATAAATTTGTACGCTTCAACGCAAGACATAGATGGACTCGCTATATTTATATTTATTTGTAACATCATTGTACAACCTATGTCTACAAATAAAGATTTTCATTTTCATTTTCATTTTATTAATAGGACGTATAAAATGTTGGAAAAGTTTTTGACGATTTCTGAATATTTAGTACATAGACCTTAAAATGGCTCTATATTCTTTTGATTCCTACACGAAATAAGATTGATTGGCATAAAAATTGATTAATATGTTTTCGTACTTCTGCATTTTTTTCGCTTAATGTAATTTTTTTCTAAAATTTGTGAATATAGTTCCCCACATTATTCCCTTGATATTATGATTTGATCCTCCTAAATTTTAAATCAAATAGTTTTCGACTAATGTGTAACGTTTGGGTTCGTCTGTGTCTAATGTTTGCTCACTTTTAATTTTTTTTTTGTCAAATTCTACACGCGAAGACTTGTAATTGGCTTCCTGTCATCTATAGTTTCTTTTCTATTTAGTTTATTAGCTGTAAGTCTTCCATGCTGCGTTAAATAAATAAATAAATAAAAATACCTCAATACGTTACGGAACTCCTAGGAACGTTTTCCTGTATTTATAACTGTCCTTAGTGCTCAGTCTGAAAAATCTACCCCGTACTAAAATAAAACGTTAAGTTTGACGTTCCCCTCGTTCCTGCCTGCAGGTAGACAGTGGTCGCGAGCAGTTCCAGTGGGTGGAGGCGTCGCCCCCAACACCTGGGGGCTCGCGCACGGTGAGCGTGACGCTGGCGGGCCTGCGCGCGGGCGCGACATACGCGCTGCGCGTGGCGGCGGCGGGCGGCGCGCACGCGGGGCTGCGCGCGCGCACGGCGGCCGACGCGCCCGCCGCGCCCCCCGCCAACCTCACCGCCGTCGCCACCAGCGCCACGGTACGTCACGCCTCACACAATCACAACAATCGAATTCCACATCAAAAATGTTAACAATGAAATGTCATTGTCAAAATGACAGTTCAGGAGTAACCCCCATTCTCCTTCCGTTTCAATTGTTTTTTTAGAAAAACGCTGTAGCAACGTGTCAAAATTAAAAATGTGATAGCTGAAGGTAAGTATTAATATTAAAAGAAAGATCAAAAAACCAAAAAAAGATTTAAATTCTTATTCCTAAAAAAAAATACGTTAAAAAACAGTAACTGCCTTATTGCCAGTAGCATAAAAATAATTAGCATGATTTTATTTCAAACAGTTATATTTTATTCTTGGATCGTAATTCACGTCATTTTAAAGTTGAAAACTGTGTGCAATATTATATTTTACTTGTTAAAGATATGCTTACAATTTTAGAACTATGTTATAGTACTCTTCAAGAAACCGCACAAATGAGATTATTATTTAAAATTGGCAACACTTTTGCATACATTTTTGATCTCGAATTCAATTTTTGTATTAAAGATGTTAAATGAAACTATTTATCTTCCTGGCACAGTCGATCCTAGTCCGCTGGGAGGCCCCTCCATCCCGCACACACCGCGGGCCCCTGACGGGCTACAAGGTGCGCTACCGCGTGGCCCCCGTGGCCCCCTCGCCGGGCCCCCCCGCCGCGCCGGGGCCCGCGCCCGCACCGCGCAGGAAGGCTGACTCGCTCACCACGCCGGCTGATCAGAAGAGGGCAGAGTTGAGGGGGCTGGACACCGCTACTACTTACCAGGTATGTCTGACACTACAGATTTTGGAACTGAAAAAATACGAGTACACCACATGACTGAAGTAAAACCTCTTTAGCTGCATCCAGCAACTGGCTATGAGAGGAGGAGAGAAAGAAAACTCTTTCTATTTCCACTACATTATATCTCCCCCCTACCTTCCGTTCGCCTTCCGATCACACATTTCGTAACGCTCTCGTCACGCGTTCATCAGCTTACTCTTCAAGTTAAGCGTGCGTAAAGAGGTTTTACTTCAAACAAGATAATTTGTTTCTGTCCTGTCAGAGTAAAATAAACAATATCTATTTATATATGCAAGTACAGGTCTGTTACTTTAAAAAAAAAACTTTGCATACACTAGGAATTTTTCCTATATCGTGTGTACGTTCACAAACATTAAACTCACAAACAAATAGCCAGACCCGGAACAACTATCTGTAGGCTATACAAATATTTGCTCCGAGCGCAAACTACTTGTTATTATTGTCTTGTTATATTGTTTTACTTGTTATTTGTCGTGACTCAAGTGGTGGTCTCCTCAGATCCGCGTGTGCGCGATCAACGCGAACGGCTCGGGCCCGTTCAGCGAGTGGGTGACCGCGCGCACGCAGCGCCTCGAGCTCGACGAGAGCCGCGAGCCGCCGCCGCCGCCGCCGCTCACCAGTACGACGCTATACATACATACATCATCATCATCATTATCATCTATACATCATGTTGATTACTTTGTAATTTGCCTGCAACTGCCTCGTTAGCTTAATGGTCCTAAGCGCGACTGCTACGCTAGGGGTCTTGGGTTCGATGCCCAGGTTGAGCAAAAAATGCACAAAATTACGTTGGTGTGGCCTCACTCTTAATATATTATTTTTGCAAAATCTGTGAGTGATGTTCTTTAATAATTTCTGATTTATTTAAGCGGCAGCACGCAACCATCTTTTTTTTCATTTCCGCCATCTTATTTTCTCTCTCTATCACATCCGTCCATCTCATTTTTTCCAACTCATGCGCAAACTTATTTAAGGAAAAACAACAATAATATTCCTACAATACCATACAGAATGTCAAAATAAGTTAAAAAACTATGTTTTACAGTAATTGTGTCATATAACTCTCATTTAAAACGTTTTATCAACTGCCTGTACAGTGGATAAAACGTTTTAAATGAGGATTAATCCATTCAGTGCGGGTAACGCACATGCGTGTTGCCCGCACTCTATGGATTAACCAGTAATGAGTTGTGCTCTCCCACTCACAGCGCGCGCGGGTCGCGACTGGATCTCGGTGTGGTGGGGCGCGGGCGCGGGCGGCGTGGTGGTGCGCGGCTACGTGCTGGGCTGGGGGCTCGGCGTGCCCGACGACGCCGCGCGCGAGCTGCCCGCGCACGCGCACTCGCACGTCATCCGCGCGCTCGGTGGGTACTGACGCCGGTGTCTCCTTAAAACAACAACATTTATACGCATGGACCTCTCGAAGGCATTCGATTGTGTACAGCATGAGACACTGTTATTGAAACTGGAGTACTAATGGATAAGAAAAACATCTTTTTATTTACTCAGATCATACCTACATAATATACAGGTTAAAGTTCAGGTAAACGGCGTTAACTAATTGGAGTCTGAAATGACAATGGGCGTTTCTCAAGGTTCGATGTTGGGCCCAGCAGTGCCAGCAGTCTTATTACCGTCTTACTTCCACGAACTAATTTAGTATCTTAACCTTCTCTTGCCCTGGTACTCTTCAGAGTCGAACTCGGAGTACGTGATCAGCCTGCGCGCGTCCAACTCGCGCGGGCTGGGCCCCGCCGTGTACGCGACCGTGCGCACCAAGCCGCCCGCCGACGACGAGGACGAGCCCGAGGACGGTGAGGAGGAGGACGAGGAGGACGAGGACGAGCCGCCGCCGCTCATACCGCCTGTGGGGGTGAAAGTATGTAGCGCGAAGCTAGTATAATAAAAAAAAAACTTGTTTCATTTTTCCGGGATAAAAAGTATCCTATGTGTTATTCCACACTACAAAGAGTAACATCCATCCATCTAGCCATCCATCCACGTATCCATCCGTTCATCCATCCATCCATCCATCCGCAGTGTATTTTATTATTTATTTAAGTACATGGAGGACTTACAGCTCATAAAAACAAACAAAAAAGGAAACAATAGTCACGTGAGAGCCAAATACAAATCCAATTATGTTAAACTTGTTCTCACGTGTGTGCGCAGGTGATAATGCTGAGCGGCACCACAGCGGTGGTGTACTGGACGGACCCCACGCTGCCGAAGGGACAGGTCAGTAATCAAACTAGAAGGTACATAAAAATGTATGTCATATCCATAGGCAGAGGCAACTGCTTAATATCAGGCGGCAGTGGTGACGTGTATGTAATGCATCGCAGACGGCGACGGACGGGCGTCGCTACGTGGTGCGCTGGTCGGCGGCGGGCGCGCGCGTGCGCAGCTTCAACGCGACCGACCTCAACTGCATGCTGGACGAGCTCAAGCCCTTCACGCAGTACGAGTTCGCCGTCAAGCTCATCAAGGGTGAGCGGTTACTATACAATACAAATATATTCCATTAGGAATTTCTTAGTAGCCGCCTAGAGTTTGGAAGTTGGTCGTGTGATATCATCGTGTCTAAAAACTCACGTAAAGCCGCTGGTCTTTGTCTGGTCTTGTCGAATTGCCGTCTCGTCGGACTATGACAGCTGTTAGGGAAGAGTGAGTGCACCTGTGTTTGCGCACACACTTGTGCACTATTTAATCTCATGCGTATTGGGCTAGTCTCCAAGATTAGCCACCGTGACCGAAACCGGTCTGGAGAATTCATACATGAACGATGATTCATTACGACATCCTATTATCTCGACGATCAATCACTCATTGGTGTATGTTGTACAGGCGGGCGCGAGTCGGCGTGGTCGATGCTGGTGTCGAACACGACGCTGGAGGCGCCCCCCGGCTCGCCCCCGCGCGACCTGCGCCCCGCGCCCGCGCCCCCGCCCGCCTCGCCCGCGCGCGCGGTAGACCTCACCTGGCAGCCGCCCGCCAAGCCCAACGGGATCATCACCGGTATGTACAGGCACAGATTACAATACAGATACCCAATCCCATACAAAGAAATGTGACCTTCCTAAAACTGGCAATTCGACTGGCAATATTTTTTTCTCCATTTTCTCAATAGATGGCAGTACCGGCGACTCACGGTAATTGCCAGAAACAGTAGTTTTACAACGCCATCTAGGAGTCAACCTAAATAATAGGTGGAATCGAAACTAAGTGGCAATGATACTCTAGAGGGCGTTGCTTTTCTATAGATTCTCTGTTCTCTTCCTTCATTGCACCGCATTGTGAGTTCAAGGACAACAGTTTTATTTGTGTGAGTGAGCTATCAACTTTTCTCGCGTTTTTTACAATTCGAAGGTCAGTTTCAGTTTGAATGTTGATCACAATATGATTCGCGCAACGATTTACGGCTTTAACAGTTATCATAAATACCTACGAAAGTTTGTGAGAATGGATGGATGTTTCTTACTTTTTCACGCTAAAAATACTGAACGGATTTGGATGTTTGGTACACGACTAGTTTACAACCTGGTTTTTTTTTACGATAGTTTTTATTCCGATTTTACGTTCCCGTGGGACAATTTTCGAGTTGTAGTGGGAAAGGGTGAAATCGCTGGAATAAGATATATTATTACATAATATTGATAGTAGGTACGCTGCCTGTATCGACACCGTGCCATCGATTTGGAGTAAGTACTGTAGACAGTAGATGTAGCGTACCATTGATTTTGGGTACCTACTGTCGATTCATTAACTCGTCGATGGAACGTTGTCGATACAGCAATGTTGTTAATGTACCTAATGACTTTCGAAATTATTAACTCGACCCCAAGGATATTATTTGTAATGTTCAAATTCGTATCTGTAACGTTACATTACATTACATTACATTACATTACACGAGAATGCTCCTAGCACCATAGGCGTATATAGGGGGGGGGGGCCGGGTGGGCCGGGCCCACCCCAGAATGGTCTTGTGCCCACCCCAGGCTGTAGGGCTCACCTTCCGCCTGACCGCATTGCATCGCAGCGGCCATGGCATCTTAGGGGCCAGGCCCCCCCTGAAAACTAACTCTAGATACGCCAATGCCTAGCACAGCTCCTAGTGAGGAGAAAATCAAAATCCGAAATTCACTAGCTTAGGTCGTCGTATGTGCAAGGTTCGTTGTTATTCAGTATTCAGGGTCCAGGTCAAGTCATAGGCTGGTCCTTTCCAAAATCCGTAATTCGTAGCCAGGTCGTATAGAAGCAAACAAAAACACATTCGAATCAGGTAGACGCACACTCGTCAGTTGTTAAACAACAAGTGACAAGGACAACAGTCTTAATCAGACATGACGGGAATTAATTGACATGATCAGAGAGAATAACTATCTGCTTGATTAATGTTTAGTAAATTTGATAGTTCCAGGTTCCAGGTTTTTTTTACTTGTAAGTCTCAGATCAAAAAAATAGGCAGATAGAGCGCCCAGAACACGCGAGTGTGTCCATCAAAGCAAATACAAAATCAAAAGCGAATACAAACTCGCGACAGTAGCCCTGGCTGGGGGCCTTAAAGTAATTTTTGGCCACCACAGGATCGTGTTGTTGTTGCGCTACGAGTGGTACGTCCTAAAAAAAAAAAAAAAAAACGCGACAGTACCAAGCTACGCATCGTCTCGCTTGTACACGTCTCTAAGTCTCTAGTGATTTGCCATTTTAAGTCAAAACATAACATAAAACATCTTGTGCGTAGGTACACTGCAAAAGTTGTTCACAAAAACAAAGAAAACAAGATGGAATATCTTTCCACAGATAACTCTTGTTATTTTTATTGTTTTGGTATTTATTTTTCATAAAATATTTTCGGTTCACTTGAAACACAAAACCTTAACAGTAAATCGTCTGTGTTGCTAGTTTATGACGGGAAAATTTATTTATTCGGGTTTAATGATTGTGTGTAAAATAATTATTATTTTAATAAATATGTTGATTGTTATAACAAATTGTTTATCTTTTTAAATTAAAAAACCCTTTTCTTAAATAGTTTATTAAACAAATTACCAAAAAGCGTTATTAAGTGTTATATCTGGTCTGATATAAATTAATTAAATAGGTAGTAGGTAATTACGCATATTAACTTTTGTTCCTTATTATTTGTTAATTAATAAATACTACACGCTTTTGCTTTCCGGGTATAACCATAAAGCAAAATCGCGTTTCCAATTTAAAAAAAATGTAGTACCTACAATATTTGAGGACAATTTAACTGAACAAAAATACGGGAGTATTTCTCAATATCTGGCAACCGTAAACGCACACAGATGCACGTGTCCGTACACGGCTCCACTTATCAGCCGCGCACACATAAATAAAAACTAGCGTCACTTTGTTGTTCGCGCATGTTCTATCTGCCTATTTCTTTGATCTGAGTTGTAAGTAATATATTTATAAAAAAAAAAAATAAGTAAACATAAATGAAGAAACGTAAATTAATAACGATTGTTGGTACCCTTATTGTAAAAATTGAGTAAAACGCCATCTATTGCAAATAGCTCTAAACTAAATGGATAACAGATAGCTGCATCTAACGACTTTATCATTCTTTGGGTTCGAATCACGTTCGAATGGAAGTTAAAGTTTTCAGTTTTTTTTTTTGCCGAAATTACGTGATTTATGAATGTAAATAGATAAATCAGCCTTGAGCAACGAAATTTTAATATTTACTAATCTTACTTCAGCCAAAATCTGCCGTTTAACGCAATTTAGTGGTTGTAAATTTTGTTAGAGTAACCTATACTGCCATCTATGTTTTTTTTTCAAGACTAATTATAATTCGTTCCCGTTGAGACCCCGTGGTACAGGCTTCATTACATATAGAAAACGCTATTAATATAGTTTTAACAAAAAAGTCATATTTTGACTGTTAATTAGGTATATGACACTAATTAATTGACGTACTTTTTATGAGCTGTCAAAACGCTAACCCCACATAGATTGTGTATGACAAATATGACAATACTAAACAATGACGTCACTTTATTGTCATCTCAATTTACTTATTATTAAATGATTTCAAAGCAACTTAAAATGGAATTTAATAATCCATCGGGTTTTCAGTCAGGGCTAAAATAAATTGTTTCTTTCTTGAAAATTTATTTCTTGGTATTATTATTTAATGGTGTCAAATTTACCCAATTACAAGTTTTCCCAGACACACATACAATCTATCAAGCGATAACTGAGTTTTTCTTGAGTTCATATCTATACTAATAAACACATCAACACGGTCTAGGGATATTTCATACTCAATTAAATAACTCGAAAAGTACTGGCCGCATTGGAATCTTTTATACACCGATTTGTTCGTAATTTATCTCGGACTAATTCCAAATTCAAATTTTTGAAAATTCTTTTGTTTCGGTGGCATAAAAATGTCTTGATGTGTAGGAGAGGGAATTTTCATTTGTGCGAAATTTAGAAAACGATACGAATTACGATTAGTTACAGTTTTTTTTTATTTTTAAACGAAAGATAAAGTTAAAATTGAGGTATTGTAGCCATGCAACGCCGACATTTGACGAGGGCGGAAATGTTACGAGCTGTGGGAATGCTGGAAGCTGGGTCTGTTCAGCGTAATGTTGCTGAGGCCATAGGGACCCACCAAAATGTAATTTCAAGATTGTGGACACGCTATCGTGCCACAGGTGAAGTAGCGGAGAGGCACCGGGGGCCAAGTCGCATCACTACCCCCAGACAAGACCGATTTTTGCAAATTACTGCGCGAGCTCAACCAAATGCAACGGCGACTCAATTGGTCCAAAGGCTGCGAGTGGAACACCAAGTGCTTGTGAGTGACCAAACTGTAAGACGGCGACTGCATGAAAGCAATCTACGCTCTCGTAGACCACTCCGAGTCCCACCTTTACGGAGAGGCAATCGTGGACGACGATTAGAATGGGTTCGGAACCACGTGGACTGGGGCCGTGAGCAATGGTCCAATGTGCTGTTCACGGATGAATCCAGGTTCGGCTTCCATCCAGATTCACGAAGGACGCGTGTTTGGCGAGTTCCTGGACGATGGAGCCGTCTCCAGAACCCTCAGGAAGTTCACCCATACCAAGGAGGAACAATTATGGTTTGGGCAGGAATTCGCCTTGGAGGACGGACGGATCTCGTTTGGGTGCGGGGCAATATGACGGCAGAACGATACGTCCAACAGGTGCTGGGGCCCGTAATCTTGCCCCACAGAACACAAATGGGGCAAGATTTCCTGCTCATGCACGACAATGCCCGGGCACACACGGCGAGAACGGTAGCAGCTTGGTTACATACACACAATGTTAGGGCCTTAGACTGGCCTGCTCAATCGCCAGATCTAAATCCCATTGAGCATGCGTGGGATATGCTGCAAAGAAGAGCTCTGAAGGAAGTTCCAGAAAATGTGGCTACAGAAGATCAACTTTTTGCGCACCTCAGAAGGACATGGGACAATATTCCGCAGCAAGATATTGACAACCTTGTTCTGAGCATGCCGAATCGTTGCCGATGTGTTATGAAGATCATGGGCGCTTTCTCAGACTACTAACTTCAAGTTTATAAACACAAATTAAATGATTTTTCTATTTTTTTCAGTTTTTACTCACAAATTAAAAGTTAATTTTCGTTCATTTCCGTCTATGCTTCATTTTTTTCCCATAAAATCCTTAAATTTTAATCTAAGTACCTTAACCATTACACAGGCCTGCAATGGTTTTCCCCTTTGAAATCTGAGTAACGTTTTCTATAGTTTCAGATGTGCTGATTACGAGAAAAATAATAAAAAAAATCCATCACGTCAGGATTTTTTGATATTGAATATTTAAGATTTTGCTGAAAAATGTCGGAGCGCCTACATTTTAAAATTTATAAAACGTCATTAAATTACTTCAGCTTAATTTTTATTGCATTTAATTAGTGTAAGGGAACATAGAAATTAATCGAAACCAGTAATTTGTTAATTACTACATAATGTGTATAGGTAATTCGCATTAACCATGTCGAAAACGGTTCATTTTGGCTTAATTTAGTAATAAGCTTATTAATACATAATGATTAGGTATTATTACCTAAT
Organism: Caradrina clavipalpis; assembly: GCA_932526535.1. Lineage (NCBI taxonomy): Eukaryota > Metazoa > Arthropoda > Insecta > Lepidoptera > Noctuidae > Caradrina > Caradrina clavipalpis. Next base: position 9,172,032 of record OW052114.1, read on the forward strand.
AGTTTAATGAATATTTAGAAAAGGGTGTAATAAAGATAAACCAAAGGGTTTTTTATATAAGTACCCACACTGATTTAGAAAAATTAACAGTTGAAGTGCGCATCTTGCAACATAAACTTCAAAATGTCATCGCGAAGTTGTTTAAATTCTTCGAATTGTTTTTGTTATATTTGCGGGTTTATGGTTATAAAACAACGAAACAGCTTTACAGACTTTGTGAAAAATAATTACAAAAGTTATTTTCGGATACAATATAAGAAAATTAATGTCGGAGGAAAATTTTGATGAAAAACTTAATGATATCGAGTTGCAAGCATGGCAGTCATTCAAGAAGGTGGTGAAAACCTTTTTGGGGAATAAGAAAGAAGAAGATTAAAGAAATAGTGGCCAAAATGATTACAAATTTTGGTGTAATGGGTTGTAATATGAGCATCAAACTTCATTTCTTAAATTCGCACATTGATTACTTCCCAGAAAATCTAGGAGCCGTTAGCGAAGAACAAGGCGAAAGATTTCACCAAGATTTTAAAGAGCTTGAAGCCCGGTATCAAGGAAGATGGAATACTAGCATGATGGCGGACTATTGTTGGTTATTGAAGCGCGACCATCCAAACCAGAAATTTAAGCGAAAATCGCACAACCGAAGGCTTCCAGAAAAAAAGGACCAGGTTCTACAAATAAAATTTATATGTAATTTAGACTAGTAATAAGTTGTTATTATATATTATTAGTTTTTTATGTTAAAAGTAATGTACTTTTTTAAATATATATTTTTTTATGTGACAACTTGTGTTTTTTTTCCTATTTTCTATCTGTACCTTTTTTGAAAAATCTTGAGGTGATGGAGAAAAACTAAGTACATATTCGTAATCAACGGTCCAAAATACCCTAGAATCAGCTATCAAATTCCCGAGAGGAAGTTATGACCCTCATTTTGCAGGCCTGTGTTATTAAAAAATGGTAGAATATTAAATAACGTATCTTTTAAATATATACATGTCATATAAATAATTAACACATTGATAGTAATTCGCTTTTTTTAAAATATCCCTAGACCGTGTTGATGTGTGTATTATAAAGCTGAAGAGTTTGTTTGTTTGTTTGTTTGTTTGAACGCGCTAATCTCAGGAACCACCGGTCCGATTTGAAAAATTCTTTTTGTGTTGGATAGCCCATTTATCGAGGAAGGTTATAGGCTATATAACATCACGCTACGACTTACGGGAGCGAAGCAGTATTCAAAAACGTAACTTAAGGTGGATGAATAAAGCCACGCGAACGAAGTCGCTGGCAGAAGCTAGTAGTTCATAAAACTTCATAGAGTCTCACACTTGTAACACTTCATCTCTGACTATCTGATACTCGTGACACTTTCTTGTCAACAAATTATCATTTAAATCTAACTTTTTCCTTAACTAATACCCTCCTCATTTAGATAAATCAACATTATATATTTCCTGCAGGCTACGTGATAATGTACGCGGTGTCCCGCCCGGGCTCGGCGGGCTCCCCCGGCGGCGAGGAGTGGACGGCGGTGGCAGCGCTGGGCGAGCGCACGCGGGCGCGCGTGGAGCGCCTGCGCGCGCGCACCACCTACCTGTTCAAGCTGCAGGCCAGGAACAGCAAGGGGCTCGGGCCCTTCTGCGCGCCCGTTACTTATACTACTGCTATGGGTGAGTTTATATGCGTGGTTTGTTGATAATGTACAGGTTGTAATGACGTCATCATATATTTTTGTGTTTAATTGGGTAGTGTCCACCATCAATTGACATACTTTTTATAAACTGTCAAAACGCGAATCTCTCATAGATTTTGTATGACAATAGCACGCTGTGACGTCACTACGTAGCCTACTTAATTAACTAACTATTTATTTATTGATTTTAAAGTAAGTAAAAATCAAATTTTACAATAAATTGAAAATAAATTGGTTTTCATGGGTAAAAAGCTTGCTTTTTTTAGAGAAGTTGTGACTTGAAATTATTGGTTAGCGGTGTCTACTACCCAATTGGGCATATTGATGTCACTTTCATCATTTTTTTTTTTGTTTTTTTTTTTAATGGACAAGTTGATCCTACTACTATTATAAAGGCGAAAGTTTGTAAGTATGGATGTATGGATGTTTGTTACTCTTTCACGCTTAAACGGCTGAATGGATCTGGATGAAATTTGGCACAAAGATAGATTATAGTCTGGAATAACACATAGGCTACTTTTTATCCCGGGAAAATGTACGGTACCCGTAGGATAACACATCAACTGTGACGCGGACGAAGTCGCGGGCAGAAGCTAGTATTAACTAAAATACTTTATTTTATTTTTTAATTACAATTCTTCATCAGTCGTATGAGGGTTCGCTCAAGCAAAAATATTCTCGAGCAATTTTCATTGATAACGAACTAGAATTTTATAGACATAGTGTCACGTATATAGGACGTGTACAAGAGAGAAATAAAACTAGGTTTAGAATTAACTAATATGTAGGTATATTAAGGAAAGAAAAAATAAGGTTCTGCCTAGGTCTTGCGCACTTGTCTAGCCTACCACACTTCCCTGGCGAGCTCCCGTCCTTCAGGCGTAGTCTCCGTCAGCTCGGCCACTCCACTCAGGTGATGTAGGCGACAGATCCAGTATACGGTTTCGGTCAGTAAAACCGTGACGTAATTCCTAGGGACAAAGGCCACATCAGTAAGCTGCCGGTATAAGGGGTGCACGGGAAACGCTAGGTATGCATGGCAAGAACTAGATTGGCAAATTAGGGCTTATAAGGCGGAAAGAATTCTAAGCGTGAATCTAAATCTATAATGTAAATATATGTTCGCTAGCAGAGGCGGTTACAAGCATTATACTAAGAAGAACATAGTGAAAGAAAGGCAAAGCATTACACACAGGATAGGAATAAGCTACGAAATTTAGACGGACTCGTACCTTAAAATTAACACAAGATAATATAATAAAAAAATAGGTAGGTAACGGCCGTTAGGAATCTTTATACAAAATTGTGCATAACTTACCCAAGTTTGGGAATCACAGTCACTTATAGTTATTACAACTTTTAATTTAGAAGTATGAAGAAGCAATCCAGTCTCAAGATACTTAGTATAAAATATTCGAATGGTGTAAATTGTCTATTACTTATATTTCGCAATGACGGTAAGCAAATGTAGAAATTAGTCCGAGCGACAGCGTCCGTGCCTCAAGAGGTTTGGCTGCGGACTACCGATGTCGTCTCGCGGAACCTGTTACTCCGTACATATAAAATAATGCGGTTGTCCGCGTCACTTGATTGTTACACTACTACAACCAATTTTAGTTTTATAGTTATGTATGTATAGTTAAATAATAGTTATAAATAGTTGATTTGTTATTTATTTATTTTTAGTAGTTTTATTTATATTGTTTACTTAGTAAGTTATATTTTTTAAATTGTTTATTTTTAAGTTAAGTTGTTTTTTTTATTTATTATTTATAGTAGTTATTGGAGGGTGGGTGGGGTGGGGTGGGGTGGGGGTGGGGTGGGTTGGTTGGGTTGGGTGGGTTTGGTTGGGTTGTTGGGGTTGGTGGTTATTGTTGTTGGTTGGTTGTTGTGTTGTTGTTGGTTGTTGTTATTGGTTTGGTTTGGTTTTGGTTTGTTGGTGTTTGTTGTTATGTACATGTTATGTACACTATGTTACATTACCCCTCTCCCCAGAAAAAGGATTTTAACTTATTGAAATCCGCAAAGAGACATTTTGATAGAAACGAAAGATTAGCTTACGACGGGTATATCCTAAGCTTGAGATCCTTGATATGCCAGGCGCCAAGATCGCGACCATTCATGTCTTCCAAGACGTAAACTAATGGTGATCGTTTGACTTTTATGCGGCATTTTTGAAATTTAGGAGCCAACTTTTTACTAAAATGAGCATCTTTATCGCTCTGGAAGTAGCAACGCTTCCAAACAATATCGCCCACATTAAACTCTGCATGTTTTCGGCGCAAGTTATAATGCTGTGTGTTTTTTACATGAGCTTCCCACAAAGCAACCTGCACTTTGTCGAATATTGGCGATAATTGGCCCAGGTTTGCAGCATAAGCATCACGTGGTAGAAATATTAGGTCTGTTGGATCTGGATATTCGAGGTAATGAGAACCACAAACGACTAACTCTCTTCCGTGTACCAAAAAGGATGGAGTATACCCAGTGCTTTCATTGACAGAATTATTAATAGCGAATTGGATTTGAGGAAGGTTTGAATCCCAAGACCTATGATCCCCATCTACGAAACTTGAAACAGCAGTTATTATCGTTTTGTTGTATCTTTCTACTGTATTAATTTGTGGGGTGTACTTCGGAGTAAAATGTATGTTGGGAATTTTGTATTTCTTGAAAAGTTTATCTAAATCTCGGCTAATAAACTGACTTCCATTATCAAGAATAATAGTTTGAGGGATTCCGTGAACGAGAAGGACATCGTCTTCAAGATGTTTAACTATCAAATTCGAGGTAGCTCGACGAAGTGGAAAAAGAAGGCAATACTTAGAAAAGCAGCAAGTCACAACGAAAATAAACTGATTTTGTTTCCGGGAAGAAGGCAACGGACCAACCAAGTCAATTGAGAGAACTTGGAAGGGACGAGAAACGTCTTTAGGCCTACCCATCTTTCCAGAGACTCCGTGGGTAGAATGTTTATGAGCTAGACATGTTTCACAATTTGAAACGAATTGAACTACGCTAGAATACATACCGGGCCAATAAAAACGAAGTGCTAAGCGCTTATATGTCTTAAACACGCCGAAATGACCGGAAATAGGTTCAGAGTGGCACTCAATTAAAATATCACCTTGTTGTTCTTTAGGAATAACCTTTTTCCAAGCAAACTCTACCGTAAGGTCAACCTTAGTCTTCATATACCTATATAATACATTGTTCTCCACCTTGTAGTTTGGGAAATTTATAGGGTTAGCCTGGCAACCCTGGAAGATCTTCAGGTACCAAGAATCCTGAGTATCAGGTACTGAAGCAGTGGAAACATCAGCGTTTGAAATTGCCTCAACTGGAACACTTCTAGATAGGGCGTCCGGAACAACATTATCTTTACCACGGCGGTGTCTTATTTCAAAATTGAAGGAAGAAAGGCGAACTCCCCACCTTGCGAGCCGACCGGTTGGATTAGTGAGAGACATAAACCACTTAAGAGAAGAATGGTCAGTATAGACTAAAAAGGTTTTGTCTGTCTCAAGGTAACAGCGCCAGTATTCCAGAGCAGTAAGAACTGCAAGTGCCTCCCGTTCCGTTGTGCTGTAGTTTCTCTCTGGTTTACTTAAAGAACGGCTCATGTACGCAATTGGATGTTCCACACCATCAATTGTTTGAGCCAACATCGCACCGATACCGAAATTACTAGCATCAGTGTGCACTTCAAAAGGAAGGTTAAAGTCAGGGCAAGCAAGGACAGGTGCTTGAACTAGTTTAGCCTTTAATTCTAGGAAAGCTTTGTCAGCCTCAGGTGTCCACTGAAACGCAGGGGCGTTCTTTTTATTAGAAGTTAGCTTATTTAAAGGACCTGCTACGGTACTGAATTGTGGGATAAAACGCCTATACCACGACGCCGTACACAAAAAACGCTTAACCTCCTTTCTATTGACAGGAGTGGGAAAGTCTAATATGGCTTTGACCTTATCTGGGTCAGTCCTTAAGCCATGAGCATCCACTATGTAGCCAAGATACCGTAGCTGACTTCGGAAAAAGTGACACTTGTCTAGATTGACAGTGAGATTAGCCGATTGTAGTTTTTGGAAAACCTTCTGAAGTAGTTCTACGTGTTCCTCAAAAGTTTTGCTTATGATAATTACATCATCTAAGTATGCAAAGACTTTGAGTTCGAATTCAGGCCCGAATAAAAGATCGACAAGTCTCTGTTGCGTAGCAGGAGCATTGGTAAGTCCAAAAGCTGTGACCTTAAACATAAAAGTTCCTCGACCAGGAACATAAAAGGCCGTCTTCTCTCTGTCCTTTTCGTCGATTAATATCTGCCAAAATGCTTTGGACAAATCTATGCTGGAAAGATAACGCGCATCTTTCAGATTATCCAAAATTTCAGACACATATGGCAGCTTATATGCGTCCTTCTTTGTTACAGCGTTCAATTTACGGCTGTCTAAGCAGAAGCGGGGCTTCCCATCCTTCTTGCCCACGACTAATACTGGAGAAGACCATGGACTTTCACAAGGTTCAATAACATCCAAGGCCAACATCTCATCAACCTGTTCAGCAACTACACGTTGTTTTTCTGGTGACATGCGGTAATATCGTTGACGGATAGGCTCAGCATTACCAGTATCTATACGATGTTTAATGACGTTAGTACGACCTAAACCTCTCTCTGTGTACGAAATGTCTTTGAAAAGATCTACCACGCTGTCAGCTAACAGTTTTTGAGAAGAGTTCAAAACGTCATAGCCACATAGGTGCTGAGAAGATGACGAAGAAATTTCCAAGAGGCTGGGGTCGGTTAAGAATAAGTTTTCTTCCTCTGATAAATACTTAGGGCACAGGTTAAAAGTGTTCCAAAAATCGATTCCTAGGATTAAAACGGTTTCGATCGCTGGTATAACATGCGCCTTGATAATAGAAAACCTGTTTTCGAAGGTCAAGGGAAGAAGAATATAACCAAGGGATGTTATCCTCTGACCTCCTGCTGCAGTAACAGTTATCCTCTCATCGTTGCATAAAATCAAACCTAGATTTATCAATAGTTCATGAGAGTTCTTACCTAGGATAGTGACGGCGGAACCAGAATCCAACAAACCATATAAAAATAAATCTTTATTGATTCTCACCTTTGCATAAGGCCTAGGGTCGTTACTCGGTTTAACATTGAAAATTGTAGAAATATCTTTCCTAGAAAAGAAGTTTTTAACAAACATGAGCCAATCAGTCCAGTCCGAGCTATCTGAATGAGTAACCGCATGCGTCCTACAATTCTCAGTTTTTAGTTTTTTGGTTTGCAGTTTGGACACTCCGGTGTACGAACTTCCTTCATGCCACACTTAAAACAAAAAACTTTGCGCTCAGCCGTGCAGTCTCTCATAGAATGCGTGTTAACGCGGCAACGGTGACAGTAAGGAACTTTGGATATAGCCGAAGTTTCTGCCTCAGAAGCCTGAATTTCGGAGACCTTGTGCGACCCCTGCTGGTGAGCACCTTCATACTTACGAGCGTAAAAATTACCTTGGCTATTAGTCGTTGACTTACGCTTTGAAGACTGGTAGCCAAATTCTGGAGCTAAAGTATTAATTGAAACTGAAGGTGGTTCCTTGAAAAATTCTGAACGAACCTTAATACGTTCATAATTTCTACAAATTAATTTTAAATCTTCGAGTGATTTAATATTAGGGCTAGCAGCTATAATATTAGAGTAGGAAGGACGAATATTATGTAATATAATTTCTAGTTTTTCGTCTTCCTTTAAGGGTTTACTTAGCCTAGAGAACATGCCTTGCATTATAGATAAATAAATCGTAATGTTCTCTTCCTCGCCCTGTGTACGCTGACGTATTTCTGAGGCCATGCGATAGTCGTAGTCGGGAACATCAAAATCATCTTTCAACGCAGTCAGTACCTCGTTCCAACTACCGACACTGCCCCTGATGTTGCGGTACCAGTGAAGTGCGTCACCAGTGAAAATATCGGTAGCAGAACTTAGTATTTTAGTTTCGGTTATATTTTTAGACATACGGTATTCTTCAATCTTTTGTATAAACGATCTGACACAAGATTTGCCGTCATATTTTAATTTATTCAGATCTCCTATTAGCCCGCGATCACATGAAACGGCGATATTCATCCCGGCTAAATTAGAATTAACAGGCAATTCCTCCTCAGAAGTATCTGTAGACGCGACCTGTTTCTGGTCCTTGACCTTTGACTTATCAAGGCTCAAAAGTATTTCATAATACCCTTCGTAACTTTTCTTTAATTTACTTAATTTGGCTGAATCATCTGCCGCCTGCGGTGTTTCAATTCGTTGAAGCCTATAGTATAAATGGTGTAACATAGTTTTAGTCCTGTTAAAAAGAGGTTCATCAAAATTAAGCTTTAAGGCATCAAGATTAGTCTTAACTTTCTCTAGCGTCTCTTGAGAGCCTTTGCTATCCTCTAAAAACTGAAAAACCGAATCGACTATGTCATCGGACGAATATAATTGTGTTAATTTAGTGACTTGACGTCTTAATCCGGCAACACTGTCAGAAGGAAGTTCTCCCCGGATAGCCACCTCATACATCAGCTCAGACTTTTGGAGCAGCAGATACTTAATTGGAATTGCCATATAGAAAAATTAAAAAAAAAATAAAAATGGGCAGGCTATACACAATTATCTATACACATAAGCCAAGCAAAATCCGCTCTGTTACAATTTATTTAAAGAACACAAACACAAAAAGCAAAACATAAAATAATAAACAGGTGAAGTCAGGTGAAACACACTAAGTTACTTGATTCAAACAACTTTAAAATTTTATAATTTTAATAAAAGATAATAGAAGTAAAGGTAATTAAACTACAAAAGTAAATGCAATTACATTTAAATACCAAAATTACTTAAGGTTTTGAAAAAATAATAAGAGAAACAGACAAACACTACTAGGAAAACCACCACCGCACAGAACCACTAAAATGACCAAAGCAAGTACGAAAGACCTTAAACCACGTTTTTGGGCGCCATTGTCACGTATATAGGACGTGTACAAGAGAGAAATAAAACTAGGTTTAGAATTAACTAATATGTAGGTATATTAAGGAAAGAAAAAATAAGGTTCTGCCTAGGTCTTGCGCACTTGTCTAGCCTACCACACTTCCCTGGCGAGCTCCCGTCCTTCAGGCGTAGTCTCCGTCAGCTCGGCCACTCCACTCAGGTGATGTAGGCGACAGATCCAGTATACGGTTTCGGTCAGTAAAACCGTGACGTAATTCCTAGGGACAAAGGCCACATCAGTAAGCTGCCGGTATAAGGGGTGCACGGGAAACGCTAGGTATGCATGGCAAGAACTAGATTGGCAAATTAGGGCTTATAAGGCGGAAAGAATTCTAAGCGTGAATCTAAATCTATAATGTAAATATATGTTCGCTAGCAGAGGCGGTTACAAGCATTATACTAAGAAGAACATAGTGAAAGAAAGGCAAAGCATTACACACAGGATAGGAATAAGCTACGAAATTTAGACGGACTCGTACCTTAAAATTAACACAAGATAATATAATAAAAAAATAGGTAGGTAACGGCCGTTAGGAATCTTTATACAAAATTGTGCATAACTTACCCAAGTTTGGGAATCACAGTCACTTATAGTTATTACAACTTTTAATTTAGAAGTATGAAGAAGCAATCCAGTCTCAAGATACTTAGTATAAAATATTCGAATGGTGTAAATTGTCTATTACTTATATTTCGCAATGACGGTAAGCAAATGTAGAAATTAGTCCGAGCGACAGCGTCCGTGCCTCAAGAGGTTTGGCTGCGGACTACCGATGTCGTCTCGCTCGCGCTCGCGCGGCGCGCGGCCGGTGGCGGGCCGCGACGAGGAACCTGTTACTCCGTACATATAAAATAATGCGGTTGTCCGCGTCACTTGATTGTTACACTACTACAACCAATTTTAGTTTTATAGTTATGTATGTATAGTTAAATAATAGTTATAAATAGTTGATTTGTTATTTATTTATTTTTAGTAGTTTTATTTATATTGTTTACTTAGTAAGTTATATTTTTTAAATTGTTTATTTTTAAGTTAAGTTGTTTTTTTTATTTATTATTTATAGTAGTTGTATTAGTAATGTACATGTTATGTACACTATGTTACAATAGAGTTGAAAATTGGTTTTTTGAACTTTTTATGTACCATCTTGCATTTATGTGTATGCTCATGTTTTAGCAAATAAATATCTTGAGCCGCGTACAGACACGCGAGGCATGCGCTCCGAATGATCTGGCCATGCATGCCTCAGGTTGTGTGGACGAGGCGCTCAGTGTGAGCATTCGTCGCTAAAGCGAATGTGATTAGCGATCTAGGTATCTTTTATTACCGCGATTTTAAGAGGGGTCGCCGTAAATAAAAGTTATTCATGTTGTTAGATAAGTTGAGTTTAATATTTACAAGATGCGTATTTAATAAAAAAAACTGTTTTAATAATTTGACTAATAGAAGAATACAAATATAAAACCATTTACCAACTTTTTGTGAGCAATATGAACGAATTAACAATTTTACAAAGATATAAACAGTTAACCATTATAGTCTTGGTAATAAGAAACAAGAAGAAACGCAAATGCATAAATGACTTAAATTTTTCGACTACCTATTGAACATAATCCAAAACGGAAATACTGCGAAAGGGACATTCACCGACTTGGGGACGTTTTGAGAAAGGGACATTTTGCGAAAGGGACATTTTGCGAAAGGAACGTTTTGCAAAAGGGACATTCTGCGACGAACCCCGCATTTGCCATACGTATCAATGCCTCGCCCTGTCTGTACGCGGCTTTGTATGTTGTATGACGTGTCGTGTTTGTCCTGTCACAGAGCCGGGCGGGGGCGGCGGGCTAGCGAGCGCGACGTCGGCGTGGCTGTGGGCGAGCGCGGGCGGCGCGTGCGCAGTGCTGGCGCTGGCGGCCGCGCTCGCGCTCAGTCTGTGCTGCCGCCGCGCCACGCCGCCGCTGTCGCCCGACACCAGGTACACACCACCACACCACTCACACTACTCAGCGGTGCTGGCGCTCAGTCTGTGCTGCCGCCGCGCCACGCCGCCGCTGTCGCCCGACACCAGGTACACACCACCACACCACTCACACTACTCAGCGGTGCTGGCGCTCAGTCTGTGCTGCCGCCGCGCCACGCCGCCGCTGTCGCCCGACACCAGGTACACACCACCACACCACTCACACTACTCAGCGGTGCTGGCGCTCAGTCTGTGCTGCCGCCGCGCCACGCCGCCGCTGTCGCCCGACACCAGGTACACACCACCACACCACTCACACTACTCAGCGGTGCTGGCGCTCAGTCTGTGCTGCCGCCGCGCCACGCCGCCGCTGTCGCCCGACACCAGGTACACACCACCACACCACTCACACTACTCAGCGGTGCTGGCGCTCAGTCTGTGCTGCCGCCGCGCCACGCCGCCGCTGTCGCCCGACACCAGGTACACACCACCACACCACTCACACTACTCAGCGGTGCTGGCGCTCAGTCTGTGCTGCCGCCGCGCCACGCCGCCGCTGTCGCCCGACACCAGGTACACACCACCACACCACTCACACTACTCAGCGGTGCTGGCGCTCAGTCTGTGCTGCCGCCGCGCCACGCCGCCGCTGTCGCCCGACACCAGGTACACACCACCACACCACTCACACTACTCAGCGGTGCTGGCGCTCAGTCTGTGCTGCCGCCGCGCCACGCCGCCGCTGTCGCCCGACACCAGGTACACACCACCACACCACTCACACTACTCAGCGGTGCTGGCGCTCAGTCTGTGCTGCCGCCGCGCCACGCCGCCGCTGTCGCCCGACACCAGGTACACACCACCACACCACTCACACTATTCCCAACCACTGTAACTCCTGCAACGCCCAGAATCAACAGCGAACACCACAAGTGCCGAAACGATGAAGCTCGACGAGCACCGGAGGACCGATACAACTGTCTTGGATCCCTCAACGAAATGTCGACACACACCATTTTACTGTTGACTATAGATTTCCACTGAGAAACTGTCAAACTGAACTGATTTTTAACGAAGTCAAAAGCTGACAAACCTCCCGCTTCTGGACAAAAGACTTCCAGCTTTTTCGATCCACGACTTGTGTGAACCTTTAGCTTTTGTGTAGCTCTTCACATTGTCTTTTATGTGGACTGCCGCTGTGACTACACATATTCGACAAGGCTCATTTGCTCATTGGCACGTAGCAAACGTGGCCAACTCAATTCTTCAACACTTTTAACCTGCTAAAACATTTAAAGAATGGAATTGCGCCATCAATAAATCATCATAGTCTGAGAGCAATTTCTGAAAGTGATGAATAGTGTACTTAAACTTTGTTATTTTTCAAATGAATACTGTTTGTGTTATATTTTTCTGTTATCTGTTTTCAGTACTGTGATGGGTTTCATCCTTAAACGTTTTAATGTATGTAAAATAACTCTATGTAAGGAGTATGTATGCTTCCCGTGACCCAAAGGCTGGCTTTTATCTTGGCCAGAGGTTAAGCATTGCCATCCAACGTGGCAATGCCGCCAGTCTGGGCACTTTTTCGGTTGACGGCGATGCAGAGGAATTTTTGATGCCTTATAGATTTAGTTTCTCTTTTTTTTTAATTCTTATTAAGGTTTGTAAGAAGTCCAAGATCAGTATTGCTAACGCCTCTTCCCTCTCGTTGGCAGCACCTACCAGAAGTCGTCGGCGTCTGCGGGCATCAAGCCGCCGGACCTGTGGATCCACCACGACCAGATGGAGCTCAAGCACATGGACAAGTCGCTGCACAGCTCCGCCAGTAAGAGTACGCACACACACACACACTAGCACCAGCTTGTGACACGACGCTCTTATTGCACCGCAGTAGAGTTTATAATGCAGCGTGTTGTGCGCGCGAGCTTTTTAGTTTACCGCGAGAGTACCTACCGTTTTTTATTTAAGCAAAGCATTTTATGCTTATAATGCTTGAGTTCTTTTAATTCTATATTTACTACATTGTAAATTCAAGAAATAAGTATCCTTTAGCAGATTGTTTCTTTATTTTTTAATTAATTTTTGTATGTTATAATTATTTAATTAACAATTGTAATTTATCACCAGTCGTATGGTGTGTGAAATGTCTGTTTAATATGCTTGATCTTTTTTAATGCACCCATTAACATTCTTGTAACGGTCTGGCGCCAAAAATTTCTGACATGAATCAATCGTGGGAAACTTGCGAGTCATATTCTTGGTTTATTAATCAGATTCAGAGTTTTATTTGGTTTAAATGTAGGTATGAGGGTGTAGCCAAACGAGCGTAATTTTTTAAGTCGTGAGTCGCGTAATTTCGATCACGGGACGCAAAATGAGTTATCAGTTTCGTTACAAAGTAAATCACGTGACCGAAATTACGCGACTCAGAACTCAAAAAATTACGCTCGTCTGGCCTCACCCGTAGTAAACGTAGTCAGTCAATCTGCTAGCATTCTATTGCCCTGGCTTCACTTAATAACCTGCCCCCCTGTGCAGTGTCAGCCGGCAGCGTGGAGGGCGGCGCGCTGATGTCGTCCACCCTGACGCTGTCCCGCGCGCCCCCCGCGGAGTACGAGCCCGCGCGGCACGCGCCCCCGCCGCCGGCGTCTCTGGACCGCAGACACCACGTGCCCACATATGTCGGTAAGTACCCACTCCCACGAACTAGCTACGTGGGGAGGCCGTCAGAACCAGGGCCGTCGGCCGACGCAAAGAGCTGTCAACATAGTAAACTCTGCCTGCTAGTGTTGCGGAATTTGTTCGAAAAAGTCACCGCGACCCTGGAACGCAAAGGGCATTAGGAGGAACACGGATGGATTTTAGTCAGTAAGAGTCTGACACTCTCTTCCACTCTGCCCAAAGCGAAGAAGAAGTGATTTAATGATTTCGCGTCCTTAAAAATAAGTATGTACCTACGTCGTCGTCGGAAGTACCTTCACTCAATCGCACGCCGGTGGTAATACTAAGAGTTTACCAGCGTCTTCATTTCGAACAGTAAGGATGATTATTGTGGTACTACAGACATGCAGCTGATTGTACGGTCAGCAACAACAGTCGATTAACAATGTTAGTTTTACTTCTTTTACTAGACACGAAATAACACAATTCACTGCTATCCAGAATTTTAGGCAATACCTAAGAGTAATTTTATACTACTTGACATTGTACCCAATAATAAGGATAAGGAAATCTGAAATGTTAATGTACTTATGTTGTTGACCGTACACACTACACCTGTCAATGTTGCATGAATAGTGAGTACATAGCCTTATCAATGTTTCACATTTTCTGTTTATTATTTGCGTTATCATTTTCTTTTGTTTATCATCAGTGGACTGCTTTTTAAGCCCGCTTTCACCAATATCACTAAACATATTTAGCACTAAATGTGTTCTATTTCCGTCACATTCTAACAATGTGACAGGGATGCAATGAAGTTCTAAATACGTTTAGGAACTAAATAATTATGTTTAGTGCTTTTGGTAAAAGTGGGCCTTACTATTTTCTTTTAAAATATCATTTTAACACTTGGCTAAGTTGATTTGGAAAGTCACAAGATGTTTTCTTTTTATAAGAATATACTCATAGCAGTTTGTATTTTTTTTTAATATTCAATCCTAATGTTCTATAATCCCTTAAATACAATTTTAAAACGACAAAATATAACTAGATCTGTTCAATAAAAAAATGAGTATTACCGGTGATTTACCTATACAAAACGATATCTTCTCCACGATTTTCAATTGCGTACAGTGACTATACCAAGTAACCTAACCAAGCGACACACTCCCTACCGCAGCGACACATGTACACCCTCGCGTATCACCCGTACATGTGTCCCTCCACGTAGTTTCTGTTTATTTGCGCTTATGTCCCCCCCTTGTCCCCCTGCCCCCCCGGCAGAGTCCCGCTCGGTGTCGGCGGCGGGTAGCGACGACACGGCGGTGCTGCGCGCCTCGCCGGCCGAGCTGTGTCGCCGGTGCGACCGGTGCGACGCGTGCGACTATATGCCCAAACGTGAGACACGCACCCTTTCATTTTTGTTTCGCTTTTTTTCGCACAAAAGGCGCAATAGATGGTAGTCGGTCGATGTCGACTCGCTGAGCATGAGTTCAACGACCGACTGCTATTTAGTGACCCTTATCATTTTATCATTTCTTTTTTTGTGTTTTTGTTTGTAATGTATTGTGTATCAATTAATTAAATAAATTAATAATATCGTGTGTACAGGGATCATGTCTTATTTACAGTAAAACCTTGATTATCTGAACTCTAGCGCGAATTTGTTGCTCGTTCGTTCTCGAACGGCTGCGAGACTTATTTTTTTTTAATGCTTTATATTTCAACGTTAATATGTATGTCCAATTTTAATAGACTGTACTGTTTTTATGTGAAAAGGTGTCGTTTTTGTTTCATCTTATCCCAAAAACCCACATTTCCATTATCCGAACTAGTTTCGGTCCAATTAGTTCATATAATCGAGATTCTACTGTAATTTATGTTTACGGTTTTACTCCCGAATTGCGCTTAGTAAGCACAATATCGGGCCATGTCTCCACTCCGTCGGCATTGGAGAGCACGGCACATACCACCGACTCCGGCATGTATGTATTCCTCAACAACTGGTTTCATTTACAAATAAGAATACTAGTTTGCCGGCGCCCTTCACACATCGTACGCTTTTCAATGCTGACGAAGTGGTCGCGCAATTGAAGTGTTTGTTATACTCGTACCTATTGGACTGGTACTCCCCAGATTTTCTCTCATGGTATATGTTGTACTCTTCAATATTTCCACATGTAATTGTGATCCCCAGCGATGACGGGGATGGGCGTGGGCGTGGGACTGGGCGGCGTGGGCTGCGCCAGCACGTGCGAGCGACGTGCGCATGCGCGCATGCCGCACCCCGACCAGGTACGAGTACGTACACAGCTGTTCTATGTAACTTATTACTTGTATTTAGGGCCCTCGCCCACGGCGACTTTTTGTAGCGATGCAGTCGCGCGTTTAGCAAACGCGCGACAGCATCACTTCTAACGCGTGTTAGTCGCATTTGCAACGCGCTACTGCATCGCGATTGTATCGATACAAACGCGCGACCGCGTCGCGCTACTAACGCGCTACTGCATCGCGATTGTATCGATACAAACGCGCGACCGCGTCGGACGACATCCGTAGAGAGAACGGAGGGGGGAGGGAGTGTGGCGCGGTGCGTGATTGGGAATTTTTGAGTTGTTTGAATGTTGTTACATGATGTCCACAAAGTAATCTCTGGGTATTAAATGGATGCATCCAATATTGACGCTGCTTCCGTTGCCTACGCTTCAGCTGCTTACGTAAAAGCAGCACCAAAGACAACGTGACTAATGTTGCCTCAACGGAGTCTATCTTGCAACTGTACTGATCCAAGGTATTTTTGTATCGTAACTGCATCGCCACCGAATCGCGTTTGCATCGCGACCGAATCGCGTTTGCATCGCGACCGAATCGCGTTTGCATCGCGACTGAATCTGGTCCCGTGGGCGCGGGCACACAGCTAGCGACTGCTTCGCGTCTGTATCGATGCTACGCGCGAGAGCATCGCGACTGCATCGCTACAAAAAGTCGCCCGTGGGCGAGGGCCCTTTATTGGACATAGTTATGCGAAATGGATCCAACCGACAAAGACCCCAGAATTACCCAGAGATACACAAAGGAACGGCGCTTGTATCAACACAAGGAACCAACCAACGCGTATGTGTTTACAATGCATTTAGTGTTTGTTATGTATGTATGGAGTTTCTTGTCCGTTCTTCTCCATACGAAACTACCTTTTGGAATGGGCAACTAGATTCAATAGTTTTAATTAATTTTGACTTTTGACTTTAGGGTTATTGTGGGTTAGATCCGTTTTGCACAACTACATCCAATCGAGTTCTCGCTAACCTGTCTGTGTTGTGTTTCCAGAGCACGCCGCTGCTGGCGGGGGTGGCGCCACTGGGCTCGCCGCAGTCGTCTCTGGCGTCGCTGGCGCCGCTACACCCGCCGCCTGCGCCGTGTATGTTATCATGTCTTTACTATTTACTTTATAGTGTTCTGCAGCTTAAGGGTGAAATGATAACAATACACACTGAATGTTTTAATAAGCCATTTTTGTAAACAAGTCGAAAATATTAGCTGGTGTACGGTACGTACACTTGCAGAGTTGTTGTTATTGTGGTTGGAGTACGCAGAGAAAAGATCACTTAGTACTCATTGATTTATTGTAATGTATGTATATTTATAGTAATAAAATGACGCACGTCGGGTACAAGACCCAGCGTCAGCAAAATGTGCAGTTTGAGACTGTACAGCTGGTGAAACTTCACAAACGTGACCGTAATTGATACCAAATGACGATAAAATAAAAACAAACACCGTTCAGTGAAGATCTCCCCTGCGGGAATGTTGACACTATTGAATTGTCAATGTGTCTTGCACTCACAAGGCAATAGTGCCAACATCACAACAAGGTCATTCAGACATCATCAGTGGTCGTTGATCCCGCCATCAGCTACTTGAAAGGATGTGTTCGATTCCCATTCATCTATGAATTTAATTGTATGTTGTAGATATTTATTAAAGTGTAGCATGTTGTGCAGGCGGGTCGGGCACGTGTCCGCTGGGCGCGGCGTGCGGCGCGGCGGGCGGGGCGGGGGGCGTGGCGGGGGGCGTGGTCGGGGTGGGCGGCGACATCTACGCGTCCGCCGCCCGCGAGCGCGGACACTACGTCGCCTACGAGCCGCTCGGACACTACACGCAGTGAGTCGCGCCTTTATTTATGTTTAAAAACCCTGAAACTACTTTTACAGTCGCTTTTTTTGAAGTAAAACTTGTTTGCCGAGAGCGTTACGAAAAGTGTGACCGGACTGGGCGAACGGAAGGTGAGAGGGAGATAGAAGTTAGTAAAGATAGTAAGACAGAGGGTTACGTTTTGTATAGCATAGTCCCCAAGTCAAGCGTGCGTAAAAAATAAGTTTTACTTTAAAAAGTCTGTGTGCCAGCATACTGCGCGGGCGCAACTTACAGAACTAATCAGCGTTGTTTCGTACTCACAGTCGCGACTCGCTGAGCAGCGAGGCGGGCGCGGCCCCGACGCTGGCGGGCCCCGGCGTGTCGGGCCCCGGGCTGGCGGGCGCGGGCGGCTCGCTGCAGAGACGCGCGCCGCACGCCGCGCCGCTGCACAGCTTCGCGCTCAGCGACAACGCCAGCGACCACTCCACGCCCACGCACTCGCACTCGAGGGGTATGTGTCTACTACGTGTTACAGGCACTGCTAAACTAAATGGACACACTTCAACATCTTATAGTGATTTCTTTTTTTCGGATGAAAAATCATTAAATAATTTCTCGGGATGAATGTGTCAGACTTTTACTGACTAAAACCCATACATGTTCCTTCTTGTGCCCTTTACGTTCCGGGGGCGCGGTATCTCTTGCTCACAACCCGCAGCCCCGGCAGGAGGAGGCCCTGAATGACCCCTCCAAATCTTTACTGACATCTCTTTGAGGCGCGCTTGGAACACGAACGCGCCGTCGACACGGTCTGTCGTTGAGTTAACGTACGGACGGTGAGCTACCCATTGCTCACCGTCCACAGACACGCAGTAGTAATGACAATTTAACATTGCTGTCCTCTTCACTCGCAGGTAGTGTGAGAGAGACGTCGCCATACAAGAAGAGCGCGAGCTCGTCGCCCGGACACATACCCAACAGACTGCAGCTCGGTAAGTCTCCACCTCACTGTTACTCTACAAGTGTTATGCTCGGTTCCTATATATTGCACTACGGATAGTTTATCTTACCAGTCGTCATTCCTTTGAATGCTTGACTGCCCAGTCAAGCATTCAAAGAAATTATCACAAACATTTTCACAAACGCCCGTTTGTGAAAATATATATACCATCACGCCTGTATTCCCCGAAGGGTTAGGCAGAGGTGTACCAATGTACACCCACAGTTCGCCGGTATATTTAGGTCCCATGTAATAGGGGGCGAGCCTATTGCCATTAACCGGGCACAAATCCAAACTCCGAGCTGCTACTGAGAATTTCAGAAAAACCCAATAACACTTTTTGCTCGACCTGGGAATCGAACCCGGGACCCCTTGCCGTTTGTGAAAATGTTTGTGATAATTTTGAATATAAGAAATGATAACAAAAATTATGAATCCCGTATGCTGAAAAATAAACTTCAATAACGGCGAAAATACGAAAGCACTTGTTTGTTACTGTGGTTACAAAATACTAGTCGGTAAGTTAAAGGAATCGGGAATTAGTATAACTTGGAAGAATATTAAAAAATAACTTTTAATACCTATACATAAAGTTTAGTTTCCGCAACAACTTTAGTAATAGTTTCCTTTTTCTGAACATTTTAAAATCAACTTAAAATACACAGGGTAAAGTTGATATTTGTTCATAACTCGGAACATTTGAAAATAACTTTTAATGCCTACACTTAAAATTTAGTTTCTGCAAAAACGTTCGTAGGTATAAGGCGATTGTCACACTGCCCCGCACCACGCTGCGTGATGCGGGGCAGTGTGCCAATATCTTTAGAGTTCTTTTTCTGTACCTTCTAAAACCAACGTAAATTCCTACACAGTAAAGTTGTTTTTTGTTTGTATGCGCGTCATTGAGTGACTCTATCTGTCGCAGGTGGCGTGGTTCCGCACTGTGCTGAAGAGCTGGAGCCTCTCACTCCGTCGCGCTCCACGGAGAGGCTGCACCGCGAGATGCAGAACCTGGAGGGGCTCATGAAGGACCTGTCCGCCATCACGCAGCAGCAGTTCCACTGCTAGCACGCGCCGCCCTGCTGCTCCTGCCAGGAGTACACCCTCGCCCGGGACCTGTGCACCTGTGCCTGCCGGTACTGAGGAGCTGGGGCCCTGTGCCTGCCGGTACTGAGGAGCTGGGGCCCTGTGCCTGCCGGTACTGAGGAGCTGGGGCTCTGTGCCTGTCGGTACTGAGGAGCTGGGGCCCTGTCGGTATTCAGGACTTCACTATGGCGTATAGGACCTAAAGAGTAGCGAAGTGATGCAATAGCTTCGAGACCATGGAATGTACGGGCAGCGACAAAAGACGTTTAGGTCCACTTGCACCAAAATCACTTTTAGTGCCTAAACGTATTTAGAACATCATGCATCCCTGTCATATTGTTAGAGTGTGACAGAGACAGTTTAAATACATTTAGCGCTAAATATGTTCAGTGATTTTAGTGAAAATGGGCCTAAATGAAATTAAATCCTACTTATTGAGCACAGTGTTAAATGAAATACTAATTAAATAAAATTAAAAATAATTGTGCATCGTTATTTCGAGTCTATTTAGATGATATGTCACAGTTTGAATCGACTTTTGTCGCTGACCGTACACTGTGGATGTTGGTGCAGCAAGATGGCGCATCATACATACATACAAGCGACACGTGTACGGAAATTACGTCATTTAGTGGTCAAGAGTACATTTTGACACGTTCGTTAGTTGAAGAATATACGTCATACATGACAAGGCGTTGTTGCCGAAATTACGCCCGAACGAACTTTACGTTAACGCTAAAATGTGACGTCATAATAAGGGCGTAATGTTTTGATGGTAATTCTAATAGAAGCTCTATGTATTGGATGGAAGCAGGATGTATTTTCCGTGAATGTGTCGCGTGTCAAGGGGTCCTAACGTGCTCGTGATGTGGTCCTTAGTGTACACTACCGGCTCTAAAGTGTTTGATACAAGTGGCGGGAACTATGGAAATGACTTCGGGTTGAACAATATTGTGACTTAACAGTGGTAATATAAGATTGACACTTCCTTGAAATGTACAGAAGTGGAGGAGATAAAAATTAACCAATACGGTATCGATATTGAAACTGCTTCGTTCCAGTCATCCAGGTTAGAAGAGTGTTCGTAACGGATACCTTTCTATGGATTCAATACATCATTCTAGACTCACAAGGGTCAACATTTTACATCGGTTATAAAAATTAATTCAGCTGTTCCATACACTTTGATGACACGATTAAAATGTATGGAACAACACATTTTTATACTGTATGGAGTCTAGCTCAGTTCCTCTCCGTTTAGGTGGAGTGTCACCTTAATTATTAATAGTGACGCAAGCAGTGAATTGGACACAGTGACTATAAATAATGTTAAGAAGTGACAAACTAATGTATTTTATGTTCTTCTCCGAAGATGAACTGAAATGTTACGAACAAATTATTTCGCACAAAGTGAATATGAATTAGTATTTGGAAGTAAACGAAATATTTAGATTTCTTCAATACATTGCGTGTTTACAAAGATATTAAATGATGTAGAGATAACAAATAAACGCAATGGACTTCGAATGAATTCTGAAGTTTTTTTAAATATGTTTTCTAAACAAATGTGACATTTTAGTAGCTTTATTATTTTAGATAATTTTCTACGATTATAAACTTCGAACAAAATACACAAATTATATACTTACGTTAGTTAAACAAATGCTAAGTAATGAATTATACAATTTATTAATTAAGTCAATGTTTGTGTATGAAAACTGAAGCGTTCCCGTGCCATCACACTACTTACTGATAATTATATTATATACATAGTAATATTAACTATTTTAATTATTTTAATACGAATGTATCAGCACTGCCTATACCTTGTAACTTTATACTTAACTATTAATTATTTTTTCTTACAATTTAAAGAAATATTGTGATTTTGTGACTTAAAATTATACAGATTAAGTTTAATTTTGAACTTCATAATACTGTATGTCACAATATTTGTTTCGTTAGATAATTGGATGATGTACATTGTGATGTTATGTACTAGGACATGTATGTATATACTTAGTTTAGTGTACCTATACCTTCTAGTTTAAGAATACACTTTTATCATTATTTTGACTGACATTGTTGCTAAAGGTTATCGCTGACTGCTGCGGGAATATTACGAACGATCGGGTATTACGTGCGAAAATCACATGACAATATTTTCCTCACATTCTAAATAGAAAATGTAAAAAAATAATCGTAAAATTAATCCATTTAGGCCCACTTACACCACAATCAGTAAATATATTTAGGGCCTAAATGTATTTAAAACATCATTGTATCCCTGTCATATTGTTAGAAGGTGACAGATACAGAATGCTACTTTAAATACATTTAGCGCTAAATATTGTTTAGTGATTTTTGGTGAAAGTGGGCCCTAATTAATAAATTGTTTATTGATACGGTTGCTATGGTTACTACTGAGCAGTCAGCGATATTGGCTACACCTTACTGTGATCACAGATTTGATTGTTTTCTCTCACAATTCTTGTTGAGAGCTCGATCAATTCTGTGCACACTGGAACTCGCTCAAGATAACTATTATTCCTTAAGAGTCGGCCTACATCGCTCAACTATCAGGAAGCTTACTATACTTACTAGCTGTAATTGAGTTCCGAACCTTACATATTTACATACCATTGCATTCAACTATCAACTTTAATGCAATGTGGTCTAAGTTTATTTTCGAGTGACCATTTGTAAAAATGTCCTAAATAAATGTCGGTTGCATTGGAAATTGAACTCTATCTTGTAAGATTCAGAGCTCAAGTCTACTGGCTCTCGTAAGGTCGCCGATGAGCTATAATTTTGTACGTAACGTAGGATGGGCTCGCTGTGTGTATGTAAAGAGCTAGTCACGTGACGTTATACATAGTACTGTAAGTAGATAGGCTGGCGGCGCACGGTGACGTCACCAACATGTTGTGGTAGTACCCTGACTAAATATATCCCATCGCAGTTGTACAAGAGCGAGCCAATTGACTTTCTACGGTTGAAGATGCGTAACGTAATGATGAGTAAATTCGACTTATTTGATAACCTTTTGAACGCCACTGTCGTGTAAAACCGACAAATGCAGTTTAATAAAAAATGCAGTTTTCTTGTCGTCTATAGACGACTGTGGCGTGTTGGGGACGTTTTTATTTGTCGGCTATACACGACTGTGGCGTTCAAAAGGTTAAATATCGAAACTATTAATTCATTATATCAGTCAGGAAAACTAATTGACGTTCAGATCACAATATTGTCGGCATTCTTAATCAGTCGTGTGATACGGCTGTAATAGGTATATATGTTGTGTGTGTCATCTGGTGAACAATTTATTTCCCTGACTTTACAACTTGAATCTTCGTTGTATAGTGTAGCTCAAGTAAAGAGTAGATTAAAGTACTCAGTACATAATAAATTGACAGACCTACGAATAAGATTAGACTGTCTGAGGTTTGTTTATTTGTAAGTTTTGATGAAAACGATACTAATATGTTGGTGACGTCATCCTCCCGCTCAAAAATCTTCTAAAACAATGTTTTTTCATAATTTTATCGACGTATAGAATAAATACCCCTTTACCCCTTTGCCTTTGATGTCGGCTCTTGCATACTTTAAGTAAATTATTGTAAAAAATCTTTTGATACTATATTTAGTATATATTTGTAAATTTGTCATTTCGTACACGACACGGTATTTTACTAATAATGGTGCGGTCACACTGGCGCGACGTGCGGCGTGTGTCGGTCGCGGCAGTGTGGGCGCCGCCTAGCACTCACGTTTGTTCATAGTCTCGTCAAGTTGATGTGAGTGACGACGGACCAGTAGACTTACTGTACTTATAGTTTGTGGAGCTAGAGGTCAGATATTTAATATAAACTAAAACTAATTTCTGCAGTGGAATTAATTGGGATCTATTTAATTGGTGACTATAGTTTTAATTAAGCCCACTATCACAAACTAAACATATTTAGCGCTAAATGTGTTTAAATTATCATTCTGTCTCTGTCACCTTCTAACAATGTGACAGGGATGCAATGATGTTCTAAATACGTTTAGGCACTAATTGTATTTAGTGATTTGTGGTGAAAGTGGGTCTTAATAATAAATAATGATCTTAAGGACTAATCACACTAGTCCCATTGCTATTTAGGCTTAGGTACTCTTAAAAAAATATTTAGACAATCAATTGTTGAAGTGTGGTTAGTCCTTTATAGGTATGAGAGAGAGGGTGGAAAGTTCCTCTTCCTCCATTGAAAAAGAGGTCGGGTGCGTGTGAGAGATGTCGCTTAAGCCCCTTAGCTGTTATGTCATATACATTATATCACATTATAAAGCATATTAATGCATACTACATAAAGTATATTCTATTGGTCTGAAGTCACGAAATTTTGTAAATTTTTGTAATTTGGCTCGTATCGTGGCGTTAACTTGCATTTTCTTATAACTATACCTATTTGTACATAGTCCTGTACCGATTTGTATATTATTGTATGTAAGTTCTGAGGGGTCGTACTTTGAACGTCATATGTGCTGGATTGCCTTGTAGGATTTTGAACTCTATTCCATGATAAATAGAGTGTATATTAGTTTGGATTGGCCGGTGAAGTATGGCCCTAACACTGTAAGGAATTGCACTCGAATTGATTAGACTAAAGGTGTGGTCACAGTGTCGGCGGGGGGCGGGGAAGATAGTTTTAAAGGACGATTATAATGCTGGCTTACTTAGGAGATTTATGTATAAAAAAATAATGTAGTGAAATATAATTGGAAAACCATTTTCAGTATATTTCAAATTAATTTTATTTTCATAATATTATTTAATTGTTTAATTAAATAATTGGGTCAGCAAACCAAAACAATTAATTAATTATTTTTATGAAATGATCTTCAAGAAAGTATGAAACAAATGATTGTTTCCTAGCTGCCTGCCCCCGCTGTCAGTGAGACCACACCGGACTTCCTCAATAGTAATATTATGATGTACTTCCGAACCACTAAGACTTCCAGTAATATCATGATGCACACCACAAACATTGGAGCCAACGCGGCCAACACGTCGTCACCACTGTAATAAAACTATGGGTAAAAAAAATTGTATACCAATATTGGTGACAATGTTGGTCCAAGCCATCGAAAGGCGTATATTTAGGAAGGTGTGTTGGTACCAACGCTGGTCCCAATGTTTGGTAATGTGCGTTAGTACTTTCGTAATTATATTTAAGTGAAACTAATTAGACTGATTTATTGATTTTACGGTTGGTTTGTGAGTTATTAGTTCAGCGCGGGCGATGCTTGCGTGCGAGTACTTGTTGCTTCTCAACAATTGCATGAAATGTTGCGAAACAGGAGAAGCGGAAATGACGTAGTCACATAATGTCAAGAACTAACCTCCTTTCTTACAAAATGTAAAATACGATTCAAATGTAATGGCGGCTCGGACGTTAGCTGCGAGTGTAGGTTCACGCAGGTTTATTTATCTCAATAATAATTTGGGCTCCATTTAATTACTTCTATAGCATAAATATATATCTAGAAATCATTATTTATGAAGCCTATATTATTATTAATATGAATATAATATAACTGTGCAAACCCACACTCGCAGCTAATATTAAGTTTGAGCCGTATTACAGCAGAGGGCACCACCGTCGCTTCCTCCCTGTACAGGTATTACGTACTACAACGCGACCTCCTCCCGCAGCGCGCCCGCGCGGTCGACAGCTTCGCTCCCTCCCGCAACTGACTGGATATTACTTTATTTACATTGTTTTTGTACGAAAATACTGCGTCTATGTACTATGTATACAGGGCCTTAGATATGGCACATCCAGTTTTGGAAAAAGAGCGTCGTCTCTGTCACTCGTATCTGTGTGTCTCTTTCTAATAGTCGGCACAGACAGCCAATACGCTCGAGTTTGTATTGAGTAATTGAAAATGAACTAAACGACAGCAGAAATAGATTTGGAATTTGCCTAATTACGTGGAATTGTATCTCGCACCCAATTTTCGACTCTATTTTTTATGTCATTTAGTTCATTTTCAATCAATAAATTGAAACTTTCCGAACTTATTCCGACCTAACCTTGATGATTTACATTAATGTTCGGATACTGTAGGAAAGTCCATGTACAGTCAGTGACCGAGTTAAGTGTCCACCGCATATATTAAGCAAAATGGAATCTTAATTCTGTCCACGAGCGTACATTCTACATCTGGATGTGCCATGACATACGTAGTACATAGACGCTGATATATAGTAAGTATGTATACTATGTACGGCGCGTAAGACCCACGCGATGTACTTCGACTACTTATCGCAATGTACCGCTCGACGGCGACTACTTATCGCAATGTATCGCTCGACGGCGACTACTTATCGCAATGTATCGCTCGAGGGCGACTACTTATCGCAATGTATCGCTCGACGGCGACTACTTATCGCAATGTATCGCTCGACGGCGACTACTTATCGCAATGTATCGCTCGAGGGCGACTACTTCTGTATGTACAACTACTATATACTTGTATTATTTATTGATCTCGCTCGTTTTATTTCAAACCCAACAACCCATAAATATGTATATTTTATTACAGTTGACATTAATTCTGCCGAAACGAGGCAACACACAAACTCTTAACACTTTCACAGCGGAGCATTTAGAGCGCCGCTTGGTTCTGTACGCGGGCGATTTTCTGCATAATTGTTAACATCATAGAAAAATAACGGACAGGAGTATATGGATAATTCTTTTTGTGTATGTGAAATCTACTATTGTATTTTATGGATAATAAAATAAAATAAAATATTATATAGGTTATAATTTATTAAAAGTAATTAAAAATTGACACATTTTTCAAAAAAAAAAGTCGTACAAACTCCTTAGGTCTTTTCAAATGTTTTCCGACTGAACGAGCGCGGGCGATATCGAACTGTAGCTCTCTCGTTCTAACTACATACAAACATTGCATACGTGTGTGTAGCATTAACTCAGCTACAAACGCGTACAACGCGAATCACGATAAGATGTCGTGATTTTATAATACAGTATGAAAGGCGATGACGACTACTACTCGTGAATCGCTAAATTAAGAAAAATATGAATGCCGAGGTGAGATCGTGATCCGCTGTGAAAGTGTTAATTTAATAAATTGCGTCATAACTAAATCAAGAAAAATAAGAGAAACAATGAAAATTGAAAAAGCACTATCAAAATTGTTAGAAACACTTTAGGATTCTGCCAGAAATAAATGAATTATTACTATCTAGCAATAACAATTCAATATACATTTCATGCTTAGAGTATATTATTATTTATTTATTATTTATTTATTTTGCTTAAATATTTCCAAAAGTGCGAGATTTGTTTTTTTTTGGTTTGTCAGAACTACACTTAGTTTTTATAACTATAGACAAAAGTATTACAAAAACATTTGATGAATTCGAATACACGGCCAGGGCAACGTATTTGCCTGTATAACAAAACTATTTGGTATACCTACAGGCAAAATTATTCATCTTTCTACTACACTGCCAATATTAACTTTTATTGTATGCATACTTTCTTATAACACACTTAAAACAGTAATTTAAAAGAATTGACTGCTCAGCACACTCACAACATAGTTTAAAAACTGGGCAATTCTGGCAATATTACATACATACGGGTCGAATTGATAACCTCCTTTTTTTTTGAAGTCGGTTAATAATAATCGCAAGTAAGCTGCCTGTATACCAAATAGCTTTGTTGACTGTACAACATACACTCGCCATCCTTACAGTTTACATTTTTTTTTTTAACAAATAACCTATCTCATCTCCTATGCATACTACAAAAAGTAACGTGTACGCTCTCTCGAAGACACGGAGATTATGTTAAACGTTCACAAAAGAGCGACACGTCGCGTCTTTGTGCCGTAAGTGGTTATTTGTCGCGAGTCGCGGCGACTAATCGCGTTTGTTAGTCCTGACACGTGTTGGTAACGACGCCGGCACACCGGCAAGTATGTATATACAGACACTTAACACAAAATTGCTTTAGTGTAGTGGTCTGGTGCTTGCAAGTGCTAAGCGAGAAGCCCTGGGTTCGATTCCCAGGTCGTGTGATATTGACAATAACATCGCTCTACCTATGTAATCTTGCAATGCAATTTTACCAACTGGGGTATTAAGTATAATGCAACCTTCCCTAATTTACGTAGCAGGTGAGATGATGCAGAAAGAATGATAGGTGGAGCCTTCAGTCCTCATCCAGTGATCATCAAACTTTGGGATGCTGTGTAGGTTCAGAGCCTGGACAACATTTATGTGTCTGCGTCTGTTGTTCCTCATACTCCGTAGAGTGAGCGGTAGGAACGAACAATAACTATATGAGAAGACGCGAGCGCGGGGTTCTCCCCGCAGGTAACGTCATTGCCGGGGCTGCGGGTTGTTCGAAAGAGATACCGCGCCCCCGGAACGCAAAGGGCATATGAAGGAACATAGACGGGTTTAGTCAGTAAAAGTCTGACACTAGGGCGGGGGAAGTTATTTGATGATTTCCCGTCTATAAAAAAAAAGGTAACGTCGTCGCCTGTATTCTAAAACCATGTAGTTAGGGTTTGACGATAGTATGTAGGACTTCATCGTATTGCCAAGTAATGCTACCACTCCGAAACAAAGTCGAACTTGTATCGGAAACTAAAAAAATACCCTTTGCCTATTTGGAATAAGAATGATATTGGAATAACAGGAAATTATATGATTGGATGTTTGGAATTGACAATGAATTGCATGTGGGTAGATACAATTTGACGCAAACAGAATATACAAGTACCCTCAAATATTTTGACCGACCGAGTTCGCATCGCGATTGGGAATAATTGTGGGTAGGTAGACCTACAGTAGTACGGATGGGAGTGTTGTGCGCGGTCAGTCACGATTTTCTTCGCGTAGTTTTCGGTGTTCAGTAAGTTCCTGTGAAAGTAGTGTAGTGAGGTGTTCTCGTGGAAAATCTTATACAGTAAACGTGATCAATTGTCTCATGTAAGTGCGAACATTAACTTTTTACCTACAATTCTACATCATCTGCTTAGCCTTTTCCCAACTACCTACCTATGTAGGGGTCGGCTTCCAGTCTAATCGGGCGCAGCTGAATACCAGTGTCTTCATGGAGCGTGCGAGCCTATCTGACCTCCACAAAACAATTACTGGGGAACACGATACCCCTTGGTTAGACTGGTTGTCAGACTTCTTGGGTTCTGACTATCCGTAACGACTGTCAAAGATCTACGTTTTGGAACGAGCAACTAGCTTCAACTTGTAACTGTAACTTCTTGATAATTCAAAAGTGCCCCGTAAATGGTCTAATTGAAATAAATGCTTTAACTTTATCTTTGACTACGAATGAACCACTTTTTTACCTACAGTTAAGATCCATATTCGTATGAAAGTCTTAGGTACTGTATTACAGTATAAGATGATTATAGATCTAAGCGTAGTATCGTGGGCGTGGGTTGCAGAAGAACTCGCATTATTAATTAACTTGGAAAGCGAAAGGATCTTGACATAAATAGACCTCCCACATACCTACTTGAATAAATACCTACTATAAATAAATACTTAAACGTGTACATGATCATGTTACCTACCAGAGTAATGAAAAATGACAATGTCAGGTTGTGTTTTTCAATTAAACCAATAAAAGGCATTGTTGGGCTGAACGCCATTTACTTACGAAAAAAAAAACATCTAAGTCTACTTAGTTACCCGTTCTAAAAGGTATTTTCGTAGGGAGAAAAATAGGCAAGAAACTCGATACTTACTCTTTAAAATTAAAGTTTTACAATATTTTGCTTTATCGGTCCAATGAACTTGGTCAGGATTGGGAGCGCCTTACAGGACGTTAGAAAAATACCAAACCATCACGCCTGTATTCCCCGAAGGGTTAGGCAGAGATGTAGGCACCAATGTATACCCACAGTTCTCCAGTATGTTTTAGGTCCCATGAAATAGGAGGCAAGCCTATTGCCATTAACAGGGCACTAATCCTAACTCCGAATTGCTACTGAGAATTTCATAGAAAAACCCAGTAACACTTTTGCTAGACCTGCGAAGCAAATCCAAGATCTCTAGCGTAGCAGTCAAGCTTAGGACCACTAGGCAGAACTGCTATAGCGTGGTGCAACTGCGTCAGGCACATTAAAAAAACAGTGGAATCCTTCCAAATTGAAGTAGCAAAGCAAATGTATGGGAGCTGGCGACAGATAGTCACGAGCAGCGCCGTAACTAGGGCGGTGCCAGCGGAGCCCCGGCACAGGGCGGACGGTAGAAATGACCAGACCAGGAGCAGAATTTCAAGGGCGTAGTTATTGAAGCTCGCCAAAAACCAAATTGAAAGAAAAGAGTGTCCATGGAGTTTCTTGCTCGTTCTTCTCCATAGAGACCTACGTTTTGGAACGAGCAACTAGCTTCAACTTTAACTGTAACTTCTTGACAATTCAAAAGTGCCTGTACATGGTCTAATTGAAATAAATGATTTGAATTTGAATTTGAATTCGCACCGGGCGCATAACAGGCTAATTACGCTACTGGTCGCGCGTCGCAGTGATTCACGTCGTCGATGTAATTAGTAAGCTCGAGTGTGAAGGCAGCGCCGACGTGGCTCTCCAGTGCCCGCGGAGCGTGGCTATCGGCGACGGACACTGGAGGCACGCTAATTACCTGCGTGTCAATAAATAGTACTTATCAGTAAGCCTAGTGTGAACTCGATCACGTACATGTTTTCGATTGAAGTCGATTTTCAAATTGGAATACGACTGTCCAACAGCATTTTCGTTTCGTTTTTTAAGTCAAGCAGAATTACATGCGTATACATAGACATACAAATTACATAGGTATACATACATGGGGATAGGCAGAAACCACAGAACGGCTGCTGCTACGATCCAAACATACTCTTTTCGCCTGATCCACGTAGCAGAATTACTCATCATCTGCTAAGCCTTTTCCCAACTATACCGGGTACGCTTTCAGCATAACCGGATGCAGCTGAATACCAGTGTTTCACATGGATGGTCATATTTATTAATAATAATTCAACTACAAAGTTAAAACTAAATAGGTAATAATTAAATTACAAACTAAGTATGTACAGTTAATATAAAAAGTAAGGTCATAGGGCATCAAAAAACTCATCCGCATCGCTGTCAATGGGACATGTGCCCAGAAGGCTGGCAGCATTGCCACGTTGTATGGCAATACTGATTCTTTGGCCAAAGAATAGGCCAGCCCTCTGGTCACGTGAAGAATCGACCAGTCGCTTCGCGATATTGCGATAAACTAGATGAGCGCTCGGTCCCCACGGCCCTAGTGTTTCAACCCCAAACGGCTCAAACATATAACTTTCATGAAGGTTAATATATTTGCGCCGCTTGAGATTTTCCGCACCAGACGCAGCCGCCCCAGCACAACACGTCGTGCAAGGAAGATGGGATGGCGCAAGGGTGTCGACGCATGTAGCATCCCACACCAGAGGCCTACCCAACTTCCAAGGCATTATAGTCATCCCATCTGGTCTCTTCCCATCGTCACGTGCCAGGCCAACTGGCTCCAAAACAGCTGGCACTCCGGCGGAGACAAGAGCACGACGGATGATGTCATTAACCTTTTGAACGCCACGGACGTTTATAGACGTCTAACGAAATCGTGCCAAACACGCCACCGACGTCTATAGACGTCAAGAAAACGAAATTTTTAAGTACTTATTTTCTACTTAAAAATGTCCTAAATTAAGTTTTTTGTGTTTCTCTTTCCTATTATTTAAAACTACATTAATGAAATATTGTAAAATAGCACAAAGATATATTGATTTCTTACATTTCACTAGAAAAAACAATAATCAAAAATTGCTAATCGAAATGCTGAATTGGTAGCTTGGCGTAGCAGTGGCGCCGATGTGTTTACGCTCTGGCGGTCAGAAGGTTAATGCTGGCGTGCCGTGCCATGCGGCCAGCGCTCTTTTTGCATGACAGGCCATGGTGTCCGAGGCAGTCGACAGCTTCACCGCACTGACAGCGGTGCGGAGCCCCACAAGGTGCACCCAGGCGCAGGCATGTAGCGAGCCGGAATTACATGGATTAGAATTAGTATCACCCATTTTTATAGGGTGTCACAAGACACTTCACATAACCTTTAACTACGCATAGTGCCCAACAAATTAAGTAACATCAAGGAAATAAAATTGCTGTGAGAAGTCTTATTTTTGGTGTGAAAAATCATTGTTAGTAGTGTATAATGTTACGCACGCTAAATATTGTTTCCCGTGTTTGTGCTCTGATGGGTTTTCTGAAGTCTATTCAGACGAAGATAAGGACAGGAACTAGTGTTAAACAGCGCAGGGCGTTTCCTATAGCCGGGCAAAGGTCGCGCGAGTCAGTAACAGTGTATCACCTACTTACCTGTATGAACCCTTCGCGATCCAAAATAAACAAAACAAATTATAATATTATCTCGTCTCGTTATAATTCATGTAAATTGTTGTAACAATAACATCAACTTCAGAGCGCCCTCCCCTCGACCCACACAACACACACGTTTGCGTTCCAAAGGGAATATTTCATTACGTGAAAAGACAAAAATGCCGTCATTTTGTTCTTTTTACCCGACTGCGACAGAAGGAGGGTTATGTTTTTCGAGGGTATGTTTGTATGTATGTATGTATGTATGTATGTATGTATAATTGTTTGGCACGCCCTGCAGGCTGAACGCCTCGATGGATTTTAGCTTGAGAGGTGTCGTTAGATTCGTATTTACTGTGAGAGTGACACTGGGTATATCAAAATAAAAAAAAACAAAATGGCGGATTTTTGGCGCCAAATTCAAATGTTTGGCTCGGTCTGCAGGCTGAACGGCTCGATGGATTTTAGCTTGAGAGGTGTCGGTAGATTCGTATTTACTGTAAAAGTGATACTGGGTATATTAATTTCTTTTTTAAAACACTAAAAAAATAAAAAATAAAAAACGGTAATTTAAAAAAAACGGTAATTTAAAAAACTAAAAAACCCGACTGCTTTTCTAAGTATTTATGAAAAAAAACGGTAATTTAAAAAACTAAAAAACCCGACTGCTATTCTTTAAAAATCCCTAAAACAAGATAAATTGTAGCAGTCGGGACCCATTCGGGACCATCTGCAATGTAATATAGGTATGTGCTCTCAATTCACTAATCCTCCATTTCTAGAATGGGTCCCGACTGCTACAATTTATCTTGTTTTAGGGATTTTTAAAGAATAGCAGTCGGGTTTTTTAGTTTTTTAAATTACCGTTTTTTTTCATAAATACTTAGAAAAGCAGTCGGGTTTTTTAGTTTTTTAAATTACCGTTTTTTATTTTTCACTTTTTTTATTTTTAATTTACCCATTGTCACTTTCACAGTAAATAGGAATCTAATGACACCTCTCAAGCTAAAATCCATCGAGCCATTCAGGCTGCAGAGCGATCCAAACATTTGAAAGTGGCGCCAAAAATCCGCCATTTTGTTTTTTTTATTTTGACATACCCAGTGTCACTCTCACAGTAAATACGAATCTAACGACACCTCTCAAGCTAAAATCCATTGAGCCGTTCAGGCTGCAGAGCGTGCCAAACAATTATACATACATACATACATACATACATACATACATACATACATACAAACATACCCTCGAAAAACATAACCCTCCTTCTGTCGCAGTCGGGTAAAAACCCGACTGCTATTCTTTAAAAATCCCTAAAACAAGATAAATTGTAGCAGTCGGGACCCATTCGGGACCATCTGCAATGTAATATAGGTATGTGCTCTCAATTCACTAATCCTCCATTTCTAGAATGGGTCCCGACTGCTACAATTTATCTTGTTTTAGGGATTTTTAAAGAATAGCAGTCGGGTTTTTTAGTTTTTTAAATTACCGTTTTTTTCGTACCGGTTGTCAATTGATTGCAGGGAAGTAGATCAGATTCCATTACACTTGCACTATCCACACATTCCACACTAAATTGTAAATGCGAAAGTAACGTTGTCTGTCTTATCACGGCAAAACTACTACACCGATCAGTATCAGTATAAATATGTTAGGAATAGGATAAATACGTAGGTACTTAGGCAATTTTTTATTCGGGATTTCGTCTCGTTCGCTGTGAATGTAGGTATTCATAGGGGCGAAGTAGCGGGCAAACATAAGTGTGAATATTTTGTTACTATGACAATGCTTTAATATCCAATTCAATTTCAATACAAATCGGTGTAGGTAAGAGCAAATATCTCGAAGAACGCATAACCTGTACCTCTTTCAGAGTCGGTAAACAAGAAAGCTAACTCTGTGAAGGCAGGTAGGTACCTACTCTCAAATTGTTAAAAGTTTTAATACTTTGTGGAAGGGATGATCAAGTTACATTTTTTGTGATATTTTTAGCACGCCACTGCCTCGCTAGTATTTTTATTTTTATTTTAGAAAATCTTAAAGACTAATAACTTTAGAATAACAATAATTAATATATTACTAAATTGTTAATAGCAGTTTAGGAGTTAAGATTTGTGCCCGGTTAATGGCAATAGGCTCGCCCCCTATTACATGGGACCTAAATATACCGGCGAACTGTGGGTGTACCAATGTACACCTCTGCGTAATGCTTCGGGGAATACAGGCGTGATGGTAATACGTTATGTGTAAATTACAAGCCTTCACAGATAAATCAAAAATTATTATGTATAAGTATTATCCTCACAGTATAAGTTATTTTCTCAATATTGGTTCATTTCGTTCACTCTTAAACAGAAAATGACTTGGCTAAGAGCTTCCTTACTGTGCTTGCATTGGTGCAGAAAAGGTTAATGCCGTTTTCACAAGAAATATACATAGTTAAAATTGCGACTAAACTAAGAAATTACTACCTAGACTGCGAAAGTATGAATTACGCCTAGACATAATTAATTTTACCATTAGGTACATGTAGAAAAGTGGTCGCAGTGGCGGCTCCACCTGATTAGTGCTTATCGATAATTTTGAAACAAGTCCAACACAGTCAAGTGTGATGCTAGTTCGATGTCTGCGTCCGGGTACCTACAGTGGTACTGTTTCTTTTGCAATTTAGAAACGTTTCCACTAATAAGTTACTCGCCGCTCGTTGAATTCTCCCCATTTGATCAAACTATTCAATTAATGACAATAATCTCGTCTGTCGGTCGGTCGGTATATTTTTAACTAGCGAGCTACCCGCGACTTCCTTCGCGTAGCTTACTTTACTCGCGTTTAGTTACGATTTTAGTTACGGCTTCGCTCCCATGCAAGCTGTGTATCCTGATATTATTTTACTTTCTGATAATATAGCTATCAATTGGAGAAAAAATGTTTATTCCTACAAATAAACAAAATAATCTTTCCCCTTTATTATATTTGTATAGATAACGTTGCAACCTTGTCACAGTACAACATTGCTACTGTATCAGATAACACGAGTAGGATCAGTGCTGCTTGTTGCATTTCTATTAAAGCTATTAAAGGTTTAACGGCTATAGATATAGTAGAGTGGACACAGTTACCTGTGAGCTCATTAACATAGGTAGGTACTAGGGACTCCTGTAGTACAGACAACAGGGACAGCGCTATGTATCCTGTGTAGCAGCCATCTCTTTTTTGCCACTTTCATAGAAGAAAATATGACGAGCATGATTATTTGACTGCTAATGTTACACACACATACCATCACGCCTGTATTCCTCAAAGGGTTAGGCAGTGGTGTAACAAAGTAACCCCACAGTTGGCGTATGTTAAGGTCCCATGTAATAGGGGGTGAGCCTATTGCTATTAACCGGACACAAATCCTACCTCCGAGCTGCTACTCAGAAGGTCGTTTCAGCTTTGTTCCTTTGATGGCAAATCATCTGCAAAGTTTCTTGTACCGCTGGTGCCTGTCTATAGGCAGAAGTGACTATTTAAAACCAGGTGGGATGTCTTCTTGTTTATTTACCACCCAATAACAAAGAAAAAATCAGCTTCGTAATAAGAAACTGATACAGTATCAAAGGATCGCAGCCTCTCACAAGATGGCGGACAAATTATATTTGTTCGGCCCCTGTTTGTTTCAATCTGTTATGTTAACGATAGCGAGCGCGCCTACACTTATTAAAAACATTACATGCGAACGTGTTTACTTTATCTATTGGATACAGCTGAACTTTATTAGATAGGGTTCTCGATAACGTGGTTCAGTAGGTATTGCCGTGACCCTGGCGGGGCCCCGTGCCGGGGGGGGGGGGGGTCGTTAGGTAGTAGGGTAGGTGTTACCGAAATTAAACTACTTATGGTGTATTGTGATGATTATTATTGGAACTATTTCATCGAATCCTTCTTGTCAGCCTGGCAGAGCTCGCGGCTGTCTGTCAAGTCCCTAGTCTTCTATTTTTGTACAGGGTGTATCTCATATATGCATACCATCACGCCTGTATTCCCCGAAGGGTTAGGCAGAGGTGGACCAATGTACGTACACCCCAGTTCTTCAGGGGACACAATGACCAGTCTTGTGCTGCTCGCAGTTTATTATACCCAACGCGAATTATTAATCATCATAGGTACTTGTATATGTACTTGTAGTAATACATACAACGATACGTTAAAGTTATAATTTATTGCCGTTTTTTGTCCGTTGTTTTTCGAATGTCATTATAAATAGTTTTAATTAAGATTTGAGTAGCGAAGATTCAGCATTGTATTAATATTTATTTCAATTTTGGTACCTTTACGCGTTCCTGAGAAAACTGACAGACAGACAGACGGACACCGTAGTGACCCTATAGGGGTCCCTTATTAACGCTTAATGTACGGAACCGTGAAAATAAACAGAAGAAGGGGTTTTTTTTTACTATTTTCGAGTTATTCAGTAACTAATAGCCATTACACTATAAGTATTGACTAGTGCCCGGTTAACAGACGCGACCATTATTAACTATAGTGTGTTTTTTAATCTCAGAGACTGATTTGACGGCTTCTTACGTCAAACTTGAAAATAGTGTGCCTTATGTCTATGAGCCGAAAGCACATTATTTTTATATTTGACGTATGAAACTGTCAATTTAGTCTTCGAGATTAAAAAACACACTATAGACTTGATAGCTGACGACACGAGCAAACCTCTGCCTATCCCCCCGCGGTTCGCCGGCGTGATGTTATGCTAAACTCAACAAGTAATGCATATTGATGGCGCTAAGAAAAGAACTGAACTCCGATGCCACAGAGTATTCATAATGAAACAAATAACATAGCTCGCGAGCAGTACGCTAATGAAGTGTCACAGGGCATTAGTGACGCGTGGCGAGCACAGGACGCACAAGTTTGAGGTCGTTACGAGGAACTTTGGACATTATGAATATCTAAACAACACAATATTTAACTTATTTTTTTATATATTTTTACGTTTCTCTTAGATGGTACGGGCATGTTGAGAGGAAAGTCGACTAACAAAAGGGATTTATGTGGCAGATGTGAGTGGCAATGCCGCGGCAACGCTCCAGAAATACTTACCCTGACCTTGGTGAAGTTCTTCAGAAAGGTCGGGTGCGCAGTACTCGTAACCGGCGTACTTGTATCGAGGCGAATTGTAAGGAACGTCGTCGTAGCAGTTAGTGTTCTGTGGTTTCTGCCTAGCCCCATGGGCAAAAGGCGTGAGTTTATGTTTGTATGTATTCACATCTGTGTTACAAAATATCATTACAGGTTTGCATCTAATGCGATATTGAGCTCTCTTTATGACCTACTTATCTAATCAAATCTATTTTTTATTTCATTTTACCTCGTAACCTTCAAACCGACACAGCAACACGGCAGAGATAGTACTTCTCCGGACGAGCTCCTTCACAAAGAGCTACTACTACTACTACTATGTTTGTCCTCTATGCATTCATATTAAACCATGCTCAGATTGCGGAGAAACTGTGGTAACTCGTGTTGCGTAAGACCGAGACGGTCCCGACTAAACAATGAGTAACTGTTGCACAGTTAGTAACATACAGAATACAATAATTGCTGGATGGCGGCAAGGGTCGGGCCAATAGCGGCAGTACTTACACGACAGACTCTTTCACAAAGAGCTCCTCTATTGTTGAGATATATACATTAGTTTCGTGGTGTTTTCACAACTGTGCTCATGTTTTACATGCTTCGGTACCGAAGGCTCAACACGACGAGCGCGACACGCCGCACGCACACACACACACACACACACGCGGCTGTCTCACGCGAGTGCTCGTCGCTGTACGTGTAGCGTGTCAGCTGTTACGAGAACAACCACGTTAGTTTTTTTTTTTAAAAACCTTTTTACTCAAACCAAAATGTATTCATTACAGTTCACAATTGTTTCACTAAAGCTATGTCTTCTTAATCTCGTCACCCAAGGTTTCTTGGCTTACGCGACAGCGTCCAGAATCTAACTAAATGAATATAATAATTCCGCTAATATGCAATTCAATCCTACTACTATTATAAAGGCGAAAGTTTGTATGTATGGATGTATGGATGTATGGATGTTTGTTACTCTTTCACGCTTAAACGGCTGAATGGATCTGGATGAAATTTGGCACAAAGATAGATTATAGTCTGGAATAACACATAGGCTACTTTTTATCCCGGGAAAATGTACGGTACCCGTAGGATAACACATCAACTGTGACGCGGACGAAGTCGCGGGCAGAAGCTAGTTTAATATAATTTCAATTCAGCATTTTGTTGCTATGAGGCAACAACTAAAGAGTGCAAATGTCGGCTTTATTGCCTTTCACTAAGGGTTATAACAGTGCGTGTGTGCGTGCGTGCCCGCTCGCCGTGCGCCTCGTGCCCTCTGTGTGTACCGCCTCCGTGTACCGCGCGCGTCGCCCGCGGCCTGGGGTGGCTCATCTGAATAATGACATACAATCGTCTTATCCGCGATACACTATTTTGATTCAATTACAATGGGACAGTGTGTACGACACAAGATGGCGCCATCGACACTAACTTTGACGAATGGCGCTCTTACATCGCTTACAAGAACACGCAACAAGATGTGACGTTCGTGGACACCTGGCCCGATACCAAGTTTTTCTATGAAATTCTCAGTAGCAGCTCGGAGTTTGGATTTGTGCCCGGTTAATGGCAATAGGCTCGCCCCCTATTACATGGGACCTAAATATACCGGCGACCTGTGGGTCCCGTACATTGGTACACCTCTGCCTAAACCTTCGGGGAAAACAGGCGTGATGGTATATTTTTATTTATATCCTTTGGTATCTTTTGCTGTATTCTTCTTCTTTATCGTGTGGGTAGTCAGGTCTAACGACCCCACACACCCACCCAGTCAATCGCTTCATAATGTATTGCTCTATGTACCCGAGTCAGTGGTGCCTACTGCCCGGTCCCCCGCACCGGTGTCGCCCGGAGTCGCGCTAATCAGAGGCGACACGCGGCACCTGCGTCGCTGTGAGTACCGCATCGCTCACCGTGACGCATCGCCGACAGGACTGTACCTGACACCACACTACGACCTACTACTACTATACCTGCGGTCGGAGGGACATCGAAAACTTT
The DNA here is from genome assembly GCA_932526535.1 of Caradrina clavipalpis. Classification (NCBI taxonomy): domain Eukaryota; kingdom Metazoa; phylum Arthropoda; class Insecta; order Lepidoptera; family Noctuidae; genus Caradrina; species Caradrina clavipalpis. The sequence goes on from OW052114.1 coordinate 9,211,181, forward strand.
CAGCAATTATTCATAGTATATAATTCTAGATCCCACAGCGTGACTGCCTCGTTAGCCGGTTTGATTCCCAGGTCAAGCAAAAGTGTTATTGGGTTTTTCTCAGTAGCGGCTCGGAGTTAGGATTTGTGCCCGGTTAATCGCAACAGGTTTGCCCCGTATTGCATGGGAACTAAACATACCAGCGAACTGTTGGTGTACATTAGTACACCTCTGCCTAACCCTTAGGGGAATACAGGCGTGATGGTATGTTATGTTTGTAAAAAAAGTAATTTATGTCAAGTATGGAACAGTAGATTTCTTGTTTTATAACCGATCACAATTCCCTTCCTTCTTTTATTATGAACACTAAACACAGGTACCTACTTCAAAACAGTAATAAAACGTCTTGTCTTCAGTTTTGATTTATTTATAGCGTTGGACGCCGCCCGCACTGCATCTCATACAAACTTTCAAGTACAACATCTTGGGAGTAAGGAACCAATTTTAAAATGCAACTTGATACGTGGTTAAAGGCGTTAATAGAGAACATTCTTGAAACCCTTTCAAGAGAGCTTTATAGTATTTTTTTGGTATTTTATAGACAAATTTAAATTTGCGCTACATTAGCTACTATCACGTAGTTAGTATGAAACTAGAGATACGTAATCAAGTTTAATTAATACAGCTCCATCAGTTCATTACAATCATTTATTCATTTAAATGACATACAAAATAAATTAGGTACCTTTTTTAATATTAATATAACAAAAAAAGAAAATATATAAAATAGTAGCCCACCGGCGGCGTCGGGAACAAGGTCCAAGCCACCGGTGGTCAGGGCTCCTGAGAAAGGAATCTCCTAACGATACGCGCCGTGTCTAGGAGTACCGCTTTCTGAATCAAGCCCTTGATCCAGCCACCTAACGAGAGCCTCCTAAGCTGTTAGGCTCTTGGCTATTAAGCCATTGGCTGAAACGACGATCGGCACAATGATCGCCCATCAGTTCATTATTATTATATACACTTAGGCTTGATTTGTATATTATTATGATACCGCGCGGTGCAAATGCTCTTGAGTCCCATGCAAGGATGTATTAGCCGCTACCGAGCGTTTTGCTGGCTAACTCATTAATTAATAGAATAATAAAAATAGAGTAATATAAATAAGCACCCACGTTTAACTCGGCGTAACTTCTTACGAAGCAAACATTTCTTATTTGATGTGACATCTTGTGTATCAATCAACAGTTTATTGAAACACGGTGTGTATTGTGTCCGCCGGCCGTTTGCCATAGACTCGTCAGTCAACAGTAGCCCCGCAGCAGGGGGGGGGGGGGCTATCACAACAAGAGGATAATAATAATTGTTTTAACGCACAATACTAGGCTCGAGGCGCTCCGGCCGCGCGTCACACCGGACACGATCGCTGTTGTAAGAATATTGTGCTCGCCTACCTACTTGTTAAATGTTCTGCAATATGGCTATAGCTGTGTAGTCGTCCGGAGAACAGGCTTTCATTACAATATAACTTCCAAAACTAAATAATTATTTATTTACACTATGTGACTCAAATATTTATTATCCAAAGCCGAACTATTTCATTTAAAAAATGTTTTCTAGACAAACTAGTAAGTACATAATGATAGACAACGTTAATCAAAATACTTATCTATATCTATAAAAGGTAGATTACATCTAATTATCATTAGGTACTCATTCAAAATGCCACTATAGACGCTAAGTGCGGTTTGGTGACTTTTTACAGCCTGTACAAGAAATAAGTAATTTAATGTACTATCTGTCTACCAGTGTTACCAGGAGCTAGAATGTTCACCAGTAGCTAGGTCGTGGAAGTTAAATAGGCAGACTCTTCATGTAAAACTAGTATTCATTTGCATCTGAGTAGACTAAACACCTACCTCGACATAATTGGGAAAAGGCAGATGATGACGCACTCTAGTAGGCTTCATCTCCGACAGATTACGCGTCGGTGTGAGTCGGTTGATCTGCTGGTACTTCACGAATCAAAATAGCGAGTTCTTTGTGTATGTTGTTGACACAGACGCTCTGTTTGCCGACCACTCCACGAGGAGCTGTCAATAGAGAGTCAGAGAGCAAGAGTCTGGAGAGGGCAGCTCACTTGTAGACTAGCACAGCGGGCCTTACCAGCGGCGAAGCTATAAATAGGCTTTTGGGCAGCAGCCCTGAGTATCGTGAATATAAAGGACCTAGCACCTACTGCGCACGTGACCTTTAGAAATTATGTTTATACTCTTATCCGCTGTCTGACTGCCCCGTTGGTCTTGTGGTCGCAAAGCGCGACTGCTGCGCGAGGGGTCCCGGGTTCGATTCCCAGGTCGGGCAAAAAGTGGTATTGGGTTTTTCCATTAGGAATTTCTCAGTAGCAGCCCGGAGTTTGGAAGTTGGTGGTGTGACAACCCCTGCCTCGGAAAGCACGTTGGTCCCGGCTGTCATTCTTAGATCTTTGACAGTCGTTACGGATAGTCAGAAGCCAAGAAGTCTGACAACCAGTCTAACCAAGGGGTATCGTGTTGCCCAGTTACTGGGTTGTGGAGGTCAGATAGGCAGTCGCTCCATGTAAAACACTGGTAATCAGCTGCATCCGGTTAGACTGGAAGCCGATCCCAACACAGTTGGGAAAAGGCTAAGCAGATGATGATGATCCGCTGTTCTTTTCTGATTCATTTCGTCGCGGGATTCACGAAATCTGAAACACGTCTACGGGACCTGACCTGACCTTCTAGAAAAACTATAGAAACACTTTCAAAGCGAATTCCACAGTTAAAATGTCGATGTCCTTATTAAATACAATTGGCTTAATTTCATTTTTGAACATTTCGACGGCTCACCTCTTGTTAAGTGGCTATAGACATCTGCAATACCAGAGGCCTTGTAAATGCGTTGCCATCCCAGAGACAAAGTTGGAATGTCTTATGTACCTGTAATTACACCGGCACTCATACCCTTCAAACCGGAACACAGCAACGCTGCTTTGCGGCAGAAATAGGTATGGTGTACTTTCCCGGACGAGCTTTTTCACAAAGAGCTCTACTACTACTAATTGATAGTTATTAGTCATTCATACGGTTTCCTAAGTACAGATCTTTCCAATTACAGTTATAATAAATGTGACTGCTTTCAATCTCTCAGACTGTGCATGAAGCAGGGAAATGCTCTTTCACATTCAACGGTAAGGACCTTTCAGACGACAAATTGTACTCAAATTAAACTCATTCAGACCTACTTAGACAGACTTAACTTCAGAAACCAGACATTTATTGAAAAGTGTCCTTTTAAAATGAGTACTTACCTTCGATACTCAATCGTTCAATCTCGTTCATTCATTCATTAATTTCGTTTGCTTCCTGAAAGCCGCCGGTATTCGTGGAACTGTTGCGACATAATTACTCGCTAACTAGAATATTACATTAAATTAATATTCTCCGAACATCCCATTGAAGTTATTCAATCGAAGAGAGTCGCTCGTTGAGAGGCGCGCGGCAGAAGGCTCACTCGAGCGCGCCTCACCTCGACTGTAGCGTGCTCTTGCCGTAACCCTACTATCCCACTACATATATCCTTAGTAATATTCAGTAATATACCATCACGCCTGTATTCCCCGAAGGGTTAGGCAGAGGTGTACGAATGTGCACCCACAGTTCACCGGTATGTTTTAGGTTCCATGTAATAGGGGGCGAGCCTATAGTCATAAACGTAATACGTTTTTTTATGTATGGAGTTTCTTGCCCGTTCTTCTCCATACGAAACTTCCTTTTGGAATGGACAACTAGATTCATTAGTTTTAATTTTTTTTTGACGTTCAAAAGTGCCTTTTATTGGTCTAATTGAAATAAATGATTTGACTTTCTTTTTGTCTTTTAAACCGGGTACAAATCCTAACTCCGAGCTGCTACTGACAATTTCATAGAAAAACCCAATAACACTTTTTTGCTCTACCAGGGAATCCAACCCAAGACCTCTAGCGTAGCAGTCGACCACTAGGCTACCGAGGCGGTTCATATTCAATTCATATTTCAGTTAATATTAAATAAGTAAGGATAAATAAATAAATATTTTAAATGCGAAAGTAGCTCTGTCTATCAGTGTGCTACGCAATTACGCCTAAACAACTGAACCAATTTAAGTCAAATTTGGCACAGAGATAGTTTATAGCTTGAGAAAGGACATAGGCTACTGTTTCCCGGGAAAATGTACAGTTCCTGTAGGATAATATATATATCGGCTGCCCCATTTCAAAACCTAGCAAGGACCTAAAACTAAATTTTATAGGAGAGCGAATAAACGCAAATTAGATCAGAGACGAGTAGTAGTAGCATTTACTGGGTATCGATGATTTAATTTTAATGTGAGTGTTCAACGCTGGTGTTTTTGTATTTGGTAGGGACCTACTTGGTTAGCAAAATTATGCAATAAAAAGATTTTTGGAAAAAGTGTCCCTTACTAGGTTTTGAAATGGGACAGCCGATATTGACTTTGACGCGGAAGAATTAGCAGGCGGAAGCTAGTTAAATTATAAATCCTGGGAATCGAACCCAGGACCCCACTCACAGCAGTCACCTGTTATGAACCGGGCTGAGCCATAAACCACAAACAAAAATAAATAGCGGTACTTCTGATGTACCTGCAGCGTGCGGCGCCGTGGGCTGACAGCGCAGTCCTAGGGCTTCGGTCCTGGCGGCCACGCGAATAGATGCAAGCGGTACTTACTGTGGAAGAGCTTCCATACTTACGAGGGGGAACTTGAACTTGCTTTGACATGTTGTGGTATTTTGATTTCTTATTCCTTCCTTTTATTTTAACCCCCGACGCAAAAAGAGGGGTGTTATAAGTTTGACGTGTCTGTCTGTCTGGGGCACGTAGCTCTTAAACGGATGAACCGATTTTAATGCAGTTACACTAAAATTATTTATTATTTTATTTTTTTAATTATTTTATATTCCATTCCATTCCATTTGGAATAGGAACTTCCCCTGTATCGTTGATGCATATAAACTCACACAAACACTCATACCCGGAACAACTATCTGTAGGCCATACAAATATTTGCTCCGTACGGGAATCGAACCCACGACACACAGCGCAGCAGCCAATCACTCAGCCTCTGCGCTAACCGTATCCTCGCTTGAGATCGTATTTAAAAGTTAGCAGAATTGCCTCCTGAACAGATGAAGGAATCATTGCCATAGGTCATAAATAGTTGCAGGTATTGCCGGAGTACCTTGAATAGATAACACGGTACAAGTGCAGCATAGCGTTACAGAACGTAGAAACATGGTGAATTTGTAGCAGTCGAGGCGTAGCCACTTGCTACGGCGGCGTAGGTGGCGTAGCCATGACCTAGACTCGGCGCTACGCCGTAGCGCTCGTAGATGAGCAATTGAGCATGTTTCGTGTTTGCGCTCAGCCTTGGTGACATAGGTGGTGATGCCATAGGAAGGTGCCTGCCATCGACCGCAGGATAATGGAACAGATACTATTTTACTGCCTGAGTTGTTTTTTTCTTAACAGAAGACATGTACATCTTAATTGTAATAGAAAGAGTTATTTGCTAAATCATTATAACAGAGTTCCGACCTGGGGATCGAACCCAGACGTCTAGCAGTCAGGCAGTCAGTGCTCGAGCTGGTGTACGTGTCCATTGTTGAACATTAGCGTTCATAGATGATAGTCGTGTAGTCAGTCACCTGCGGCGCTGTGGTCGGCGAGGCTTGTGAGGAGAGGAGCGAGAGGTACCAGGAGGTGAGAAATAACAAGAGGTAGTCGTGAGCGTACGTTTATATTGAGTGATCGCGGTCCAGCGCGGCGCGCACAGCGCTGCGCCGCCTGGGACGTTACGTATTACTAAACATGAGCCGCCGCGACTTGCGCACACGACACACACACACGCGGCACACACGCGGGACACACGCGGCACACACGCGGCACACACGCGGCACACACGCGGCACACACGCGGGACACACGCGGTTATGATGAATGAATACAATACAATAATATTAATCTATCCATAAAATAATTAGTTCCGTGCTTTAAAACTACACAATATATTTAAATGCGGGCGTCACAGTTCGTCACATCAGACTATCTCAACCGAGTACAGACAGGGCGGGATGCTAGTCTTATAATTGTCATTTAAGTGAACATACAAGTCAGTAGTTAAGTACATGTAATAGATAATGTATGAGCTTGTTATGTTGTGTTAAGATCGTAATCGACATCATTTACATACAATTAACATAATTATCTGTGAGCAGCTAAATGTAATGTAAGTGAAGTGAGTGGTGAGTGTGGTGACAGTGAGTGGTGAGTGTGGTGACCGCGAGACATTAGCATCTGTGTGGCGTGTGGCTCGCGGTAAGCTCACATTAGCACGAAGCCGAATGAAAGCACGGAGCTTGGAGGAGATGCTCCGTCACCATGGCAACATATACAATGTTGCGCACATGAAAATAGGGCTTGACGGAGGTTTGAATGCTAACAAAGTCGTGGAAAACAATATAATACGATGGTGTGGGGAGTGTGTTGTTGTTGAAGAGAGAGTGTCTGCAGGGTCTCTGCCAACCACAAGAGACCCGCAGAGTGATGGTACGCGTCGTGTGAAGGATAGGGTGTGGGTGTGTGAGAGTAAAGTGTGCTTGTGTGAGTGTAAATAGTGTAGGTGTCAGGAAGTGCAAGATTTTGAAAATGTAGGTGTGTGTAACTCCGACACACACCACCGTTTTTATCTTCTCTAGTGCGAGTGTGTTTACATTAGCTTGAACGTTTGATACATTCAGCTAGAATATCACTCAACTTCTGATGCGATGACTGATCCTTACATGTGCAGCCACGTGTCATGTGCTAGTGTGTGTCCGTGTCGTGTCTGCGTGCGAGTGTGTGTGTGTGTTCAGGTCACGGCGGCGTGTCAGCGGCGCGCCCCCAGCCGCAGCGCGCCGCAGACTGCTCTTAGCTTACATTGTCATACCACCAGACACTCGTCTCCGCACATTGTGTCACTTGAAACCCACCCCACTACCTACCCCACCGAGCTACCGGCAAATAGTGACCACCACTAAAAGTTGGCCAAAAATAAATGAAAAAGAATTCGGCCTAGGGGGATCTTAGCAAAGCCACGACAGACCAAAGTCTATTTAATTGATTCTAGGATGACTTTTAGTACAGAGCACTATTTCCCGCTGTCTCGCCGTGGAAGGCAGTAACGCAGTGCGAGGAGATGAGTTGCTGAACAGTATGTAATCAGAGTTTCTACTAAGTATACAAGTACAAATATAACTAGTATGTATGATACACTAGAGTACAGAGTGCGCTCCGTGGAGCCGCGCCCGAGCTCGCCTCGTCTTACATAGTGACCAGTGTCACTGGAGATTATACCTAATTACAATACAACATTTTGTAATGTATAACTTGATGGTAGCGTGTCGGTTCTAAGTAAAACATTGTGACAAGTTGCTAATGTACAACACTTATAATGACTGTGTAGACAATAACATGTAGTGGTCGGTCGTGTTGGTCGTGTCGGTCGTGTCGGACGCGGCTGTCGGTCGCGGCGGCCTGGTCGTCTGTCGGCGGATTAGTCCTCTCTGGTCTGCTCGGCGCTCCTCCTGCAAACACGCAACTGTTACTGCAACTGCACTGTGCCGGGTATACCTTGCGTGTAACAGTGGCCTGACTCGTTCACGACTGAACGTGGAGGACGAGTTGTAGTGAGTGGAAAGCGTGACTGCTTACAAGCGGTCAGATCGAAAGATACAAATGTCAAAGTGACAGACATGTTTAAAAAAAATTAAAATTGTAAGGATCGTATCAGGTGGCGTTCTGTGGTTTCTGCATACCCCTATGCGAAAAGGCGTGAACTTATGTATGTATGTGCTTCTTCAACTAAACATAGTGATCTCATGGCATGCTAGAGGAAGCTGAGTGGACTTGCTTGCGCAGGAGCGTGGTGCGGTACGCGGGCGGCTTGTGCCGGCAGCGGTACAGCGGGAACACGCCGGTGAACTCGCACAGCAGCGCGCCCCCGGCGCCCCGCGCCGCCGCGCCCCCGCCCCCCGCGCCCGCCGCGCCCACCTCCGACCGCTTGCCGTAGCGCGTGCTCATGAAGAACCTGCACATAAGTGGCGTCATCGGGTTGACTGCTTAGTTCACACCGAGAGCGACGCGTCACAATGAAATATATATCTTTTGAGTAGCTCTATCAACAGGTGCGCGCAATATCGCGTCTCGGTGTGACCTGACCCTTACACTCTAGGTGTATAAGTGTGGAGGTGTGGGGGTGAGTATAAGTGCGGTAATGAGTATGAGTGTGGTAATGAGTGTGAGTGCAATAGTGAGTTACCTGTCGTTGCGCGGCGCGAGATGGCGCGCGGGGGGCGAGCTGCGCCCGTAGCGCGTCGCCATCAGGAACGGCATCGGAGACACTGCGGAGCGACAGAACACGTCAGCGCTTGTCGTGCACTTGTTCTTACGTACGAGCATGTGTGGGGCTGTGAGCGACACACACACACACACGCACGAATGGGTGTAGTGGTTACTAGACGATCTCTAACAGAAGACGTGGTACTACAGACTACGAACAGACAGACCACTGCGCGAGCAGTGGACACAACTACTACTGAGCTCATATTACATCTTAGAAATGGGAGTCGAGTCTGAAGTCCGGTACTTCAGTTGCGTACGCCACCCTCATGCGCACGGCTGGCGCGAGTCTCGTGCTGTGCTGTGGGACTTTGACTTAACATGAAATAATACGTACTTTCAGCGCGCTTGTCGTGCTCGGCGAGGACGAGCGCTAGCAGCAGCGCGCACGCGCACACGCACGCTCGCGCGCGCACACACATGGCACAGTGCGCGACTCAGTAACACGCAGACACCCGGGACACCTGCGACAGTGGACACACCATGTTAGATGAAACACAACACACACAAGCGGTACATAGCCACCGCGGCCACTGGCGCCACAGGGACGAGCTGACGGACTGACGAGTAGCTTCACTTACAATGACACCACGACTAAAGAATGACAGACAACTGCGCGGCGGATACGTCCTTTTAACATTCGTAAGCACAGCGTAGTGCCATGTCACTGTTGCATCCGTACTCTACACGTAGCGCTACGTCAGCATCCGTAGGCCAGGCGTAGCGCTACGTGACTGTAGCATCCGTAGGCTGGGCGTAGCGCTACGTCAATGTAGCATCCGTAGGCTGGGCGTAGCGCTACGTCAATTTAGCATCCGTAGGCTGGGCGTAGCGCTACGTCAATGTAGCATCCATAGGCTGAGCGTAGCGCTACGTCAATTTAGCATCCGTAGGCTGGGCGTAGCGCTACGTCCATGTAGCATCCGTAGGCTGGGCGTAGCGCTACATCAATGTAGCATCTTTTGTGATCTCGTAGTGCTACGACATCAACGCAAAAGAAATGCTTTGTTTTTGTCGGAATTTGTCCTCAAGATTTGTAATCAAAACAAAAAAAATAGTTAACTAAAACGATGAAAGAGTCTATAGTTGATTAATAATTATTATTTAATACAAATATGTATCTTTTGTGGTCATTTAAATGTTCCCGACAGAGCGCATCTTGTGTTCTAACATTCCACACGCACACACACCCTCGCACGCGCACGCACGCACGCACACGCACGCACACGCACACACGCACACGCACGCACACGCACGCACACGCACGCACACGCACGCACACGCACACGCACACGCACGCACACGCACACGCACACGCACACGCACACGCACACGCACACGCACACGCACGCACGGCCGCTCCGCGGTGACAATGATTACATCATGCTAATTCACGAAACGCGCGATAATTTAACTATTACTACTATTGTAAACTACCAACTCGGATTAGCGCGAAGTTAGCCCGAGGGGTGGGGGGGGTGGGGGGGGGGGTGCAGGCACGACGTGAATATTAACAGGTGTTGCTAGCTATCTGTGGGCCGCGCTACCGGCCGCACATATCACTCGCTAAACTTGTTGTGTTCACATCAAATCATAACAACTGTGTGAGCTCGTTGTTTCTCAACGGAATGCTAATGAGCTGCGGACCATCATGTCGCCGCACGCCGTGGGGACCCGGCAGGGCAGCAGGGGGCTTTGGTTGACACGTAGTTTCTTAGAATTGGCAAGTAGCTGTGTAATGAAACATCGCGCAACACAACAACAATTAATGTGTTGACTCGGCTGAAGCTCCCCGCCAGACAGAGAGGGCAGCTCGCGCGTGTAGCGGCGTCCCGCTCGCACCCGGCGTCACTCAGTAATACTGTCGTGTCGCACGGAAGCAACAATATCATAAGGCCGGGGCTCTGTTTTTTCGCCGGAAGCGTGTTTTTCCTTCAGCGTCCGGCGCCGCCCACGTCCGCCCGGCGTCCGGGTCGTGTCCGGCCGGCGTCCGGGCCGTGTCCGGCGGCTCACAGCGCTGCTGCTTATTTATAGCGGCGCTGTGAGGCTAGATCATTGGATTGTTTCATTTGTTCGCTGATATCCGCGTATTGTGGACTGATAATAAATAGCTTGTGTGCCGCTGCGAGCCACAGCGACACGGGGGCGACACGAAGGCGACACGGACACTTTTCCGACCTTATGACGGCAAACTACGTGACAGCACTTACTACGTCGTGGTATACTTAGCTGATAGATTTGGAATCATTGTCTACGAGTGTGTCGGACGGACATTTAAACAATAGCTGTTGGTTTATATGTCAAATAATTGTAAGTAGCGGAGACGAAAACGATTAGGCATAACCCTTCGGGGCACCTCTACAGGCGTGATGGTAAGTGTGTGCTGTCGCAGCACCTTCATCCCTTATATAGTTAATTAGTAGCGAACTACGTAATGAGCTGGAGTGGCGAGAGACGCGCACACACACACACCCTCACACCCACACATAGCTCATTACATACATAGGGTAGTCAGCACGTGCCGTCCTCTTGATTGCGATAGTATCTGTACACTAGCGCGCACCGGGAACCTTCTGCTGACGGAGGTGTTGAAGGTCAAAGTTCACAGAGCGAGTCGTCACGGTTACAAAATAAACCTTTTTTAATGTGCGCTTTCAATCGTTTTGTGTGGTGTTCTAAGAGTGAGTGCTCTCGCCTCGGGTTGTCCTGCAGCGACGCGAGCGGGCAGGCATGTCAGTCAGGTGGCTGACAGGCATCCTACATACATCCTAGCCGCCTCCACTCACCTGACCATCACGACATGTTGCACACGTTGTCAGGGGCACAGAACTACGTGTAACGTGTGTAATAGCATTTATCCACGAGTAATACGAGACGACACGAGTAAAACGTTTTTAAAATGTTTGCAACGGAACGGTAGATCTTTCATTTGGTATTTTATTCAAGATGTAACACATACAGCCGCCTTACTAATCACATTTTTTTTTAATAACAGAAAAGGACATAGATTACTTTTCATCCAGAGAAAAGTATAGTTCCTTAGGAATAGATAAAATAAGTTTGTAACGAGAGCGAAACCGCGGCCTAAAGAATATATATGTCGCAGTAAGATAGATAAAGCCGTAATATAGTTATATCCCTAGGGATATAATTATATACCGTAACAAAGTCATACAAAAGCGATTCTTTACTATCTCACTAGGAATATAGTTATAAAACGGTCCAAGTTTAGTGATATACTTATATTACTAGATTAAGTTCAGTGTTATAAATATATTAATCAAATAAAACCAAATTTTATTGGTTTTGTCTTTATTAATAAATCAACTCTATGTATCCTGCAGTTAGTTGCAATACTTTGTGACATTAACACGTATTAAAGTAATAATAATTGAAACGATCATATTTTTTGGAATTTAAACCATAACAATACAATTAAAACTAGTTTTGAGATATCTTTATTTCTTATCAACAAATTGAGATCTTGGTTTCTTTAAAAGTATTTTTTAATTTTTGTCCAGGCAAGAAGAGGAATCATGACATCTAGAATTACAAAGCACTGAATGCTTCTTACAGGCACATCTTTTAGTAGAACACTGTATATTCGATTTTTTACAGGAACATTTTAAATAACCTTGGCCACCAAAGCGCGACAATTTTTGGCATATTTCTCTCAGTGACAAGTTTTCATTCGGTATAGGATCATTCAAAGTAATGTTTGAAAGCTGTATTGCATTTCTGGGTAACCAATCTCACACACTCGCACACTCCGAAAGCTATTTCACTAAACTTAATCTAGTAATATAAGTATATCACTAAACGTGGACCGTTTTATAACTATATTCCTAGTGAGATAGTAATGAATCGCTTTCGTATGACTATGTTACGGTATATAATTATATCCCTAGGGATATAACTATATTACGGCTTTATCTATCTTACTGCGACATATATACCATCACGCCTGTATTCCCCGAAGGGTTAGGCAGAGGTGTACCAATGTACACCCACAGTTCGCCGGTATATTTAGGTCCCATGTTATAGGGGGCGAGCCTATTGCCATTGTAGGAACACATGTAAGTATGTATGGCAGAGTGCAAGGCAAGCAGAAATGCAAGAAAGCGAGACGCGTGGACGTACGGCCAGTTGCTGCGCACTGGTCTAAGTGAACGGTTCTCTCACGGGGTTTAAACGCGGAAATAAATTCGGTATCCAAAACCCGTTTTTAATTGTTCGATAGAGACCCCGAGACCAGGTGACGCAGGACTCATTACAGGGTCTTGAGTGATCGTTATCCAACGAGAACAAAACCCTAAAGTGGTGACCCCGACGTGATGAACACGCAACCTTCTGATAAAACAGAACATGATACGGTTGTCGACAATGGCCCAATAAGGGTACCGCCAAACCCAATTCTAGATAAGCCTGTATTTAAAAAAAGCAGCAGCGGTCGCATCATTAGACCAACCGTAAGATTAAACTTGTAATAAGGGACACAAACGGTGTCAAGTAGATATAATTTTGTATGGCGTTGCCGTAATGGAAGCTACAGGGGGCCTTCATGGTGTTGGTTTAATATAGCAGTGCGGAAGTTACGGCAACTACCCTTAAATATTAGCAATTAAGTAATTTATAAGAACTTAAAGTCGGCACCTAAAAATTGTCGCCCGCACCCAGGTGCAACAGTAGTATAGAAATTGTGCTGAATGTGCAGCACAGCACTTAGAGTGTAAAAGCAAACTCAGTACGCAATTTGTTTAAATGTAATAAGAAACCTCACTACCGCTCAAATGTTTACATTAAGCAACTTTGTTAAGTCGAAACAATTGAACTTTGTCTTTGCTGAAGCAGCTATCTGTCGTCATACTCACTGCAATAAGCACGAGTCAAGAGTTTATTTAGCACTTATTTAACACACTGTCTAACAGATAACACATCGACGTTTAAACACAATAATAAAAATGGGCAAGTCTTATAGTAAGGAAGAAGTAATCATAGCCCAAAACAACGCCGTAGAATCAACGGTAACAAAGTACGAGGTCGGTTTCGCAGTCATGGCAACCGCAACGCTGTTCATAATGTTATTAGTGTTCATTCGTCAATGTCGTCACCGCATGAAGAAAATGATACACAAAGAAATCAACAGTGTATCAGGCGGAGTCAACACGCAGCCGGTGCGTTTCGAGTCACGGGCGGTCCCACAGCAACCACCGGCAGCCAGCTATGCGAAATATGATATACATAACAGTGTACCAGTGCTTATCGCAATGTGTAGTCTAAACATGTCGCCGTATTATGTCTTAGCATAACTTAGAGTAAGATAAGGATAAGTCTTAATGTAAGCAAAATTTTTTTTTTCTATGTATTCCTGAAATAAAATTTTGGGGGGGAATAGTGTAGGAACACATGTAAGTATGTATGGCAGAGTGCAAGGCAAGCAGAAATGCAAGAAAGCGAGACGCGTGGACGTACGGCCAGTTGCTGCGCACTGGTCTAAGTGAACGGTTCTCTCACGGGGTTTAAACGCGGAAATAAATTCGGTATCCAAAACCCGTTTTTAATTGTTCGATAGAGACCCCGAGACCAGGTGACGCAGGACTCATTACAGGGTCTTGAGTGATCGTTATCCAACGAGAACAAAACCCTAAACCATTAACCGGGCACAAATCCAAACTCCGAGCTGCTACTGAGAATTTCATAGAAAAACCCAATAACACTTTTTGCTCGACCTGGGAATCGAACCCGAGACCCCTTGCACAGCAGTCGCACTTGCGACCACGAGACCAACGGGGCAGTTGCCAACGCGGCCTAAAGATTTTATGAATTCTGTGACGGACAGTGATGTTTCATTTTCAGGTTTTTCACTTAGCACGATTCGTAAGCGTGTGAGTGTGTTTGTTTTAAGTACCATCCGAGGACGTGCGTATGAATACACAAGGCACGACCGAGGACCTTTTCAAACCGAGGACTTTTTCGAGGGTCCTCGGTTTGACTTGACCAAAGATTCGTATTCTGCGAGCGATTTTGAGTCTTTCTGTATACTTAATAAGAAAAAGTTGTCTGAACCTCGGTTTGATCAAAAATATTCATAATCTTACACTCAATTTGTGTATCCACTTAGTGGCGCCACTGTCGCCTCACACACAGCCTCTTTACACTCATTTCACGTTTGTTGTATTATACGAGGACCTATGTGTTAACTTTAACACAAAAGTCCTCGGTTAGGCAGCTTTTCCGCGCAATGTGTATTTAAGTCCTCGGTTAGGCAGCTTTTCCACGCAATGTGTATTTAAGACCTCGGTTTGCTAGATTTTCCAAACAGTGTGTATTTTAGTCCTCGCTTTAACAGTTTCCCTCGTGTGTAGTGTGCTATCACTGGGAACTCCTCAACAGTTTATAGCATCGTCTTCAAATTTAGCATACGCGTTAGGTTTACATAGTATAACAAATATAATAACCAAATTGTGCTGAAGCTGCAGCCAGTGTGGTTTCTTCATGAGGGAACTCCTCAACAGATAGTAGCACCGTCTTCAAATTTGGCATACGCGTTAGGATTACATAGTATAATAAATATAATAACCAAATTGTGCTGAAGCTGCAACCAGGGTGGTTTCTTCATGAGGGAACTCCTCAACAGTAGGTAGCACCGTCTTCAAATTTAGCATTTGCCTTAAGTTAACATAGTATAATAAATATAATAACCAAATTGTGCTGAAGCTGCAGCCAGGGTGGTTTCTTCATGAGGGAACTCCTCAACAGTTGATAGCGTCGTTCTCAAGTTTGTCATTTAATATTATTTGTTATAACAAATAATATTAAATGACAAACTTGAACAATCAATAGTACAATGAAAAATACATAAATGTATTTTTCATTGTACTATTGATTGTTTCAAATTTTGCTGCCGTCATTTCACCTAGGAAGACATTTCTACTTTTGATTCTTCATGAAGAGCACACGGATTAAGCACCCATGACAATACAACAATTTATGAAAATCATAATGTTGTGTAATCTAAGCAGGCGTGTACATAGGAGTAGCTTCTAACGATTTGTGTAAGGATTCAGTCAACCTTTCATTTTCTCTCTTTTTGAAGAAACCACCCTGGTTGCAGCTTCAGCACAATTTGGTTATTATATTTATTAAACTATGTAAACTTAACGCGTATGCCAAATTTGATGACGGTGCTACCAACTGTTGAGGAGTTCCCTCATGAAGAAACCACCCTGGTTGCAGCTTCAGCACAATTTGGTTATTAAATTTGTTAAATTATGTAAACCTAATGTGTTTGCTAAATTTGAAAACGATGCTATAAACTGTTGAGGAGTTCCCTCATGAAGAAACCACCCTGGCTGCAGCTTCAGCACAATTTCGTTACTATATTTATTAAACTATGTTAACTTAACGCATATGCCAAATTTGAAGACGGTGCTACCAACTGTTGAGGAGTTCCCTCATAAAGAAACCACCCTGGCTGCAGCTTCAGCACAATTTGGCTATTAAATTTGTTAAATTATGTAAACCTATTGTGTATGCTAAATTTGAAGACGATGCTATAAACTGTTGAGGAGTTCCCTCATGAAGAAACCACCCTGGCTGCAGCTTCAGCACAATTTGGTTATTATATTTGTTATACTATGTAAACCTAACGCGTATGCTTAATTTGAAGACGATGCTATGAACTATTGAGGAGTTCCCTCATGAAGAAACCACCCTGGCTGCAGTTTCAGCACAATTTCGTTACTATATTTATTAAACTATGTTAACTTAACGCATATGCTAAATTTGAAGACGGTGCTACCAACTGTTGAGGAGTTCCCTCATAAAGAAACCACCCTGGCTGCAGCTTCAGCACAATTTGGTTATTAAATTTGTTAAATTATGTAAACCTATTGTGTATGCTAAATTTGAAGACGATGCTATGAACTGTTGAGGAGTTCCCTCATGAAGAAACCACCCTGGCTGCAGCTTCAGCACAATTTGGTTATTATATTTGTTATACTATGTAAACCTAACGCGTATGCTTAATTTGAAGACGATGCTATGAACTATTGAGGAGTTCCCTCATGAAGAAACCACCCTGGCTGCAGTTTCAGCACAATTTCGTTACTATATTTATTAAACTATGTTAACTTAACGCATATGCCAAATTTGAAGACGGTGCTATAAACTGTTGAGGAGTTCCCTCATGAAGAAACCACCCTGGCTGCAGCTTCAGCACAATTTGGTTATTATATTTGTTATACTATGTAAACCTAACGCGTATGCTTAATTTGAAGACGATGCTATGAACTGTTGAGGAGTTCCCTCATGAAGAAACCACCCTGGCTGCAGCTTCAGCACAATTTCGTTATTATATTTATTAAACTATGTTAACTTAACGCATATGCCAAATTTAAAGACGGTGCTACCAACTGTTGAGGAGTTCTCTCATGAAGAAACCACCCTGGCTTGCAGGTTCAGCACAATTTGGTTATTATATTGGTTGTATTATGTAAACCTAATGCGTATGCTAAATTTGAAGACGATGCTATAAACTGTTGAGGAGGTCCTTCATGAAGAAACCACCCTGGCTGCAGCTTCAGCACAATTTGGTTATTATATTTGTTATACTATGTAAACTTAACGCGTATGCTTAATTTGAAGACGATGCTATGAACTGTTGAGGAGTTCCCTCATGAAGAAACCACCCTGGCTGCAGCTTCAGCACAATTTCGTTATTATATTTATTAAACTATGTTAACTTAACGCATATGCCAAATTTGAACACGGTGCTACCAACTGTTGAGGAGTTCTCTCATGAAGAAACCACCCTGGCTGCAGGTTCAGCACAATTTGGTTATTATATTTGTTGTACTATGTAAACCTAACGCGTATGCTAAATTTAAAGACGATGCTGTAAACTGTTGAGGAGTTCCCTCATAAAGAAACCACCCTGGCTGCAGCATCAGCACAATTTGGTTATTATATTTGTTATACTATGTAAACCTAACGCATATACTAAATATCAAGACGACCCTATCAACTTTTAAAGAGTTCCTTCATGAAGAAACCAACCTGGCTGCAGCTTCAGCACAATTTGGTTATTATATTTGTTATACTATGTAAACCTAATGCGTATGCTAAATTTGAAGACGATGCTATAAACTGTTGAGGAGTTCCCTCATGAAGAAACCACCCTGGCTGCAGCATCAGCACAATTTGGTTATTATATTTGTTAGGCTATGTAATCCTAACGCGTATGCCAAATTTGAAGACGGTGCTACCAACTGTTGAGGAGTTCCCTCATGAAGAAACCACCTTGGCTGCAGCTTCAGCACAATTTGGTTATTATATTTGTTATACTATGTAATCCTAACGCATATGCCAAATACCAAGACGACCCTATCAACTTTTGAAGAGTTCCCTCATGAAGAAACGACCTGGCTGCAGCATCAGCTCAAACTGGAGACTGACTGGTGACTGGATCACTAGATAATCCTTATGCGTATGGCATATTTGTTAGCGCGAAAAGAGCTTGTACGAAGACTCTCTTTCTATAAGTAATTATTTTAAGCCTCTCTTTGGGAAGCACCGAAAAACGTAAAGACATAAACTCGTCCTCGCTTGGTACTTCATTTTAGAAAATGTGTGTTAGAAATAAATCAGAACATTCTACATAAGTTAATATTATCTTAAACGTAAAAATTGGTTTAGGTACTCGTATGTAGATTTTCCAAGTCCTCGGTTTATACAAGTTCTGCAGGAAAACTGTCCTCGGTAAGGTGAAATAAAGTCTAACACAGCGTCCGCGCTTCGTACAGGAAATAAGAAATATTGTGTGAAAGTACGTCCTCGGAAGGGCGTCCCAGGGCTTACGTAAGAGGTCCTCGGTTAACTTACACAAAGTCCTCGTATGTGCATCGCTGGTCACATTTAGCTGTGTATTTCAGGTCCTCGGTACGATAGCCGTAATTCATATAGATTTTTTTTGAGATAGCACTATCTCGTTGCGCTCATTACAATAGATTTACTCACCTCTCCCTTTCTATCTTATTGAAAAAGGCCTGCGACGTATTTAAACCAGTTTTTTGGAGGGTCCTCGGTTCGTACAAGTACATACAAGGTCCTCGTAAGGGTGTCTGTACAAACAAGGGTGTGTGAGTGCGTGCGTGGGAGTGCATCACACGACTGAGACAGTTGAAACTTGATCATGTATCGATCTATCCCGGCGCCAGCTCGTGAACAGCTGTTAGTACAGGAGCCCGGCGGACATGACGAGTTAATGTAGTCACACATACACACCGGCCCGCGCTACGCTCCGCGGTGCGTGGCGACTTAGCGCTGAGACTGCGTTGTCAGTGTGTTGCACTACGCGTGTGTTCTATACGAACGCAGATAGTTGCGAACAACGTAAGAACACACAGTCCCGCGCCACGCTCCGTGATGCGGGTAGTGTGACAATCGCCTTATATCGTTTTTCTTTTAAGGATGGGAATTCATCAAATTACTTGTGCCGCCCCGGGCGGAGCGGAAAGATAGGCGCGAAGGGAGTATCACACTTTTACTGACTAAAACCCAACTTTGCATTTCAGGGCCGCGGTGACTCTGTAGAACAAATTTGACAACTCTGTGGTGTGTGCGCATCGCCTAACAACTGCTCCGCCCCGTAGCTCCCCGACTAGAATATATCACATCAATCAAATGGTTATTTGTTGTCTTCTTCTTTATCGTGTGGGCAGTAAGCTCTAACGACCCCACACACCCTAGTATCAGAGTTTCTCCGCCTCAAGGGCCTCTGACATGGTTACCGATGTCAGTGACGTCCAAGATAAACTTAGAAAGTACATATGAATCAGAAAATGTCACATTGGTACTTGCCCGGGCACGGTTGTGAATCCACAACCTCGTGCAAGAGAGGCGGGCGCCTTAACCACTGGGCCATCACGACACAATTTGTTAGTAAGTTTTGTAGTTCTACACTTTACATTCTTTATACACGTGCCCCCCCCCCCCCCGTCCCGGGCCCCTGCACCCCCGGGGTCCGCGGCCTGCCCACGGGCCGCACTAAAATAAAATAAAGTACAAATAAAACTTGAGCGAAATTTGATTGCACCGTAACTCGATACGACTCAAACACTTTTAAATTAAAACATTCGCTTTATTAGCCACTTGTGTCGAGACGACCCGCCCGCCCTGCCGCCGCCGCCGCCCTACGCACTACTTCCTATGTAGCGTTGTGCTATCATTCAAAATTATCGTAATTAGATAAGTGATTACAATTTCGGACTCGTATGTTAGCAACGTCTCGGAAGAATGATCTCA
Source organism: Caradrina clavipalpis (assembly GCA_932526535.1). Taxonomy (NCBI): domain Eukaryota; kingdom Metazoa; phylum Arthropoda; class Insecta; order Lepidoptera; family Noctuidae; genus Caradrina; species Caradrina clavipalpis. Next base: position 9,230,920 of record OW052114.1, read on the forward strand.
TGAAGTAGACACACGCTCGTGTCCACTCTAATATTATATTAATAACGCACACACATACACACACGGTATGATACGTTAATAGTCGTTTGTGTGAATCTCGTAGCCTCGTAGCCGTTGTTCGTAGCAAACAAAAGACATCAACGCGTGGCACTATTGTGTTTCAAATAATTATGAGATTTTATATAATTATTTGACTGTTTGTATAGTAAAACAGTACACACGTTATATCACTATCTACACATAATACGATAAAAATGTTAATTACTTACTTAAATAGATCGTTTTCAATGCTTTGTTTAAACTGATACTATAAAGAGGTAAAAATGTTTTTAAGCTGTTAATATAAAGTGAGTGGCGCGATCACAAAACTCTTCTACTGCTAGAGTTGCACTAGTGCCGCGCGCCGGGGCTGCCTGTCGGCATGCTCGGCCACACGAGGTAGCGGCCTGTGTGGAAGTATCTCAACTGTTCTGTTGTAGTCGCGTATTGTTTATGAACGTGTTGCCGTTTGAGTTCGCTTTAGGAATTATTTTGCCAAACAAATGAAAACCGAGTTATACCGACACGACCTTTAGTTTTCAACTTCATAAATGATAAATGACCAACTCAAGCAGTATGACATGAGGCAGTCGGTGAACATACGCGGTGTACGGGACACCTCTCCGTAGACTTCCCCGGTGCACTCAGAACACTATTCCGACTTCAGAACAAGTGGAATTTCTTGCAGGAAAAAAAAAAAAAGAATCATTTAAATATCAAGTTCGAAAAATTGGACTGTTGTGTTTTTAGTTGTCCTTAATGACAATAACGATTTTGTTGATCTAAAACAAGGGCAAAACAATTTTTTACCATATAAGAATAAGAAAAAAATATAAGAGCGAATTTTCACTTAGCGCAAATGTATTAAAAACCTCCATAACTCTTTACTTATGGTTTTCCTTTAAAACAATCTTGTTGTCTGATACTCAGTACAAAATAGAGAGTTCATGGCGTCACTTGGCGGAAAGGTGTCCCTTACCCCGAGCACAGCGAGTCGAGTGCGTACCTGTGTGTCGGCAGCAGCTCCCGCGGTCGGACTGTGCCGCGCGCCGCCGCGCCGCGCTATATATGCGCCCCGGCGCCGCCCGCGGCCACACGCAGGAAGCCAGGCGGCACTAGTACTGGCTTTGTGGAGCTCCCCACAGCAGTAGCGAGTGGTAGTGTCGTGTTGCTGGGTGACGTCACGCGAGGCGAGACACACAGCACGCGTCTCTTTGTGGAGCTCCCCACAGCAGTAGCGAGTGGTAGTGTCGTGTTGCTGGGTGACGTCACGCGACGCGAGACACACAGCACGCGTCTCTTTGTGGAGCTCCCCACAGCAGTAGCGAGTGCTAGTGTTGTGTTGCTGGGTGACGTCACGCGGCGCGAGACACACAGCACGCGTCTCTTTGTGGAGCTCCCCACAGCAGTAGCGAGTGCTAGTGTCGTGTTGCTGGGTGACGTCACGCGACGCGAGACACACAGCACGCGTCTCTTTGTGGAGCTCCCCACAGCAGTAGCGAGTGCTAGTGTCGTGTTGCTGGGTGACGTCACGCGGCGCGAGACACACAGCACGCGTCTCTTTGTGGAGCTCCCCACAGCAGTAGCGAGTGCTAGTGTCGTGTTGCTGGGTGACGAGCACGCGACGCGAGACACACAGCACGCGTCTCTTTGTGGAGCTCCCTACAGCAGTAGCGAGTGCTAGTGCCGTGTTGCTGGGTGACGAGCACGCGACGCGAGACACACAGCACGCGTCTCTTTGTGGAGCTCCCTACAGCAGTAGCGAGTGCTAGTGTCGTGTTGCTGGGTGACGTCACGCGACGCGAGACACACAGCACGCGTCTCTTTTGATGGTGTCTTGGTTTCTGTTAACTAGTCGGAGTCTAATTGTCGGAGTGTGATTGGGTTTTCCGCTTGGGTTTGTCATCGGCAGCGCGGTGTGGAAGTGTGACGTACGTAGAGCTCCTGCGCCTAATATTTTACTGTTCGTGTTGGACTCATCGGACTATTACAGTGATGGAGGTGGAGTAGATGGAACTGCACATGGGTTTGCGCACACACTTGGGCACTATAATGACTCCTGTGTACTTGGCTAGTCTCCATTGAGATTGGCCGCCGAGACCGAAATCTGATCGGGAGAATATTACTTGTTTTTAATTTGACTCACACACATTGTGCTCTGCCGGGGCTGCGGGTTGTTCGAAAGAGATACCGCGCCCCCGGAACGCAAAGGGCACAAGAAGGAACATGGATGGGTTTTAGTCAGTAAAAGTCTGGCACTCCCTCCCGCGCCGCCCAGGGCGGAGGAAGTCATAGGATGATTTCCCATCGGTAAAAAAAAACACATTAGGCTACATTTCTGCGGGTTGTTCGAAAGAGATACCGCGCCCCCGGAACGCAAAGGGCACATGAAGGAACATAGACGGGTTTTAGTCAGTAAAAGTCTGACACTCCCTCCCGCCCCGCCCAGGGCGGGGGAAGTTATTTGATGATTTCCCGTCTATAAAAAAAAAAAAAAATAAAAAAAAAAAAAAAAAAAAAAGGCTACATTTCAAATTATAACGCAGCATGAAAGCTATATGTTTGAGCCGTTTGGGGTTGAAACACTAGAACGCCATGGGCACCAAGCGCTCATCTAGTTTTTCGGGACGTCCCCAAGCGACTGATCGATTCTTTACGTGAACAGAGGGCCCTTTCTTGGGTCAAAGAATTAGCATTGCCATACAACGTGGCAATGCTGCCAGCCTTTTGGGCACTTGTCCCATTTACAGCGATGTGGATGAGTATTTTGATGCCCTATGACCTTCCTTTTTTATTAACTGAACATAGTTTGTAATTTAATTATTATTATTAAAATAACGCAGCTATAATTGTTTCATAGAATACCATATGTGACAAACAGATAGTGATTGTTCCATTTAATTTGGTACGAATTACAAAACATGGCGCCGCCGCCGGTGACGCGCGGCCACGCTCCGCCGCGCCGATAGCGCCCACACCGCGAGATAGCGCGCCGGACACCGGCTAATTACACGCAGCCGGACTGCACGACGCGGAGCATCACGCACGCGACGTGCGGGGTAGGCAGGAGTGCCGGTGAGGTACAGCAGCCTCAGCAGCCTGTCGGGGGAGCGGTGAATGCTTGTGCGAATCCCGCACCCCCGGCCATGGGCAGAGGTAGAACACCGACATGCCCCTCCGTCATGGGAGTGACGGAGGAAGTCCATGAGGATTTCCACTGCGCACAAAAAAAAGGTGTGCCTGTGCTATGTAGTTTGCCAGTCCTGTTTGACGCTTCAACAATATTGCCATCAAAGGGGCACAGATGCACGCTCAGGGCGGCAACTGACAGCCCCGGACACACTGCCCGACCCGGCACTGAACCCAGGACAACACGATTACGATGGCACTGTGTTAACATCGCGAGTGTACTGCTATGTATAGCTACGTCGGTAGGTGTCGTAGTGGAGAGCAGGAGCTCGCCCGGACGAGCGCGTGTAGCGGTGCGGGGGGGGGGGGGGGAGTCTACTACGCCTGTCGCCAGACTGTTCCCTTCCACTGCAACCCTTGAAAGCCAGAATCAACAGTGGCGACCACAAGACAAGCGCCGAGGCAATGAAGCTCGACGAGTCCCGGAGAAACGATTCAACTATCTTGGATCCCGCAACGAAATTAATAAGAAAAGATTAGCGGAGGAGTTAGTTATTGAAATAAATTTGTATGTGTTACGAATTTGAATTGCCTCGATAGCCTACTGGCACATAATGACACCAGATTGAGCTAATAGACAAATTTGTATCTATTGTGATAATCATGTTATCGTATTTCATCGGATTACATACACAGGTACGTTCTTCGTAATAATTAATGTCATTTGCTTGTGTTTGCATCATGTTGTCCGCCGTGTATTGGCAACACAGTGAGCAACTGTTGCCAATAGACGTGGTTGTGCACAGGCGTGGTGAGCGCTGGAAGTCGTCTCGACGTTTTTAATATCTATATATATAAAAGAAAGTCGTGTTAGTTACACTATCGCACTCTCATGCAAGTTATCTTGATAACCTAGTAAGGGTGCTATACGTAATTACGACAACTTCCATTGTGATTTTATAAATCTAAGTCCTAAGTATGTAATGCTAAATAGTCTTAGTTGATGTGAATGAATACTTACTTACTCTTTATAACTCAAGAACGGCTGAACCGTTTTGGCTGAAAATTGACGGGGAGGTGGCTAAGAACCAGGAGACGGACATAGGATACTTTCTTTTAGGTAGATAAGTAGGTAGGTACATAGCTACGGAGGTAGGTAGGTACGTAGGGGTACGTAGGTAGATAGGTAGGGTAGGTTGGATTTGGGTTTTTGTACAGATTTTCAGGGCAGGACTACGCCTGCCGGGCCCGCTAGATAATATTATAAAGCTGAAGAGTTTGTTTATTTAAACGCACAATCTCAGGAACTACTGGTTCGGATTGAAAGAATCTTTGTTGGGGAGGTACTCCATGTATCGAGGTAGGCTTTAGGCTATATAACATCACTCCACGAGCCATAGGAGTGAAGCAGTAACAAATAATGTATCTTAAAGCGGGTGAAAAGATCCACGCGAACTAAGTCGCTATCAGAAGCTAGTAATTAAATAAAATATTCTGCGTCTGTCAGCAGACCGCGTGAGCAGCGCCGTGACGAGTACGACTTTTATTTTGAAGGATGGGAAATTATCAAATTACTTCTTCCGCTCTGGCTGGAGCGGGAGTGTCAGACTCTTTCTGACTAAAACCATCTGTGTTCATCATAATGCCCTTTGCGTTCCAGGGCCGTTGTGACTATGTCGAACAAATTCCGCAACGGACGAGTGAGGCTGTGCCGATAATTCTGAAGAGAGAGCATTGCAAGAACATAGGTAATCAAGCCATTGCAAGGAATTGAAAAAAACAAACACCTGTGTCCAGTTCATATGTATTTATTTGTTTAAAGTTGTGCTTAATGCTAGTGACTATGCTTACATACTACACACACACACGGGCACCTGCGACGGACACGCGCTCTCTATGGCAGACACTATTACTATGTAATACACACAGGTATTTTAGTGATTTAATTCATGACACACATATTAAAATTAACTAATTAACATTTAAACCGCCACGTCAAATTAAAAAGCTATAATGTGCCCTCGGCGCCAAGCTACGAATTCATCCTTGAACTACAAAATAGTAATGAGTTACAACTATATGGATGTTTTTTTATGTAGTATAAGTGTGTCATGGGATCGTGACCGTGCCGCGCTGGGCACATTATGCTTTGTCATCTATACATGACAGTGGCGGTCAAAAGGTTAAACGAGATTTATACAAAAAGTAGCAGTGCCCGCGTCGTCGTGATACGTATTGCTGACTCCCCATTGCAAGTAGCGTAATGATATGATGTGACCCGCGTGTGTCATGTGTTAACCACACGTTACATGGATATTCATGTAAAATATGAATAGAAACTATTCCGTAGTTGTACCGTCCACCTGGTACATACAGACACACAAACAGACCACTATTCCAATAAACTATACTGTCGGCATCAGAATCGTTCGCAAATCTTGTACCAATTACTTATTAAAAAAAAAAACATTTGCTACGATTGTATTAGAAGTATAGATAATCTGTGGGGTGCCGACTAGTGCGTCTGAGGCGACATCTACCGCGCCGCGCGCTAACTACAAGCGACGTGCGCGCGCACACACACTAGTAGTGACCCACGGGTGCACATGATTGTCTCAAGACAACTAACTTCCCCAAAGAAAAGGATTTTAGGGTTCCGTACCCAAAGGGTAAAACGGGACCCTATTAATAGGACTCCGCTGTCTGTCCGTCTGTCACCACGCTGTATCTCATGAACCGTGTTAGACAGTTGAAATGTTTACAGACGATGTATTTCTGTTGCCGCTATAGCAAAAGTTCAAAAGTGCCTTTTAATGGCCTAATTGAAATAAATGATTTGACTTTGACTTTGACTTTGAACAAAAAATACTAAAAAACAGAATCAACTAAATATTTAATGGGGCTCCCATAAAACAAACGTGTTTTTTTTTGGCGGTTTTTATAGATCATGGTACGGAACCCTTCGTGCGCGAGTCCGACTCGCACTTGGTCAGTTTTTTAATGACCTGAGCGTATTAAGTATCGGTCACCATTTATGACGATATACACAACAACGGTCGGAGGATCCTCCCCTTTCAATAAAGCATGAGAAGCTCTCCACTCTGCTCCTCAGACCTATAAACTCTAAAATAAAGTTTGGCATCCATATAGTACTCTATGTGTTCAAACAATGACTGGTCTTAACTAAGCTTATAGTTAATACTAAGGATATCTGTGAAGTCCTACATAAAACTAATCCATAGTAATACCCGCACTAACTAGCTATTTGACATGGAACTATCGGTACCTACTACACAATGATGACTTCGAGTCGAAAACTATTTACAATGAGACTAAATTACTAAACATAACACATGCATACTTATCTACAAAATGCTTCACGAACTTATTAACTCACGCGTTATATTCACAACAGTAGTGCGTTTCTCTAAAATGCAAACTCGAAAACGAGTCTCACTAAAGTGACCGCGCTCACTTCGATAACGAACCCACTGGACCTTGGTTGTGTTTTCGCTTGCCGTGGTGACGTCACCGGCGTGATCGTGTTTAACAGAATACCATTTTGTAATCTCACTGCGGATTCAGCTTTCGAATGACGAAGTGAGGCTTAGAGAATGGCATTGCAGTAGGTGACACCCGGGTCGAGTCACCTGTGTGGAGTGAGTGCACTGCGGTAACAGTAACCTGACCTGTGGGGGAGCACAGCTTTACAACATACTCACAAAACATGTTCAACGAGCGACTTCACACAACATATTTAACATAAACTATTCCTTTACATTAATAATCACGAAACACTACACTAATTGTGTAGATGATACCATTATACAATCATTCACAAACACAACTTCACAAACAATACTGTTTATTTTAGCAATGGAAACCCGATGAATTTATAAATAACTATAAAATTCGATTTTTAGTTGCTTTGAAATAAAAAGATAGTTTGTGAATTGACAAGTCAAAAAAGTGACGTCATAGTTTAGTATTGTCTATGGGGGCATCGCGTTTTGACAGCTCATAAAAAGTACGTGAATTGATGAATAGTGTCAAACAGCAACAACTTAGCCCTTGTGCCACCGCCTTGTCAAGGGATGCAGTGAACTTGCTTCTCGTTTTGTTCACAATAACCATTTCTATTTGTCATTTTCTTTTTCTACCCGCTTTGATGTCACATCATTAATATTAAGATTTATTGTTCTCTTAAAAGTGACGATTGTCAATGGCAAAGTTCTTTAAATAGAAACAATGGAATGTTTATGTTGTATAATACAAGTGTTAGCCAGAGCTCTACTTACATTATTCATTACTTATCTAAGAAATACATTCAAATTAATCTGTGATATTAAACTTAATCAATACTAATGTATCATGTTCTCTAAGCTAGTCGCGATCTCAACGCAGCGACAGTAATAGGGAATATGCATGATTTTTTTAAATCGCATTTATTAACAAAATATGAAAATACCGTAGTAGATATGACAAAAAACTAATAAAAATTGGCCAAGAAATACGGCCGATAGAAGCATTTAAAACTTACAGGTTAGACAGAGATCCGATATGACATGTGACGTCAAATATTGCAGCGGCCGTATAAACTTCGTGTTAGATTTCGTTTTGCTAGAAACAGATGCAAACAAATCTTCGATGGCTCATATCTTTTTTTATTTCAAGGTTATTCAAGTTTACTAAACCGAATATTACATGAATGCGGATTGAATTTTTAAATTTAAAAAATAATGCGTATTCCCCATTGTTCATCCATTACTAGCATGCTCAAACCAATCAGAGCTCGCGAAAATCAAAGTCGCGTGATTTTCTTGCGTTCCGATTGGTTTGAACATGCTAGTAATGAGCATGTGTAACTGTACCTTAAATAACGTAGTCTTATCAAGAGTGTTGGTACCATACAGGCAACGACACTGTGCCCGACACGTGGTACGTCATGTGTTCTGTTCGACATTATTATTTTAAAATAGTACGTTTTCTGAGATTTCAATTCTTAATATCTTTATAGATTTTCCATATGTATTCTTAGGTGTAATTAATATAATTGAGATCATTATGGACTCTGTGGGGTCCTACGGTAGACCCTGTTTCCTGAAGACTTCTTCTTTGTTGTCCGTACATTGTGCACCTAGAACCAACAACGGAGACGATGTCATGTGTTGTCGAACATGCGCGACCTCACATGTCATGTTAGTGTGTAGCGCACGCCGGGAATACACACAGGTATAATGTAATCGTGAGTATTGCGGTGTTTCCTTCACTGTGTTCGCCTCCCGACTGCCCGCGTGCTTGTGATGTGCGTCTGCTGTGCCCTCTCTCGTCATTCGACGTCAAACAGTGTGTTCATGTACACTCCGCGACGGGTGCGTGTGTGTGTCCGGACACCACGACTATACCCAGAAATCGAATTCCAAATCCAAAATGTAAACAAGTGCTGCCAATTTTAAATAATAACCTCAAGTATGCTGTGTCATTAAGTACTATTGCATAGTTCTAAAATTGTAGAGACATCTTTAACAGTAAAATATAACATTGCACACAGTTTTCAACTTTAAAGTGACGTAAACTACGATCCAAGAATAAAATATAACTGTTTGAAATAATATTTTTATGCTACTGGCAATAACACAGTGGTCATAAACGTTTGGACTTCATGAAGGCCCACTTTCACCACACATCGCTAAACATATTCAGCGCTAATAGTGCTATTGCGTCATGGGTGTGTCCATGGTTTTTGGGGGCGCTAATTGGCGCATATTTTGTAAAATTTGGCGGCCGCCATCTTGGATTTTGATGTCGACCTCATTTCCGGCATCAGCGCCCCCATAAACCATAGACATGACACCCATGACGCATAGTTTGTAAAGTTTCCCGGCCGCCAAAACTAAAACTGTATATTTACCTACCAACCCTTCTAAGAAAACAGGCGTGATGATAAGTGTTTGAAATCTCATTTCTCGAAATTTACTCATTCTTCATAGCAAAAAAGAAAAATGGCGCAAGTGCCCGTTCGCGCTAGTGAAATCACGAAAATATCTTACGCGCAAGTGTAATCGCGCAAAATTCTTTTGCGAAAATGTGTTTCGCGCAAACATCCGTTCACGCAATGGTCCTTTCGCGCAAGTGTACCAGATCCAAAAACAATGAATAAGTAAATAAAAAACAACAAATTGAATTACTAGGGTAATTTTAACTATTCACTAAATTTTAACTATTTTTGAACTGCCCCGTCGGTCCGTCGGTTGCTGTGCAAGGGGTCCCGGGTTCGATTCCCAGGTCGAGCAAAAAGTGATATTGGGTTTTTCTATGAAATTCTCAGTAGCAGCTCGGAGTTTGGATTTGTGCCCGGTTAATGGCAATAGGCTCGCCCCCTATTACATGGGACCTAAATATACCGGCGAACTGTGGGTATACATTGGTACACCTCTGCCTAACCCTTCGGGGAATACAGGCGTGATGGTATATTTTTTTTAATTTATATTTTTTTACTATTCCTGAACTGCCACTTTGACAATGACATTTCTTTGTCTACATTTTTGATCTCGAATTCGTTTTTTTGGGTATGGATTACTGTTACATAAATATGTACGTGAAGGTAACCAGTAAGCAGAGAATTTCAATTAGATGTGTATCCTTCAAAACGAAAACACAAGATGGCGACGCCAGAGCTGCCCCGTCCGCTCGCTGACAGTAGTGTTGTGTGTACTTAATACTAGTAGTGACAGTGCGAGTGAAGCAGTGTGTACCTCGCGGTGCTCAGTCTCGCGGCGAGCAGCGGGCGCGCCGGCACGGCTCTGTCGAGTGACAACAACAGCTCAAATAAATACTTTCTACAATGTTGCAATAGTACATGCTTCAAGCTTTCAAATCGGTTCTTTTTTTACCCGACTACGGCGAAGCAAAAAGGAGGGTTATGTATGTATGTGTATGTATGTATGTGTATGTATATATGTGCATGTATGTTCATCTGTTCCCTCATAACTTCTAAACCATCTAACGTAAATTGACAAATGAGGTGTCATTAGAAGCGTCTAAATTGTCCGCTGGTTTACGCTACGCTACGCTTTGGCTACGTTATGTTGCAATAAATTGTATGTGGCGCCCTCTAGGGCTCATGAAGATGTGAAATAATATTTTTTTTCATCCAAATATGCTCGTGTTGCATATCAAATTAAAGGGCTTAATTAGCACATTTAAAATATACATATATATATTCAAATATATATATATTGTATTAGTAAATTGTACATGGCACCCTTTAGACCGCATCATAAACCTAGCTAACTAACCAATATTTTGTTTGGGAGACCTAATAGATATTCCATATATTTTGTATATGTAACAAGTTCCAGTAATATTACGTATAATAATAGAACCCAAAATAATTTAAATAAAAAAGAAGTTTAAAAAACTAAAACCCGACTACAAAAAACAAGTAAAACAGTATGTGTATAGTAATAGAACATTAATCTTTAGCATTAAAGTTTAGGGCAAAGTGGCATACGACCACGGCTTTCAGATGAGAATGTTTTCTTGTTTCATACTTTTTAGAACGTGATTTTTTTGTAGTCGGGTTTTAGTTTTTATACTTCTTTTTTAACTAAACGATATAGATATTTGATTAGCAAATGAGTCATACCGTTCCCAGCGGCGAGGTCGCGCGCCGTCTGCTGCCGCGCGGCGTCGCCCGTCAGCAAGCAACGCAGCGTGGCGCCGCCCGCCAGCTCGCCCCCGCGCCGCGCCCCCGCCATCTCGCCCCCGCGCCGCGCCCCCGCCAGCTCGCCCCCCAGCCGCGCCCCCGCCAGCTCGTCCCCCAGCCGCGCCCCCGCCGGCTCGCCGCCCAGCCGCACCCCTCGCACCATCGCGCCCGCGGCCCGCTGCGCCGCGTCCCCGGCTGCTACAGGGCTCTTGCTACTTACTGTCGTGAACGCGTTTGTACTTGGAGCTCGATAACTACTTTTAACTCTTCTAATAACTGGTGTCGTGTCCGGTCGGCTGACTGCTGGGCCGCTCTTCCCGGCGTGTGCGGCGGGGGCGCGCGTGAATGCGGCGGGGGCGCGCGTATCTGCGGTGGGGGCGCGCGTGTATGAGGCGGGGCCGCGCGAGTTTGCGGCGGGGGCGCGCGTGTATGCGGGTGGGCCACTCGTGTGGGCGGTGGGAGCGCGCGTGTATGCGGCGGGGGCGCTCGTGTATGCGGCTGCGGCGCGCGTTTGTGCGGCGGGGGCACGCGTGTGGGCGGCGGGGGGCGCGCGTGTGGGCGGCGGGGGCGCGCGTGTTGGCGGCGGTGGCGCGCGTGCGTGTGTCGCTGCAGTCCGAGTGCTCCGAGTCGGTGTCGCTGATCTCTATGACGTCGCCGGCGCGCAGTCCGTCGCACAGCGTCGCGCCCTGCACGTGCACGTACCCCGCGGCCGGCACGTACAGCACGCTGGTGGTGGCGGCGGGCAGCACCAGCGCCATCACGAGCGTGGCGGGCGGCGCGGGCGGCGGCGGCTCCGCGCTCAGCGTGCGCGCGTACTCCTCCAGGATCGACAGCGGCCTGCGTTTGTCGCCAGGAGAACACACTCCTGGGGGAACTTGCTTGGCTGGTGAAGTGAGGTGATGTTGCGCTGTCGCTTGGCCCATTTGAAGCGCAGGCTCGGGCCCCACCGTCACGCAGGGCGCGGGCCCCACCGTCACGCAGGGCCCGGGCCCCACTGTCACACAGGGCGCGCGTCCCACCGTTAGGCAGGGCACGGGCTCCGGCTCCATGCTGCACGCGGGTTCCGCCTTCACGCTGGACACGGGCTCCGACTTTACGCAGGGCGCGGGCCCTACAGTCAAGCAGAGCGCGGGCCCCATCGGCATGAAAGGGGCAGAGTCCACCTTCACGCTGGACGCGGGCTCTGCCTTCACGCAGAGCGCGGGTCTCACAGGCACGCCGGGCGCGGGGCCCTGCACAGTGGCACTTGGCGCACTAGTACCTGTCTTTTTGTCAGAGAATGCTTTTAAGCTGTCGATGTGGAAATACTGTGCGTTTATGTTCTTCTGTCGTTGCCACTCCGCGTAGTCGTCAGTGGGGGCGGGGTCGGGAGCGGGGGCGGGGGCGGGGGCGGGGGCGCGGGCTTTGGGGGGCGGCCGTGCTCGACGCTGTTTGGACCGGCTGGTAGGCTTTGCCTTCGAGCACTTAGCGCCCGTGATGGTGCTAGCCGGCGCATGCGCAGGGCTGGCTGGCCGGCACTGTGTTTCGCCTTCTGTTATAAATAATTTATTTGTCAAAAAAGGATTGTTTTAACCCAAAACGGTAATTCTTTTTCTAAGTAAAAGTGATACTTACTGGATTGTTTCTGAAAACAAAAACAAACAGTGTTAGTATCAGTATGGGACAAGTGTACAAGCGAGCGCGTCGCCACATCATCATGATACTTTGCCTTTGTACGGTGCATTGTACATAATAAGCATAAAGTTTAAATAACTAATATCTATTTTACATTTTATTTAGTCAACACAGAACAGTATGAGGGTCGTACGCAGCTCTGACGGAGCTCATGAGGTGGAGTGTCATCACTACACGCAGCGTACCACCACTGTGAGCTGTGACCACCGGCAGCTGGCAGCGAGCCACCGCCGGGCACTACTGATGCAGGGGAACTGTCGCTCCTCCACTGTGACACGTGTACAGTAGCTTCATGTTCATCATTACACACTACACACACACCCTTGTTTGTACAGACACCCTTACGAGGACCTTGTATGTACTTGTACGAACCGAGGACCCTCCAAAAAACTGGTTTAAATACGTCGCAGGCCTTTTTCAATAAGATAGAAAGGGAGAGGTGAGTAAATCTATTGTAATGAGCGCATCGAGATAGTGCTATCTCAAAAAAAAACTATATGAATTACGGCTATCGTACCGAGGACCTGAAATACACAGCTAAATGTGACCAGCGATGCACATACGAGGACTTTGTGTAAGTTAACCGAGGACCTCTTACGTAAGCCCTGAGACGCCCTTCCGAGGACGTACTTTCACACAATATTTCTTATTTCTTGTACGAAGCGCGGACGCTGTGTTAGACTTTATTTCACCTTACCGAGGACAGTTTTCCTGTAGAACTTGTATAAACCGAGGACTTGGAAAATCTACATACCTAAACCAATTTTTACGTTTAAGATAATTTATTAACTTATGTAGAATGTTCTGATTTATTTCTAACACACATTTTCTAAAATGAAGTACCAAGCGAGGACGAGTTTATGTCTTTACGTTTTTCGGTGCTTCCCAAAGAGAGGCTTAAAATAATTACTTATATAAAGAGAGTCTTCGTACAAGCTCTTTTCGCGCTAACAAATATGCCATACGCATAAGGATTATCTAGTGATCCAGTCACCAGTCAGTCTCCAGTTTGAGCTGATGCTGCAGCCAGGTCGTTTCTTCATGAGGGAACTCTTCAAAAGTTGATAGGGTCGTTTTGGTATTTGGCATATGCGTTAGGATTACATAGTATAACAAATATAATAACCAAATTGTGCTGAAGCTGCAGCCAAGGTGTTTTCTTTATGAGGGAACTCCTCAACAGTTGGTAGCACCGTCTTCAAATTTGGCATACGCGTTAGGATTACATAGCCTAACAAATATAATAACCAAATTGTGCTGATGCTGCAGCCAGGGTGGTTTCTTCATGAGGGAACTCCTCAACAGTTTATAGCATCGTCTTCAAATTTAGCATACGCATTAGGTTTACATAGTATAACAAATATAATAACCAAATTGTGCTGAAGCTGCAGCCAGGTTGGTTTCTTCATGAAGGAACTCTTCAAAAGTTGATAGGGTCGTCTTGATATTTTGTATATGCGTTAGGTTTACATAGTATAACAAATATAATAACCAAATTGTGCTGATGCTGCAGCCAGGGTGGTTTCTTTATGAGGGAACTCCTCAACAGTTTACAGCATCGTCTTCAAATTTAGCATACGCGTTAGGTTTACATAGTACAACAAATATAATAACCAAATTGTGCTGAACCTGCAGCCAGGGTGGTTTCTTTATGAGAGAACTCCTCAACAGTTGGTAGCACCGTGTTCAAATTTGGCATATGCGTTAAGTTAACATAGTTTAATAAATATAATAACGAAATTGTGCTGAAGCTGCAGCCAGGGTGGTTTCTTCATGAGGGAACTCCTCAACAGTTCATAGCATCGTCTTCAAATTAAGCATACGCGTTAGGTTTACATAGTATAACAAACATAATAACCAAATTGTGCTGAAGCTGCAGCCAGGGTGGTTTCTTCATGAAGGAACTCCTCAACAGTTTATAGCATCGTCTTCAAATTTGGCATATGCGTTAAGTTAACATAGTTTAATAAATATAATAACGAATTGTGCTGAAGCTGCAGCCAGGGTGGTTTCTTCATGAGGGAACTCCTCAACAGTTCATAGCATCGTCTTCAAATTAAGCATACGCATTAGGTTTACATAGTATAACAAATATAATAACCAAATTGTGCTGAAGCTGCAGCCAGGGTGGTTTCTTCATGAGGGAACTCCTCAACAGTTTATAGCACCGTCTTCAAATTTGGCATATGCGTTAAGTTAACATAGTTTAATAAATATAGTAACGAAATTGTGCTGAAGCTGCAGCCAGGGTGGTTTCTTCATGAGGGAACTCCTCAACAGTTTATAGCATCGTCTTCACATTTAGCATACGCATTAGGTTTACATAATATAACAAATTTAATAACCAAATTGTGCTGAAGCTGCAGCCAGGGTGGTTTCTTCATGAGGGAACTCCTCAACAGTTTATAGCATCGTCTTCAAATTTAGCATACGCATTAGGTTTACATAGTATAACAAATATAATAACCAAATTGTGCTGAAGCTGCAGCCAGGTTGGTTTCTTCATGAAGGAACTCTTCAAAAGTTGATAGGGTCGTCTTGATATTTTGTATATGCGTTAGGTTTACATAGTATAACAAATATAATAACCAAATTGTGCTGATGCTGCAGCCAGGGTGGTTTCTTTATGAGGGAACTCCTCAACAGTTTACAGCATCGTCTTCAAATTTAGCATACGCGTTAGGTTTGCATAGTACAACAAATATAATAACCAAATTGTGCTGAACCTGCAGCCAGGGTGGTTTCTTTATGAGAGAACTCCTCAACAGTTGGTAGCACCGTGTTCAAATTTGGCACATGCGTTAAGTTAACATAGTTTAATAAATATAATAACGAAATTGTGCTGAAGCTGCAGCCAGGGTGGTTTCTTCATGAGGGAACTCCTCAACAGTTCATAGCATCGTCTTCAAATTAAGCATACGCGTTAGGTTTACATAGTATAACAAACATAATAACCAAATTGTGCTGAAGCTGCAGCCAGGGTGGTTTCTTCATGAGGGAACTCCTCAACAGTTTATAGCACCGTCTTCAAATTTGGCATATGCGTTAAGTTAACATAGTTTAATAAATATAGTAACGAAATTGTGCTGAAGCTGCAGCCAGGGTGGTTTCTTCATGAGGGAACTCCTCAACAGTTTATAGCATCGTCTTCACATTTAGCATTCGCATTAGGTTTACATAATATAACAAATTTAATAACCAAATTGTGCTGAAGCTGCAGCCAGGGTGGTTTCTTCATGAGGGAACTCCTCAACAGTTTATAGCATCGTCTTCAAATTTAGTATACGCGTTAGGTTTGCATAGTACAACAAATATAATAACCAAATTGTGCTGAACCTGCAGCCAGGGTGGTTTCTTCATGAGGGAACTCCTCGACAGTTGGTAGCACCGTCTTCAAATTTGGCATATGCGTTAAGTTAACATAGTTTAATAAATATAGTAACGAAATTGTGCTGAAGCTGCAGCCAGGGTGGTTTCTTCAGAAAGAGAGAAAATGAAAGGTTGACTGAATCCTTAAACAAATCGTTAGAAGCTACTCCTATGTACACGCCTGCTTAGATTACACAACATTATGATTTTCTTTTCACCATAAATTGTTGTATTGTCATGGGTGCTTAATCCGTGTGCTCTTCATGAAGAATCAAAAGTAGAAATGACTTCCTAGGTGAAATGACGGCAGCAAAATTTGAAACAATCAAAAAGTACAATGAAAAATACATAACAAATAATATTAAATGACAAACTTGAAAACGACGCTATCAACTGTTGAGGAGTTCCCTCATGAAGAAACCACCCTGGCTGCAGCTTCAGCACAATTTGGTTATTA
This sequence comes from Caradrina clavipalpis, assembly GCA_932526535.1. Lineage (NCBI taxonomy): Eukaryota > Metazoa > Arthropoda > Insecta > Lepidoptera > Noctuidae > Caradrina > Caradrina clavipalpis. Next base: position 9,247,296 of record OW052114.1, read on the forward strand.
TATTTATTATACTATGTTAACTTAAGGCGAATGCTAAATTTGGAGACGGTGCTATCAACTGTTGAGGAGTTCCCTCATGAAGAAACCACCCTGGTTGCAGCTTCAGCACAATTTGGTTATTATATTTGTTATACTATGTAATCCTAACGCGTATGCCAAATTTGAAGACGGTGCTACTATCTGTTGAGGAGTTCCCTCATGAAGAAACCACCCTGGCTGCAGCTTCAGCACAATTTGGTTATTATATTTGTTATACTATGTAAACCTAACGCGTATGCTAAATTTGAAGACGATGCTATAAACTGTTGAGGAGTTCCCAGTGATAGCACACTACACACGAGGGAAACTGTTAAAGCGAGGACTGAAATACACACTGTTTGGAAAATCTAGCAAACCGAGGTCTTAAATACACATTGCGTGGAAAAGCTGCCTAACCGAGGTCTTAAATACACATTGCGCGGAAAAGCTGCCTAACCGAGGACTTTTGTGTTAAAGTTAACACATAGGTCCTCGTATAATACAACAAACGTGAAATGAGTGTAAAGAGGCTGTGTGTGAGGCGACAGTGGCGCCACTAAGTGGATACACAAATCGAGTGTAAGATTATGAATATTTTTGATCAAACCGAGGTTCAGACAACTTTTTCTTATTAAGTATACAGAAAGACTCAAAATCGCTCGCAGAATACGAATCTTTGGTCAAGTCAAACCGAGGACCCTCGAAAAAGTCCTCGGTTTGAAAAGGTCCTCGGTCGTGCCTTGTGTATTCATACGCACGTCCTCGGATGGTACTTAAAACAAACACACACACACCCTCACAGTATACTGCGTCATACCTTTTTCCATTCCCACCGCTTCTTGTTTCCCATCCGCTTAGCGTTGCAACAAACAAAATGGAGAGTCAGTTACATATCAATAAAGGCCGCAACACGCCGCGCTGACAAACGGATACTTACCGATCCTTACTTGTACTTTCTAAATTTATCTTGGACATCGTCAGTGGCCCTTGAAGCGGTTTAGAAACTCTGTCACTAGGGTGTGTGGGGTTGTTAGACCTGTCTGCCCACACGGTAAAGAAGAAGACAAACACACAGTGTGTCGTGCTGCACGTACCTTCAGCACGCGCGTCACCTCTGCGTACAGCACGCTGACCTGGTCGGGCGCGTCCTGCTCGCCGCGCCGCGCCGCGCACCTCTGCGGCGCCTCCTGCTCCGCCGCCGCCTGCGTCTGCGGCGAGCGAGCGCTCTATACACTGGAGCCGGTGCACACGCGCGCGTAATGTGATAGTGAACGGAGACTTTGTAAAGGAAGCATTTATACCCATTTGCCTACTACTTTATCTAGGAGATACTCGTAATATTCAAAATGTATAAAGGCTCGTGGAAGTTGATTAGCGTAATGTTAAACATCGTGGGCGTCATGTACACGGCTTTCGACGGTGCTGATGCCATCTTGGATTTTGATTTCGATCAAATTTTTGGTATCAGCACCCCCGAAAACCATAGACACAATACCCATGACGCATATTATACTATTACCGTAATTGTACGTTTAAACGAACGCGGTCCAAATGTACCATTTCACCGAGCGTAAAGCGCGCGTACACCGCGTGCACTGCACGTGTACTTACCGTGAGCTCGTCGAGCACGGCTTGCAGCTCAGGCTCGGGGGGCAGGTCGAGCGCGGCTGGCAGCTGGTGCTCGGGGGGCGGGGCGAGCGCGGCTGGCACTTGGTGCTCGGGGGGCGGGGCGAGCGCGTCTGGCAGCTGGTGCTCAGGGGGCGGGGCGAGCGCGGCTTGCAGCTGGTGCTCGGGGGGCGGTGCGAGCGCGGCTGGCAGCTGGTGCTCAGGGGGCGCGGCGAGCGCGGCTTGCAGCTGGTGCTCGGGGGGCAGGTCGACCGCGGCTGGCACTTGGTGCTCGGGGGGCGGGGCGAGCGCGGTTGGCAGCGGGTGCTCGGTGGGCAGGTCGACCGCGGCTGGCACTTGGTGCTCGGGGGGCGGGGCGAGCGCGGTTGGCAGCGGGTGCTCGGGGGGCGGGGCGAGCGTGTGCAGACGTGCCTGTGTGTCTGTTCGCGGAGCCGCGCCGTCTGGTCCGAGCTCGCGTAGCGGCGTGTCGTCGTCGTCGCTCCAGGCGGGCCGGGTCCTCTTGGCGCCCTGCCGCCTGGTGGCGGAGCGCAGGCGTCGCGTGCTGCGCGTGTCGCATGCACTGCGTGCTGTGCGCGTGTGCAGTGCGGACGCTCTGGTGGAGGTGCGCGCGAGTTGCTGCCCCGCCTTACATTCGTCTATTCTGAAGAGTCGTATGTTTGTGTCCATCAGGAGTTTAGGATCTGTCAACAAATGTCAGGTAGTATGAAGCACACGCCGCCTCCTGCCTCATCACGCAGCACGAGCACGCACACGACAGCACAACACTGCATCAGTGTGAGTGTGACACGACGGTCTAATACGGAGTTCACTTCGACAAAAATATTTTTTTGTGGTGACATTACAAATAAATAATGAGCATTTTTAGAGGAAATCATGATGATCATAATAATAATTACCAAGAGCCTCGACCAACACCTAAGGAGGCTCTCGTTGGGTGGTTGGATCAAGGGCTTGATTCAGAAACCCGTACGCCTAGACACGGCGCGTATTGTTAGGAGATTCCTTTCTCAGGAGCCCTGACCGCCGCACACTGGGGTCTGCTCTATGGAGGCAATGCCCAAAATCACATTTCCAAAATATGAGTAATAGGAAAAAAACTTGACGTATTATTATTGTTTAATAAATTTCACATCAGTTAAGGACGATATTATCAACACAAAGGTTATCTGTTTGCTTACATACTGCAGTAAAGTTCATTGTTTTCATTGTTGCTGCGTTTCAAAATGTTGAATACGGAACTTTTAAGTGTTCGTTGCTACTGCCCTATTAAAGTTAACACAAAACTATAAAATGGCAAGTGGAGATCAAGGTCAGTACTAATAAAAATATGATTAAGATTGGACAAATTCGTTGTGTAACCTACCGTAATATTTTTTTACTTTTTACGAATAGTTGTAGAAGGGAAATGGACGATATCTAAATTTCGCGCAAAGTTCTTTTGGTATTGTTTTTAGTTTCTCAATAAAGAAGGTTTAGGGTGCTTAAAACAATAATTCGTTTCAAAAGAACTTTGCGCGAAATTTAGATATCGTCCATTTCGCTTCTACAACTATTCGTAAAAAGTAAAAAAATATTACGGTAGGTTACACAACGAATTTGTCCAATCTTAATCATATTTTTATTAGTACTGACCTTGATCTCCACTTGCCATTTTATAGTTTTGTGTTAACTTTAATAGGGCAGTAGCAACGAACACTTAAAAGTTCCGTATTCAACATTTTGAAACGCAGCAACAATGAAAACAATGAACTTTACTGCAGTATTTAAGCAAACAGATAACCTTTGTGTTGATAATATCGTCCTTAACTGATGTGAAATTTATTAAACAATAATAATACGTCAAGTTTTTTTCCTATTACTCATATTTTGGAAATGTGATTTTGGGCATTGCCTCCATAGAGCAGACCCCAGTGTGCGCCGGTGGCTTGGATGGACCCTGTTCCCGACGCCGGCCGGTGGGATACTATTTTTATATATTTTTGTATTAGAAATATTTAAAAAATGTAATAATTCATTTTTGAGAATAAGTTAATGTGAAAAATAATCGTACACATTTTATTTGATTTCGTTTATTTTTGCCCGAAAATAGCAACCTTGTCGATTTATGTTCACATAGAAGCCAGCTCGCATATTGATGTGAGCCAATTGCAGCTCCGTCGCGCTCACCCGGCTGCAGCGAGCTTTTACACACGGTAGGCAGAACATAGTTTTAATATTTTCTGCACACATGCACCACCTGAACAACTTTCACAGTGAAGATATTCCATCTTTCACTATTTTCAACGTTAAATAAACACCACAATAAAATTATATCATAAACTAACACAACAGTCAGATAAACCATAACAAAAATGGCCGCTCATAACTCACGTAAATATAAAAAAATATACGACAGCAAGTAGGGCGATAAGCACATTGATCTGCAACAATTGCGCGTGAACGCGTTGTCAGTGTGTTGCACTACTTGCAAACAACGTAAGAACACGCACTGTCGGGGGGAAATCGCCTTAGAGTAGCTAACTTCGGTTCGAAGATTCCACAATTGTCGAAAATGTACGTAAATGTAAAAAAGGCAATGTCTACTTTTAGCGTTTGTGTGCGTTATCTGTATCATTGTGTATCAAGGATTTATAGCAAAAGCACAGTATTGTAGACGCGTAACTGCGAGTCTGCCACGATTACGAGGCACACATGTAAACATCCAGGCCCTAACAGTTTGTGCCTTCCCCGTTAGGCGGGTGCGGCGCTGGTGTAGCGCGAAGCGATGTATCGATGAGACTTCATGATTCCATTTACCTTTCATTTTTAATATAAGCGTAGATCAGGGAGTCTTTCCGGATCTCATGAAACTCAGTAAAGTAGTTCCATTATTTAAATCCGGTGAAAGTAAGGAACTTAACAACTATAGACCTGTTTCAATACTGCCAGTTTTCAGTAAGGTGTTTGAAAAGTTATTACTCAATCAAATGTTACGTCACTTTAATAAAAATTCCATCTTTCATGACCAACAGTACGGTTTCACCAAAGGGCGTTGTACAACTGACGCCGGTGTCTCCTTAATTAAAAACATTTTTAATGCCTGGGAGGAAGCACAAGATGCCATTGGAATCTTTTGCGACCTCTCCAAAGCGTTCGATTGTGTGGACCATGAGACACTATTATTGAAACTGGACCATTATGGGATTAGAAACACATCTCTTGATTTAATAAGATCATACCTGGAAAACAGACAGGTTAAAGTTCAGGTGAACGGCGTGAACTCATTGGGGTCTGAAATGACAATGGGCGTTCCTCAAGGTTCGATTTTGGGTCCATTTCTCTTTTTAGCATATATAAATGATTTGCCACAATTACTGCAAAAGCAACCTAATATGGTGTTATTTGCAGATGATACGTCATTAATTTTTAAGATAGACAGACGTTCTAGAAGTCTTGACGAAGTTAATAACTCAAATCTTCAGGTTCAAAATTGGTTCACGGTAAACAATTTGGTACTAAATGAAAAGAAAACCAAATGTATTAGATTTTCTTTACCAAATGTTAAAAATACCGCATGTGACCTCATACTGAATGGCGAAAAACTGGCTTTTGTTAATAAAACGGTTTTCTTAGGAATCACGCTAGATGAAAAATTACAATGGGGACCACATATAACATCTCTTGCAGAGTATGTATGGAGTTTCTTGCCCGTTCTTCTCCATACGAAACTACCTTTTGGAATGGGCAACTAGATTCAATATTAATGATTTTTTATGTAATGACGTTCAAAAGTGCCTTTTAATGGCCTAGTTGAAATAAATAATTTGACTTTGACTTGACTTTGACATCGTTACTCGATAGGTGGAGCTGATTCAAGATTTTCTATTTTTAGTTTTTTGTTTTAACGATAGAAATTACTCGGAGATAGAATATTAGATATCAAAATAAAATCATATAAATAAGTATTTTGTAAGGTACGCAATGACTATTTGGCTATATGAACCTTGCGCCACTGCTCATCTCGTAAGGCAGGGGTATACCAGGCGGGGTCCGCAACAGGCGCGTGCGCTCCTGGTACCTATCCCCGGCGTAAGTGTGAAGGGCACACCTAGGTGGTTTTTTATCAGTAATAGTGTGACAAACCTCCGCCTGCCCCCTACCAGATAAGCGAATATCAGTCTGCCGACGTTCGAGGCAGACCCATGAGGCATACACACGAGTGGACCGGCACACGAGCGTGTCGCCGCCCGCCGGCACGCAGGCTGCCTGCACGTACACTCACCGACACGTGGCGCGCCCTGCTCCCCGCGCGCTCGCTGCGTGACGTCACGCTCACACCTGGCGTCCAGCTCCGCCGACTCCTCGTCAGCGAATATTATCCTGTTACTTATAAACGACGCGTCTTTGTTTGTTTCCGATTCAATTTCATCTTTAACCTCTACCTTACAAGGTAGCAAGTCGTCTTCGTCACTTTCAAAGATAATCTCAGTTTTGACCGTGCTCGGGTCTATGCTGTGTAATGCCTCTACAGTGTGAGTGAGGCTCCCGGCGACACCCTCGTCTATGACGAGCCTTTCATCCGCGTCCGTGTCGTCAGACCAGCTGGCGCGGCGCGGCGCTACTCCACCTGTACGGACAGCGACAGGATCAAAGCTCACGTGATGACCATAAGCGTTCAGCTTGTAGTAACCCTGCACACCACTAACAAGTAACCGTGTGTTGTCGCGGTGCGGAGGGCACTCACCGGCCTGCTCGCACTCGTCCACGCGCGACAGGTTGGGGTACAGCTGCTCGGCCGCGAGCACGCTCGGGTCCCGGGCGGGGGCGGGGGCCGGCTCCGGGGCGGCGGCGGGGGCGGGCTCCGGAGCAGATGCGGAGGCGGGCTCCGGAGCAGATGCGGGGGCGGGCTCCGGAGCAGATGCGGGGGCGGGCTCCGGAGCAGATGCGGGGGCGGGCTCCGGAGCAGATGCGGGGGCGGGCTCCGGAGCAGCGCGGGGCGACTTCGCGCGGGGGGCCTGCGCCGGCTCCACCTCGTTGTCCTCTTCCTGTCAGCGAACAATGCACTGTTGTAATACGACTCAAACTTAGTGGCGGCTCGGAAGTTAGCTGCGAGCGCAGGTTCACGCAGGTTTATCAAATAATTGAGACTCCATTTAATGTTGAGTTTCAATTTCGATCGAATCATTAATGTATTTAGGCCGTCCTTTATTCATACATAATAATATTAGTAATACATACGTAACTTCACGCCTTCTCCCAGTGGGGGTAGGTTGCTAGTAATAAGTAGCGGTAGGGTGGTAGTTACCAGCGACTCGGTGACGACGCGGCCGTCCTGCACGCGCTGGCGCCAGCTGTCGAAGGCGGCGGCGGCCACGCACGGGTACCTGCGGGCACACACGTTACTGAGCCGCCCCCGCGCCCGCCGCGCCCGCCCCCGTGACCGCTACCCACCGCTTGAGGATGGCGAGGTGCAGGGGCGCGGGGCGCGGCGGCAGCGCGGGGGCGGAGGGCGCGGGGGCGGGGGGCGCGCCGCCGCGCCGCCAGTGCGCCGCGAGCCGCTCGCGCGCCTGCAGCTTCAGCTCGTGCCAGCGCCGCTGCAGCACCACCAGCGACGCCGTGCGCCCGCTGCAACAACACCCGCGTGACACACCGCGCGACACGCCGCGTGACACGCACGCGTCGCGCGCAGCGTGTCGTACCTGGCGAGGTAGTCCCGGCGCGCGCGGCTCCAGCGCTGCGCCCGCACGCGCGAGCGCGGCGGCGCGCCCTCCTCCAGCCGGTGGCGCAGCACCAGCCGCCACAGCGCGTGCAGCGCCGCCGCCTCCTCGCGCGACCGCAGGCTCTCCTGCACACAACACGCACTCGACACCTCGCTCGCGACAACGACAGGCCGATTTAAATATTTATCATGAATGGCAAAATTAAGTAAACTATTGTTCAAATTCTTAGGAGATGTTAAGAAAATGAAGGATGACCGAGCGAGGAGAGCAGTGCGGGGGCACTCACGTCCGTGACGAGGCGGTGCGTGTCCACGTCGGTGTGCAGCAGCAGCAGGTCGGCCACGGCGGCGGAGCAGGCGGGAGGCGCGGCCGCGTCCCCGCCGCGCGCCGCCTCTGCCGCCTGCGCCAGCGCCACGCGCTGCGCGCCCACCCTGCGGACACACGGCCGGTCAGGCGGGGGGCGCGGGCGGCGGGCTCGCGCCCCCGCACACTCACCACACGGCGTGCAGGTCGCCCACGGCGCTGGCCAGGCGCAGCTTGCGCCGCACGTCGTTGTAGAGCGCGGTGGAGCAGAGCGCGCCGCGCCGCCGGGCCGCGTCGCACAGCGCCGTCACGACGGCGGCCGCGCCCGGCGCCGCGCGCAGCCGCTCGCGCACGCAGACCGCCCAGCCCGGCGCCCCCTGCGCCCCCTGCGCCAGGTAGGCGCGCAGGCGGCGCTCCCAGGCGCGCGCCGTGCCCGCGGGGATGGCGAGCGCGCCCCCCAGCGCCGCGTACGCGCGCTGCCGCTCCTCCTGCGCACACCACTCTACTCTACTACCGCATACACATACATGTAACCATATAGTATTTACGTATGAACATTATTTTATTTAACCGCACATTACGCCGGAGTACACCACGAATAACATGTTTTACTTCGTGTCCAGTCTCCCGTGCTTACAGCACGAGTGCATGCGGCCCGACGACACCTGGCACTCTGGGACACAAACACCACTTACTGTGCTTTATTCATCTAAATATATATAATTCAAAGGTGACTGACTGACTGAGATAGTGATCTATCAACGCACAGCCCAAACCACTGGACGGATCGGGCTGAAATTTGGCATGCAGGTACATGTTATGACGTAGGCATCCGCTAAGAAAGGATTTTGATCAATTCTACCCCCAAAGGGAATAAAATAGGGGATGAAAGTTTGTATGAAACTTTGACAATTTTAAACTGATCGGGCTGAGACTTTGCCTGCATAAAGCTACTATGACGTAGCCATCCTCTAACAAAGGATTTTGATTAATTCCACCCCTAAGGGGATAAAATAGGGGATGAAAGTTTGTATAAATCTTTTTAGATTTTCGACTGATTGAACTTAAATTAAAAATTGGAGCTACTATGATGAAGACGTCCGATTAAATAAGATTTTGATAAATTCAACCCCCGTGGGGATAAAATAAGGGATTAAAAAAATATATAAAATAATGACAGATTAGTTAAGAATATTGAACATATAAGTACAAAGAAGTTTTGTAGACCCTAATTTTTATACGCGCTAAACAAAAGTAAAGCCGCAAAAACTATACCAAATTAATACTTCTTAACGTGAGCGAAGCCGCGGGCAAAAGCTAGTATTTAATAAGTACATTAATGAGTATCGCCAAATTATGATTTTTTACTTGCATATTACATCGTTCAATAGCTAAAATTGGGAAAATTATCTTTATAATTTATTAAATTAAAAATGGTAAGTATTATTTTCAGCATTCTCTTGAACCCGTAATGTAACATTAGACATCACTTTCAGCTGTTGCTGTAACAGTGTAGTTGCGTGTGTGCCCTCGCCAGGTGCCGACTGCGCCTCCAAACAGTGTTACATCTAAATACACCAACAGGACACAGAAAACACACTTTCTTGTTTCGCATAGTCTGCGTATTGGTACATATTACAAGCCTGAAAAAATTTAGTGTATAGTCAAGGGTTCAAAGAAAAGACTTATCTATAAATATTTCATGAAAACAAAGCAGTATCATGGAAAAAAATCGCAAAGAAGCGCATAAAAAAATTTTAGTCGCGCAGATCTCTAAATGTTGAACTTAAACGATATAATTTTATGTAATATATTATAGGAATTTTCATCTAGAAATTATTCCACTGAGCCGTGTATTTTTTTCTCAATTTAATGAAAACCTCATAATTTCTTGTTTTTGGTGGTTAATCGATATAACTTACCTCGTCGCTATTTCGAACCATATTTGTCAGCGCGACGCGTTTTTGTCTTATTTTCTTACCATAGGGGTTTAAGGGACGTTTAAAAAAATAATCAGAAATTTTATTTCATACAAAAGTGTGCCTGACCCTTCGGGGAATACAGGCGTGATAGTATGATGGTACAAAAACGTGCGTGTTATGCACATTTGTTAATTGAATCAAAACTAAAAATTACACTATTAATGGGTTCAGTTCATACAACAAGAACAGATTATCCAGCATAAATTCATATTTTACAAGATGTACCAAAATCCCACACACGCTAAGAGCTTTCAAATGGCATCAGTGATGTAGCGAGGTGGGCGCAAGCAGTAGTTGTGTGTACTCACGGTGGCGAGCGTGGCGCGGCAGGGCGCGTCCAGCAGCGCGGCGTGCTGCACGTACTGCAGCGCGAACGTGCGCATCGACACGGAGGTGCTCCTGCAACACAAGCACACGCTGCACACGCTGCACACACACGCACACGCTGCACACGTGCGCACTCCTCACTACTAAGGCAACGGAGCAAAGCTAGTGCGCTTTGTACACTCCTACACCAAACGATAACAAATAAAAACACAACCGCCTTCAATAACTAAAAAGTGAATAATAACTTCAGCTTCTCAAGTGGCTTACTCAGGCTCTGTTTGATGTTTTGTATTGCCACCGACGTCTAAAGTTAAAGTAATTGTTCACTTTTTGGTTTTTGAAGGCGGTTGTGTTTTTTGTAAAAAGCTTTTTCTTTTATGCTTTTTAGTATCTACTTCCTGTCATCCTAATGATGAAATGATAATACCACGTCAACAAGATACCACTTAAAAGTCACAAGACAGCAAACTGTGTAATTTCGTTTACGGATATTTCTAGTTTTGAAAAGTGCTAGAAAGGGGTGGACGTTCCCCGTCTTCCTTCAGTCAGTCATGTACAACACGAATAAACAAAGCAATGTTTCCTGTGACGACAGTTGTGCTATGATCCTATGAGGAGTTCCGTTCCATAATTATTTATGTATAGGTACCTAAGTACATTTCTAGTATCAACTTCCTGTCATCCGAATCGATGAAGGAACGGTAATACTACGTAACTTAGCAAGACACCACTTAATACTCACAAGAAGATAGCACAATATGCGATTTCGCTTACTTGGAAGATGTTTTTTTTTCAGTTATTTAATTTTTTTACCAAACTACTTAACCGATTTAGATAAAATTATATGGGACCACCTCTGTATGGCCTACCAAACAAAAAAACCGGCCAAGTGCGAGTCGGACTCGCACACGAAGGGTTCCGTACTTCCGTACCATTATCTATAAGAATATATTAAAAAGAACTACTTACTAGATCTCGTTCAAACCAACTTTCAGTGGGAGTTTACATATATTTTTTAGATTTATCATTCTCTTATTTACATTTGGGGGGGGGGGACGGGGACACATTTTACCACTTTGGAAGTGTCTCTCGCGCAAACTACTCAGTTTAGAAAAATTGATATAAGAAACATCAAATCATAACTGGCGGAACAATCAAAATAAACAAACATTAAAAAGGAAAAAAAAACATACAGTTGCATGGAGAACCTTCTTCTTTTATGAATTTGGTTAAAATAAAATAGCACAACCCTTTATTACAAACTAGCGGGCCCGGCAGATGTTGTTCTGCCCTGAAAGTCCGTACAAAAATCCAGTTCCAGCCTACCCTTCCCGGCCTACCCCACCTACCTACCTACTTACTTACCCTACCTACCTGTTTAAATACTTACTCTACCTACCCTACATTTACATACCAACCCCATCAACCTACCTATCCACATACTTACTCTACCTACCCTACATTTACATACCAACCCCATCAACCTACCTATCCACATACTTACTCTACCTACCCTACATTTACATACCAACCCCATCAACCTACCTATCCACATACTTACTCTACCTACCCTACATTTACATACCAACCCCATCAACCTACCTATCCACATACTTACTCTACCTACCCTACATTTACATACCAACCCCATCAACCTACCTATCCACATACTTACTCTACCTACCCTACATTTACATACCAACCCCATCAACCTACCTATCCACATACTTACTCTACCTACCCTACATTTACATACCAACCCCATCAACCTACCTATCCACATACTTACTCTACCTACCCTACATTTACATACCAACCCCATCAACCTACCTATCCACATACTTACTCTACCTACCCTACATTTACATACCAACCCCATCAACCTACCTATCCACATACTTACTCTACCTACCTATCTACCTACCCTACCCCTACATACCTACCCTACCCCTACATACCTACCCTACCCCTACATACCTACCCTACCCCTACATACCTACCCTACCTACCTACCTACTTACCTATCTACCTACCCTACCCCTACATACCTACCCTACCTACCTATCTATCTACCAACGGGATATAAAGTATCCTATGTCCGTCTCCGGGTTCTAAGCTACCTCCCCACCAATTTTCACCCAAATTGGGGGGAGGTATGGTATTTGGTTTTGGTTTTTGTGGTATTTGGTTTTGGTGTATTTGTTTTTTTTTTATGGTAATATATTATATCTGGGATTACTTAACAGCCTAAAATTGTATATATATATAACCAGCGAACTGTGGGTGTACATTGGTACACCTCTGCCTAAACCTTGGGGGAATACAGAAGTGATGGTGTATAGTTAGTTGCCTAAATGGCTTGGCATATATGTATGTATGCTGCATTGAGATGCCTGTTCCCAAGTTAGAACTCGTTCGGAAGAGCTGTATCTACATGGCTCCATTAATTTATAACGCTTTGCCGAGGTCAATAACCCAACTACCCCTCAAAAAATTTTGTTCGGTACTACGGCAGTGGTTGTTGCAGGAATGTTTCTATTCAATTCAGGAGTTCTTTGTAAAATGTCCCTGTAAATTTTTTTCACTTGGTCTGGCATCAAGATCCAGGCACAAATAATTGTTTATATTAATTCTATTTTATTTTGGTAATGTGTTTTTATGTTTTAATTCAATAAGTATAGATTTAATTTTTTTTGAAAATGGTTTAATTAAAACATTAGATTTAATTTTAGTTAACTGTTTAATTTGCATGCCGCTGTGTCGGCGAGACATGATGAACTGTACCATATATTATACCAACTTTGTACCGTGTTTCTGGCAAATAAATATATTATTATATGTATGTGGCAAAACAGTGTTTGCTGGGTCAGCTAGTGAGACTATAAAGATAAACTGATAAATATAAAGTAATATAGCAGAAGCTTGGTGTCTTGTCAATGGAACCCATAGGTTCTGCGGAAGCCACTTTAGATATGGCTGCTCAGCCTATGTCAACTGCAAATGCAGAGAGAGTGGAACTCAGAATCCAACACCCCGTCCACCATTTTACAAGAGAGCTTAGAGAAAATGTCATCTATGATGATATTCATGTCACAATGCTCCATGGTTCAACAGAGAATGCTACGTGAGTTCCACACATGACACATACCTGCTAATCAGCCTTGTCTTCTGAAAGATAAAGATGGAAGGCACATAGTCCACGTCTCCCGGGTCCCTGCTCGGCTTGCCCTTCACAAAGTGCTGGCCACAGATGACGCTACGGGAATTTGGCATCCACAACTTCCCACTGGAATAATTATTAGCAAATGTAATATAACTGTAATCACCCCAGATCTAATAGAGAGTGTAACATTATTATATCTGTGTGTCAGAGCTAAATCATTAATTTAATACATGTATATTTGATTATCCTTGTCTGTCTACTCCGGGGCAAACACCTCCCTCCACTACTTCCACCTTCGCCTTTCTGTGCTTCATCCCTCTAGTCCTGGAAGAATTTATCCAGTCCATAACATCATTTACACTGAGAAAATGTTTATAGTTAGTATTTAAAATGGAATTCAACACAATGTATTCATAGCAGTGGGCATGAAACAGTGTGTGTATTGTCCAGACCGATTCCGGCCACGGCGGCTAGTCTTAATGCAGACTAGCCAAGCATGCAGGACATATTATAGTGCACAAGTGCACGTGCACTCCCTCTTCCCTAACTTTCATAGTCCCATGGGACGGCCATCCAACACAACTGGGAACAGATCAGGCGCAGAACCAACAGCTTTACGTGCTTTCCGAGGCACGGGGGTGTCACACCACCAACTCCCAAACTCCGGGCTGTTACCGAGAAATTCATAATGGTAAAAACTAGCTTCTCGACGGCGATAAGAGAGAATATATCGAGATGTTAGTCAGCAGCGTGCCTCCGGCAGCTGCAGCTCCGTCTGGACAGCAGTCAGCTGTGAGGCTCTTAGCGGTCACCACGAGGTGCTACTGGGGTACTCACTTTAGGGTTCTGATGATCTGCAACCATTTATTCCTTTGGTGCAATCGAAGAATCGGGAAGCTGTAGAAGTCCAGTTTGCTGCAGGACGACGTGTTCTGACATTTGACGACACAACAAATTCTTTTACTCCCACCCATCCCGACTCATTTTATTTTATATTAAAGCAAATCATCTGTTGAAATTATTTAACACCTCAAAACACAAACAAACTTAACCACAGAGCTAATACAATATACTATAATGTAATTATATTATAGTCTGTGGAAATATGTACAGCATAGATTATACACCTAAGTCTACAGATTACTGACAAAGCCAAATTAAAAAAAATATGTTGTTTCCTTTTTATGTATAGTTCAAGCACGTGGCTACGTAGGCTTCTAAATGAGGAGGAGCACTAACTTTTTATCACGACAGAGGGCGCATAAGCAACTGTACCCTGTTTTGACATAACAGTTGTCAAATCGTATGGTTTTTTTGCATTCAGTAAATATTATTATTTATTTTTTCCCTAATCTTGAGAAAGATGCCTCAGTGTAGTGCGTGAAATTGTAAAAATAGAGGAGTACATTTGTTTCCTAAGGATAATAAACGCAGAAAACAATGGGAATCGGCGTTACGTATTAAAAACTTTAAGGCAAGTAATACTGCACGCTTGTGTGCTGCGCATTTTACTGAAGACGATTATCATGGGAAAAGTATACAGGTGAATCATCGCAGTGGTTCTACTTATAATATTCTACTATCAGTCAGTAATTGACGAACCTAAGTTCTTAATTCAATAAATATATTTCTTACATTATCTACTGATCTTATGTATATAGCAAACAGCTTCTTAAAGATTTATTATTTGAATATAGGTACCTACTTTTCAAAATAATCCTGTATGACCTCTCTTTTGATCATTGGTAGAGGAGTATCTGCATTTATATCTATGAACGTGTTTGTAGGTGGACACTGGTACTCGGAGTCCTCGTGGATGTCGCAATCGGCACCAAAATTTTGATTCCGGTCATATGATTCTAATCTACTAATAAAATAGGATAGTTAGTCCATAGAAACAAAAAAAAACCTTACAAATCAATTATAACCTCAACCATTTTAAGTCTTTACCTTTCAA
Organism: Caradrina clavipalpis; assembly: GCA_932526535.1. Taxonomy (NCBI): domain Eukaryota; kingdom Metazoa; phylum Arthropoda; class Insecta; order Lepidoptera; family Noctuidae; genus Caradrina; species Caradrina clavipalpis. Next base: position 9,262,371 of record OW052114.1, read on the forward strand.
TCAAATCGGCCTTTTTACCGGCAGTTGTCGCATTCCTCTTACGTAACTCATCTTTAAGTTGAGGGACAGTCAGAAAAGAGTACATTTTAAATGAATTTAACTTAGAATATTAACGAATAATCAATCACAATCTTGTCTTGACAAGTAAACACGGTACAGTTGCTCCTGGCGCCATCTATACTCAGTTTTGCCTGTGGCTCCTCATTAAACACAAAGCAATAAAGCATAAGTCATAAAATAGTGCTAAAATGAGGAAGTGTGCACAATATAATGTACGTTTCGCGACAAACTTGCAAATATCCATTGCATATAGCCGCTGGATGGCGCCGGGAGACCTGAAAGTATTTTACTTGGCCGCTCGGGTCGTTCTCCAATAGTACTTTATGAGTCGTTCGCCCTGTAGTCGTTCTCATACACGTACTCGTTTTCGATTTTTATTAGTGCAAGGGAGACTCGCGTCAACTCTACAACGTACCTACCAAATCACAATACGTGTAAGTACAATCTATCTATCTTCTATACATATATAAAAATGTATTGCTGTCCGTTAGTCTCGCTAAAACTCGAGAACGGCTGAACGGATTTATCTTATCTTAGTCTTGAAATGTTCGTGGAGGTCTAGGGAAGGTTTAAAAGGCGAGAAAAAAAAGAAAAGTATAAAGGAAAGTCGTGTTAGTTACACTATTTGTAACTCAAGAACGGCTGAACCGATTTCGATGAAAATTGGTGGGGAGGTAGCTTAGAATCAGGAGACGGACATAGGTAGGTAGGTATGTAGGTAGGGTAGGTATGTAGGTAGGTAGGGTAGGTATGTATGTAGGTAGGTATGTAGGTAGGTAGGTAGGTAGGTAGGTAGGTAGGTAGGTATGTAAGCAGGTAGGTAGGTAGGTGGGGCACTTTCAGGGCAGAACAACGTCTGCCGGGCCCGGCGCTAGTAGACTAATAAAAAACTCATTATTTTGTGTGTTTATTCTGTTATTATTATTTTAAAATGTAATTTTTAAATTTAGGTATTACCTGTTAAGGAAACTCAATATCCAAAAATATTTGTAAGTACCCTATTTTAATATGCGTAAAAGTTGAGCGTCAACCTCACACGACGACGAGTGAGGTTGGTTGTGTGGGTTACGAGTGAGTAGCGACCGGTACGGGAAATAAATGAAACGGCATTTGACTGACAATAATAATGTTTAATTTGCATTACAACACAATAGAGAATAATTATAGAATAAAGTTTGAGGTTTTCATATTTTAAGTATGGAAAATCATAGGTAGGTACCAGTCACCAAAAGTTGGGTCGTTTGCGTTTATATTGTTGACGTGCGTTTTTAATAATATAAATAAGGTTGTTAGTTTTATACCTACTATTTTTAATTGGTTTTGTGTAGCTGTAAGTCTTCCATTGAACTTAAATAATTATGTAAAACCCCAGACGTTGGTGTCGCTAGCAGACATAGACGGGCCGTGTCGTGTTTATCTCGAGCCCAGCGCCTGACGATGAGGTCGCCGCTCTGGAACAGAGAAAGCGTTCAAGGCGGCCGCAGCACGCAGCGTGTGCCAGCCGGCCCTGCGGGGCTTGCGGACTGCAACACGCTGCGAGCTCGGCGGCGATCCCAACGGTTTGAAATGTAACTTGTAGCTCGCCTCGAGCCGCGTAACTGTTCGAAAGAGGTGCTGTAAGCCGGGCCCAGAGCGGCAAGAAAGAGGTGCGGCGGCAGTGAGCGTGCCGGCTGGTTGCACCAACTCCCTAATTTTATCTGGAGCAGTGAAAAATCTTTAAAAGTTACCATACCTAAACATGACAAATAAGGTTTTCTTAACAAAAAAAGTACTTTAGCTACAGTAAATCCTTAGACAGACCAATATGTTAAGTGCTGTCTTGATTTTATAATGTTCGCTAGGCAAAAGGGCGGCGAAATGTTACGCTCGTCCGGAACGAGCTAGATCGGGCCCCGTGCAGCGCCTGCGACACGCGCGGTACGCACCTAGCCTATCTCCATGATAGTCTTGGTGATCCTCTCCTTGCCGTGGCTCGCCACCAGTTGGTACACTCCCTCGTAGTCCTTGGTGAACGGTTTGATTGAGAAATGTAATGTAATCGTAGTTACTTCTTTTCCGTCCGGCAACACTTTCTGGACAGAAGAGTTACATTTTGTTGTACTGCTTGCCACTTTTATGCCACATTTTCTTGCAAAGCAAAGGCAAATCATTTATTTCAATTATGCACGTCATGCCCATACAAGAAAAAAAATATCTAGGGAATTCCCTTGCAAAAGATAATTTCGTATGGAGAAGAATGGGCAAGAAACTCCATTCTTACTCTTTTATTCTATGTTTTACAATATTTTCATACGGAATGATAACGCGAATGCAATGTGCCCTGCATTCTGCATGGGTGCGTTCTGTTTGGCAGAAACTTCCAGGGCTGCCAGATCGTATAATTGGATACAAAATCTGTATAATCGGACGGTATTGTATCCATGATCATTTCGTATAATACGATACAAAGACCTCTCATCTGTATGGGATGAACAGAGATGCAGATGAAGTATTGCCAACGTGACAACTATGATAGAGTGGAGTTTCGTGTGAACTCGTGTGGCCATAGTTCCTGATTGTGATCACTTGAGTGGGTTGGTTGAGGTTTCGTTCGGTAGTCTGTGTAGGTTTTTTCTTTCATAGTTGTCAATAAATTCTCATCTGTGCTTTGCTTTGCTTAAGATTACAAGACTATTCAGTCAGAGATTATAAAAGTAATAAATAAAACGAATCAGAATTAAAGTGCAGGTAAATATGTTCGTTTTATGAAATTATGAAGAAAATTCGATTTACAGAATGGTTTTGTATAATGTGATCAAATTTTGTATAATTGCAGATACTGAAAGGTATAGCCGCGATTTATTTGCTGGCAGCCCTGGAAACTTCATACTCCGAAACCTATTTGGCATAACTCACTTCGCATAAACTTCTTTAGACGAATTTTTTTAAGGCATGACATTTTTATACTTAGTACTTATAATTATTTTTTGGTAGAATGTTTTTGTGTCCGAATTTAAAATGGCATACTTTTAAGATGGCAGAATTTTATTTGGCATAATTACCTTTGGAATACTTATAATTTCGCGTAATTTCGTTTAGTATAATGTTTATTTAGAGCGAGCGAAGCGAGCTTGGGACTTGGGGCTCCCCGACTCAGACAGGTTAGGTTAGAAGGGGATGGCGGAGTCTAGAGAGCGACCGAAGCGAGCGAACAAACCCCGCCATACACTGCGTGGTTATTTTTTTTGTAAACCCTTGAGCCCCCGACTAATGCCCTTCAAGCCTCGAGGGTTCTGGATCTATCTCTAAGGACTTTGATACGAAATATTATGCCAAAAGAGGATTCTGACTGTGAACTTCCTGCGATATGATGGATCTACTTTTTAATTATTATGGAAATGAAATTTATGCGAAGTGAGGATTCTTCCATACAAAATTATGAGTTATAAATGTATGCCAAATGAGTGATGCCAAATGACTTTCTGCGAAAAGAGGTTAATGCTATCAGTTGTTATGCAAAATAAAATTATGACTTAAAAAGTTCTGCTATAAAAGGTGTACCCCATTCTGCATAGCCTGTACAAACTATAATTAAGTATTAGGTACAATCTATGAACTGACGGTTAAATAGAATAGTTTATTTTCACTCTACATATTACAGAGTTCGGTTCGAGTGTACGCAACGGGGCACTGAGGAAAAAACACTTAGAAAAATTTTGATGAAATTTTCAAAGTTACACTTTTAAGGCCTATTCAGACCTAAGCGGTATTCGCTGCCGCTGTGGGTAGAGGTACATACCGCGCGGGTTTCGCTCAGGTATTTAGTATCAAGTACCGCGGCTAGCGCGACCTGAGCGATATTCGCTGCCGCTGTGGGTAGAGGTACATACCGCGCGGGTTTCGCTCAGGTATTTAGTATCAAGTACCGCGGCTAGCGCGACCTGAGCGATATTCGCTGCCGCTGTGGGTAGAGGTACATACCACGCGGGTTACGAACGGTAGCGAATACCGCTTAGGTGTGAACAGTAATATTACCGCATACCCACTGGGTTTTCTCTGCCGCAGGCGGCAGCGAATACCGCTTAGGTCTGAATAGGCCTATAAAGTTATACTTTCTTTTTATGGTTTTATCGTATGGGGGACATCACAAGAGACAACTTTTTCCCGGGATTTTTTTTTGTGAGGTCAATGACCGCTGAGATAGGAGGCTAAATCTAACCCTCGTTATTAAGGCGTCTAGGACTTAGAAAAATTTTCATGATTGACATGATCGCTCTGGGACCCGATGGGATATGGGAGGACAAGGGTGGACAAACACTGGGGGACACTCAACGTGACCTTCAACTCGAGGTCAATGACCTTGACCTCAAGGTCAAAGTATAAATATGAGAGAAACGCTAGGGACACTCAAGGTCAAAGACCTTGACCTCGAGGAAGGCAAAATCTAACCCTCATTATGAAGGCGTCTAGGACTTAGACAAATTTTTCGTGAAATTTTCAAACTTAATAATACTTTCTTTTTATGGTTTTATCGTATGGGGGACATCATTCCCGAAGGTTTTTTTTGGCGTTGTTTTTTGGTGAAATTTTTCTAAGTCTTTTTTCATAGTGCCCCGTTTCGTATACCATGACCGGCGCGGCCCGGCTGGAAGTAGTAGTACATGAGTAATGACCTCGCCGCTATAATACTCACTTCTTTAGATTTAACGGAGAACACGGCGTTTGTGTCGGTGCTCTTTAGAACTTTGTCGTTGATGTAAATCTAGGAATTTGGATTGAAATAAAAAATATTTAAACAAACTGAAGTATTGCACAGTTGCACACAAAACATAAATCATAGAGTCTCAAACTAAGAAGTTCATCCTTAAACAAAGGAAATAAACATCGGGTTCTCCATTTTTTCGCAAAATGAATCAGGATCAGTCGGGGTAAACTCGACAACTCGAGCATTTCATACAAATAGACCTGCTGGACCTATGGAGACGGTCCATCGACCAGATCGAAGCTAGCCGCCGCTTCGTATGGGGAGGCAGGACACTCCACAGAGACGCAGAAGTAGTTGAGCGCCCTACCTCGACGGGCTTGCAGGACTTGGCGGCGGTGCAGGTGTACGTCACGTCGTGCTTGAGCTCGCCCGCGGCCGGCGGCGGCAGCGCCGCGCTCGTCACCTCCAGGACTGCAAGGCAACACGCACTGACAGCGACGCGTCTACTCCCAAAGTGAGTGAATCACAAATCGTCAAAATCGATGGGTTGTAATCCCGTGGTTTGTAATCGCCCAAATCTTAAGCAATTTAATTTTTTTAACCGACTTCAAAAAAAAGGACCGACTTCAAAAAAAAGGAGGTTATCAATTCGACCCGTATGTATGTAATATTGCCAGAATTGCCCAGTTTTCGTATATGTTAGTCTATCTATATCAGCGTCTGAACAAATGTGCCAAATTTCAACAGTGTATGTATGTATGTATTAGGGCATGCAAACCGGATACCCGGATAACCGAAAAAACCGGTTAACCGACTGATTTGAAAACCGGGCTTTTTATGATACCAAAACCGGTTTTTTCGGATTTTTCGGTTTTGCTTTTCAAACAAAATCTTACATTTATCACTGACAAACGTCGACAGGACGGCAAGACGGCGTTAGTTCCAACGGCACTAACGGCCGGCAACGTTAATTTATACCGAAAAATCGAATTTGAGATCTAAAATCAAAATATATATAACTCAAAGGTGACTGACTGACTGACTGACTGACATAGTGATCTATCAACGCACAGCCCAAACCACTGGACGGATCGGGCTGAAATTTGGCATGCAGGTAGATGTTATGACGTAGGCATCCGCTAAGAAAGGATTTTGATAAATTCACGTTTCGCTATTAGAAAACACTAAATGAAGTGTAAGTGTTTATGACAACTGCCATATTGCATGTAGAAAAAATAAAAAAATAACATTTGCACGATTTTATTGCAAACAGCTATATTTTATTCTTGGATCGTCGTATACGTCACTTAGTTTAAAACTGTGTGTAATATTATATTTTAATTGTTAAAGGTATGCCTACAATTTTAGAACTATGTAATAGTACTTTTGGGCAAACTGCACAATTGAAGTTATTATTTAAAATTGGCAACTATTGGCAGTTATTATTTAGATTTTTGATCTAGAATTCGATTTTTTTTTGTCTCGGTTCGATCATTGTCGCTCTACTGTATGCCACGCTCACGCCATTTTGATTAAACTTTAGCATTTTTATTTCTTTACACACGTATTTCTGAATTCTTTAATAAAAATGGAAAAAAAACCGAAATAACCGAAAAAACCGGTTTCACCGGTTTTGTAAAATAAAAACCCGAAAAAACCGTGTCCTTTAAATAACCCGGTTTTTGCATGCCCTAGTATGTATGTATGTATAGATATGCGCGAACAAACATAAAAATGTTTGTTCGCGCATATCTCCGTAACTACAAGTCCGATTTAAGTAATTCTTTTTTTGTTGTATTAGGTATTGTTCAACTTAGGGAATACTGCAAGTTTCATCAGTAGTTTTTGAGATAGGCGCTTTTATTATAGATATTATGTTTGTTCGCGGATAACTTCGTCGTTTATGAACCGATTTTGATTATTCTTTTTTTGTTGGAAAGGGTAAACTTCCCAAATGGTCCCATTTAAATTTCATATAGATCTGATGATGGATTCCGGAGACAGACAACGGAACTCTTCAAAAAATTATAGCAAATCAACCGCGATGGCTGCTGTCGCATAAATATGCATTGTTTACGCAATTACGCAACATAACATCGCGCCTGTACACTCGAAAGAGTTACACAGATGTATACTTACAGTAATATTTGAAAATTTCTCATCTAAGTAAACGAAATCGCGTATTCTGCTTTCTTATGACTTTTTTTAGCGGTGTCATGTTAATTTACATGACATGACAGTTCCTTCATGGATTTGGATAAAAGAATTGAATACTAAAAAGCCAGAAATAAAAAACTTTTTTACAAAAAAAACAACCGCCTTCAAAAACTAAAAAGAGAAAAATAACTTTAGCTTTGGAAGTCGGCGGCAATACAAAACAACAAACAGAACCAAAGCCGCCGACTTCCAAAGCTAAAGTTATTTTTCTCTTTTTAGTTTTTGAAGGCGGTTGTTTTTTTCATCTACCATACGGCAAGGGAGCAGACTATGCCTGACCGTTACGTTTTTTCTTTGTTTTAGCCGCTTTGCCCCTGGGGCAACTTAAGTTGAGGCTTTTGCAGTTGCAAGGCAAGGCAGTTGGTTGATCAGCACTTTAAAAGTTTCCTGTAAAAGTTGATAGTTGCTATAACGTTTACGGTTGCCGCAACTTTATGGCAATCTGTGAGCTACTTTCATAGCCGAGTTGCTTAATCTACGCAGCAATCTTTAAAACCGGTATAATTTATTTAACAGTTGCTAGTTGCGGCAATTAGGAACTAACTAGTCATCGATTACAGCAACTGAAAACTGTTGACGATCACCGGAGAGCTCGAAACTCGTGTTGCTATGTGTGCGCAGTCCAATTGAAATATAATATGTAAACAGCTAGTTGTCAGTTGCTGCAATAGTTGCTGTATGTGCAAAGCGCCTTGTACGGTTGTACCGTCAGCTTTGCACACTTTATCTGAGGCCATTAAAATTTTGGGTTTTTATTAATTTTTGGTTGGTTATAAGTATAACTTCAGTAAAAAACCGTTTAATAAAAAAAAAAACGAAACTGTCCGTCATACATAGCCACGACAAATATCTATATCCGGTCAGAATATTAATGCTTTATGCTTAAAATTCAGGAAAAAAAAACGATTGTATGGAAAAATGGGCACTGACAATCGTTGTTACGCGTGGAACTTACTTGGTGCTGGAAATTATATAAATAGGTAGTCATTAGTTGTTCCATACTTTAATAATTACGCACAATAACAGTAATGAGGAGTTGGCAGGAGTGAGTCCAGCACACGCCACGTGCAACTCTTAGCGGACAGTGTCTGTGTGCTGGTGTCTTCACTGCAACAAGCGCACGCGCCGTAAACAGAAACAACTTACAGTTATCTGAAAGTAAAATGAGAAAGAGGGTTATTAGTGTGCGGATGTTGTAGCTGTGCTTGTAGCGTCACCAGCATTGTTTCAATGCGCACGCCAGTCTGCCGCATGTCACTAGTGCACCTACTGACCGCTGCCGCCTGCCCGCCACACACACACATGGCCACACGTCACTCGCCTGCTTGATGCAGGGCTCTCGGCCACACATTACTCGTCATTGAATTGAAATACTTTACTAACTGACTTACAGAAGTGGTTAACTGTATGATGGAGGATAACGGGGCTCGCCTTGTGGTGGTGGCGGGCCACTTCCTGCAGGGGTCCCGGAAGAATGCCCAGAGCGATAGCCTTGCCCCGGCGTATGGTACTCGTAGTTGGAGGTGCACCCGCGTGGGGGTACACCCGCGTGGGGTTTTGGTTTTTAAAAGCAGTTAGAGGTCAAACGGATATGGTTTTAACTTACTGTCGAGTACTGCTAAGGTTTTATTATGTTCCGTATCACCGATTTTGAAGAGTCCTGTATACACACAAGCATTTGCATCCTCGAATCTGCGAAATAAAATAAATATGATTGCTTGTGTGATCGTCGCCGCCGCAGCATCCTGCATCATCACGTGCACCTCCACGGATCATTCTCTCACACTCACGGATCAAAAGCAATGTTGACTTTGTTGTCGTCGCGCACGTCGAGCCCTGCGGTGACGTTGCGGCCGCGGCACTGCACGGCGACCAGCTTGCCTCCCGGGCACTCGTACTTGATCGTCTTCTGCTCGTAACGATGCTTGGCTTGCGCTGAATCTCGGAGGGGATACACCTTAATTGCTGCGGATTGTAAAAGACAAAGTCAAATGAAATGTTACTATTCCGTACCTAAAAACTGTTGCTGCAATCGATAATGAACCAAATTCAACAGTAATGGAGTTGTAACTTGTGTGCAACACATAATTCCGCTCGGCATTTATATAATCATGTTGGCCGGTTGTATAAATGTTGCATTCGATTGAATGATAAATGTTACATGTGTCGGGCTTGCCGGCGCTGCGGCGCGCGTCGCCCCCGGCGGCCGGCTCCGGGCCGCTCGGCCGCTCCGGGGCAGCCACATGCGCGGGCCGGGCCTCGTGCAGGCGCCTGTAACAGATAATGTCTTGACATCTCCTGAACTCGCGGAAGGCTCGGTGAGGGGTGCACCCGCTTCCCTTGCACCTGCGGTTCTCAACTGGGGGTTCAGTATCGGTTCATTTACGGGCTTAAAAAGATTGTAACTTGTCACATTTCCTTTGGCCTGCGAAACCGTGACATTTACGAAAAGCTCAGTTATTTGTTTTCCAAAATCCTGAGTGGATAGATCATTCTACCTAATGGAATTTAATTTTGTTTTTATTGCTGTTGCGGACTTTTGAGGCAATAAAACTCTTCTCATATCGTCAACTAATTCATCTACGGTGGGATAATCAGGTGATTATTGCATTTTTGCGGCTCGGGATAATCTACTCTTAAGCTTACCAGCTGTTTATTTTTGCGGCTCGGGATAATCTACTCTTAAGCTTACCAGCTGTTTATTTTTGCGGCTCGGGATAATCTACTCTTAAGCTTACCAGCTGTTTATTTTTGCGGCTCGGGATAATCTACTCTTAAGCTTACCAGCTGTTTATTTTTGCGGCTCGGGATAATCTACTCTTAAGCTTACCAGCTGTTTATTTTTGCGGCTCGGGATAATCTACTCTTAAGCTTACCAGCTGTTTATTTTTTGTTTTTAAAAGTGTAGTAAGAATCTTCGTTCCACCAATAATCGTCTTCTACGATGTCCTTCTCACCGCTCTGGTTTCCTTAAATCTTCTTTTCTTGTCCAGGCGGTTTTCCTATGGAATGCGCTCCCTCAGGATATCAGGATGGCCACCAGTCGGTTCACGTTCAAGGTAAAAGCTCGCGAACACATACATAATAAGAAGTTGGCAGATTCGTCTAATAATTAATTTGTTATATTTCGCCACCTATGGATGCTTATCTTTCCCTTCTTTGTATATTTTGTTTATATATGTATGTATTTATGTATTTATTATCTAATATATATTTTAATTCTTGGAATTTTAGTTTTTTTTGGATATTTTTTGAACTTTCAAGCAAAATTGTACTGTACTTCTCCATGATTCGAGAAGTAATGACCAAAATCACGTAGGACATTTGTCGCGTATAGCATCGCGTCGCATTACGTCGCGTCGCGTTCGTCGCTCACGCAGGACACCGCGTAAGCAGTGGGTCGCGCGACCCGGTCGCGGTCGCGGGCCGCCGTCGCGCGTCGCTGTGGCTAAGAACCGAATGCTACCTTTACAGATGTCAAATTAGTTTTGCCTTTTCCGTGTTTTTAATCAACGCGTTCTGACATGTCATTGTCAACTATAATTGTATAGAGGTTTCAGATCAACTAAAATTGACAAGTCTTATTCATGTCCGTCCCTTTCTTGTTTTATTGGAGAGAAAAAGATATAATTAGTCTAAATTAAGTTTAGCTTGTGCATAACAGAATCGACACGAATGTTAATGTTTAGAGTTCACCAGTAAACTAAAGGTAAACCATTAAAGAGAACAGAATGCTACCTCCGACGCCTATTATTCTCTTCCGTAGTAGTGGTCAACGAGGTGTCGGTCGTGCTCTCGGATGCCGTCGTGCTGTCAGTCTTGCCGTCCGTGACCGGGTCGGTCGGGGGGTTGCCGTCGGGCTCCTCCGGGGTCGTGGGGTCGCCCCCTCCCGCTGCATTGGCGTCTACTCCTAGTGCGAACAGTGTCTTGGTGAAGCGCTCGTGCTCCGTCTTGAACACGGCTTGGAAGTAGCCCGCGTACAGGGGGTTGTACTCCGTGATTCCTATTTTCAATTCGTTTTTCTCTAGCTGAAATAAAATAACAGATGTCACATCTGATTATTTTTGCTACTACTAAAGCTAATTAAAAATAGTTACAAATAATGCCAGCCTAAGGAAAATAATGTAAACAGTGGTTATTGGTAGTGGTGTCGCATCAGCTGTGCACGTACCGGCATGAAGTACGCGACGGAGCCCACGTTGGAGCGGCGCGCCGTCGTCTCCAGCTTGATGCCGTCGACGCTCACCTGCGGGCGCGGTCACATTAGTTGTCTGAGTGCACGCGAGTGCCACACGCGGCGCCGGCGGTACCTGTTCCACGGAGCACCCCTCCCGGCAGGTGTACTGCAGCGACACCGCGAACGGCTTGCCCTCCTCGGCAGCTGGAGGGGTGGCCGGCTGAAGCTGAACCTCTGGAAGGAGACGGTCATTATGTGCGTGCGAGGTCGCGCGGCGCACACGCGGCGCGGCGCTACTTACCGCTCGCTGCAACACGAACAAGTCATATGAGTCACGCGCACAAGTACCTCTATATTATTTTGCTTCACAGCGGATTGCATAAACTTCATTTCGCTGAAAATCGTTTGGCATGACTCATTTAGCATACATATAAGCATACATTTCATTTCCATTATAATTAAAAAGTAGAAACATCATATTGCAGAAAGTTAACATTCGGAATTTTTAATTTAATTTTTTTAGTTTAAAAAAACGACGGGTGTTTGAACAAAATTGCCCTTTACATCATTTAATTTCAATGAATATCTTAGGAGATATCACAGTTTTAAAATAACTTCGCAGCAAAATAATGACTCTGCGAGACATTTCGTCGCCTGTATCTCAGAATAACAAATTATAGGCTACATAACATCGCGCTATGGGCCACGGGAACGGTTCAGTAATCAAAAACCTAACGTAACGCGGGTGAAACCGCGGGGCACAGCTAGTATGTTATAAGAGGCAACAAATCTTATTGAATTGAATCTTATTAAATCTTACTTACACAATAGAAAGCAGATAAGTATAAGAAATAACACGAATATGCACTGTAACGGAACAAGATACAGATCTAGTAGTAGGATTGTTAAATACGGAGTTCCACAGGACGCATTTACGAATTGACACGCTTCAATTCTAGGTATTGAGTCTTACTACTACATGTGCACGGCTTACACACACAGCGACATGCACGCGAAGCGGCGAAATTATGAGTAAACTGACACGGCTTGATACTTTTATTTAATTTTTAAGCGTTTATTTTATTTGATATGGATGTCAAAAAGTAGAAAGAAAATGAAGTTGATTTGGCACATTTTGTAGTATTCAGGTCAGATCATAATCAGATTGGTTCGATGGTACCATATCATTATGGGTTTTACATACATTTGTCACTTCCAAAAAATTCCTATTGGAATGGGAAACTAGATTCAATATATTATTGTTTTTTAACCCCCGACGCAAAAAGAGGGGTGTTATAAGTTTGACGTGTCTGTCTGTCTGTCTGTCTGTCTGTCGGTGTGTCTGTCTGTGGCATCATAGCTGCCGAACGGATGAACCGATTTCAATTTAGTTTTTTTTGTATTAAAGGTAACTTACGTACGAGTGTTCTTAGACATGTTTGATGAAAATAGGTTGGGCCGTTTAAAAGTTGTGGTGATTTGTAGTGGTGAAAGTAGGGAAGAAAAACCGAATGTCTGTAAATATACTCGAGTGGGGTCTCAAACTTAATAAAATCGACATTATAATAAGTAGGTACCTATAAAAAGCATAAAATAAAAAATTAAATTAAAAATTTAAAAAACCCCCAACACAAAAACCTAAGTTCCCTTTAAAAAGTAAAAAAATAACAAAAAAAATACGTCACGTTGGGGGACCGATGTTGCATTTAGGATACGATCGTCCCGAGCGGTCCCCCAACGTGACGTATTTTTTTTGTTATTTTTTTACTTTTTAAAGGGAACTTAGGTTTTTGTGTTGGGGGTTTTTTAAATATTTAATTAAATTTTTTTTTCATGTAATGACGTTCAAAAGTGCCATTTAATGGTCCAATTGAAATAAATGATTTGACCTTGACTTTGACTTCCCTTACATAGTTAAGGATGAAGCTCATAAAAATGTTTGAATACTGAACAAAACTATCGAAAACAGGGTAATAAAAAAAAAACTTAGTTTTTATAACATTATTAGGACAATGTGAAGAATGTTTTCGAAGTTAAATGTATCTTTTAAATCTTGGATCATTCAGTTCTGGAAGGAGGCAGTTCTTATAGAATCGAATTTCAATAAAAACACAAACAAAACTAAAATTAAACATAGAGGTTTACGATTTCTTGAAGCTGTTTCATGAAATAACCGTAGTTACTGAAACCTGGATAGGTTCTGTTTCCTCTTTGTTCGTGTTCTAAAACAATACAGAAAATATATGTATTGGTTTTTAGAGTAAAAAAGTATTTGAATATAACAGTAAAGTTGTATATATCAGTAATTTTAGGTATGTAATTTTAAACTTCCGTAAGATATTTCCAAACTGTTCTCATTAGGAATACTACAACTCGTTTGGTCATTTCTCTCCGGGCACATTTCGGATGTTACATACGTCGCGATACTAGTATCACGCCTACTTTCAGAATTTTGCCTATAAAAATAATAATAATTTATTTTAATGAAACTAATACTTATTTTTTATTCATAATAACGTACATGTATTTTTGATAATCAAATAAGTACAAACCGTATTCGCTTTTCTGCTTTACGCCTACAGGCATGAAGCTTCTTACGAGAGCTATTCCAAAACGTATTAGGCCTTGGCATCTATAAAAACAATTGAGTTATAAGAGGTTTTTAAAGTAACTCTTAACAACCAGCTCCACGCGTCTATTAGTTCCAGCAGACTTCGAAGTTCACCTTCAGGTCACTCTATGAAGTCCTGTTGTAAGGTGTTGACATAACTAATAACAAAAGGAGTCCAAACTCGGCACACGTAGCTCGGGTTCGGTTTTAAAACGTGCTGCCTCGCTGGAGGAAATGTGAGAATATAAGGGGTTTCTAGGGGGCTTGTTACCTTTGCAACATTTTTTTTTTGCTAGAGACGAAGTTTTAACCAAAAGCATTTAAAGAAAAGTCCAAAATTTTTAGGTTAGGAATGGAATTTACGTCGTAATGTCTGGCTCCGAGTGCGCCCGGAGTCCGACTCAGACCAACTTGACTGGATTAGGTTGGGTGCTTAATGCCCTCCGTCACCCCCAGAACCTCCAGAATCTACATTTGCTGTGACAAAACGATTAAAAAACATTAAAAAATATACGCATTTCCGGCTAGCAAAGTTAGGGGGGATAGTTCCCCTCTCCCCTCCTCTTCCCCCCCCACTACTTCATGGAACCCTATCGAGGCAGCACGTTTCTAAACTTCAACCCGTAGCTCTACTCGTCTATTTGTTCCACCAGCAGACTTGGAAGTACAACTTCAGGTCACTCCATCAAGTCCGAAACGAAATATGAATTTATAATCCCCACTTCTAGCAAAAATATAAAAAAACTGTGAATAAAATCTTTCCTTGGATGTGTGGACCGTATAAAATGTTAAAGTATCAAGTTTGGTATGTCAACTATTTTGTATGCGTACAGCGATCTTTTTCAACACGAGCTGCTGATTACAATCGACACAGTGTCCACCCACGACGGCGCCCGAGCGCAGACTAAAATGTCATGTCATGTCAATGTCAATTGTTTTTGGAATAAACAAAGAAAGCGACCAATAAAATGACCCCTAATTCAATCCATTAAGATTCACGTATTAGAACAAAATAAGTGAAAAAATAGATTTGATTTTTATTTATTTTCTGATATTTTTTGTAACATTTTGATAATTCTTTACCCTAAATTTTTGAGTTGAACATGTCTGCATTCATATAATATTTAAAAATAAATAAGTTTATGTCATTAAATAGGAGAAAAATGACCCAAAACTCAACACGATATCGTTATTTTCGTGTGAAGTGGCAACGGAAATAATTTTTTAAAATATTATAAATCAAAATATCCGAATAAAAAGTTACCACGATTTAAAGATGAAGAAGTAATCTATCTGTGGTAATTATTAGTTACATGTGGTTTAGTTCCGTTTTGCAGCACAATACACCGAAAAACTACTTATTTTTATCAGATTTGCAAATGCGTCCTTAACATATATAAATGATTAGCCTAGAGATAAAAAGCATCCGATGGTATTATTAGCTGACGACAGCATGGTAGTAGTATAATGTGACGACTTTCATACGTACGAAGCAGAGATTAATTTGACATTGAATAAAATAATTTCTTGGCAAAATAATAATAATCTTGTCAATGGCATAATAGCCAAGAGCCTCGACCAACACCTAAGGAGGCTCTCGTTGGGCGGTTGGATCAAGGGTTTGATTCAGAAAGCGGTACTCCTAGACACGGCGCGTATTGTTAGGAGATTCCTTTCTCAGGAGCCCTGACCACCGGTAGCTTGGACCCTGTTCCCGATGCCAGGTGGGCTACTATTTTTTATATTTTTAAATGTTTTTATTTGTTTATAGTAATATTTAAAAATGTAATTAATGTGTATATTAAATAAATAAATGGAATAATAATCTTGTCACAAATATAGAAAAGACTAGAACAATGCACTTATATCAAAGGATTCGGAATATGAAGCCTGACATCAACTAGTTGGGGATTAAAATGGAGTCGGACACTATGACTAGGCTAACGAGACAGTTGTTGTTATAATATAATAATAATAATATAATAATAATAATAAATTTATTTGTAAGAATATTGTTATACAAGATGTTACACGAAATTTTATGTCCAAAGTATTCTGCTGTTTCCAGCGTACAAATATTTTTCAGGAATTAAATCAATTTTAAGGAATTACATAGGTACAATGTCAAATGCATACTAATTAGAATGTCAAGAGTTATCGAATACAATATTAACGGTACTAGATAATTTGTCAGGAGTTATTAAATACAATGTCAAGGCAATCTAAATTATAATATCAAGGGTTCTCAGATAAAATGTCAAGGAATATAAAATATGTCAGGAATGAGTAAATACAATGTATATAGTAATTCAAAACAATGTCACATAGTATTAAATTCAATTCAATCATTATAAGTGTAAGGGCAAGTCGTCGTCCAATTTAAATTTAGAGTCAAACTTTTCATTTAAGAACTCATCAGTTGAGTAATAACACTTAAACAATAGGAAGTCAAATAATTTCTTTTTAAATTTCATGAAATTAAGATCTTTAAAAACATTGGGTAATTTATTATAAATACGAATTGCCATACAGTAAACATTGTTAGAAAATAGTTTAATTCTTTGTTGGGGTACACTTAACTTGTGGATATCTCTACTTTTTCTTATTACAACATCATTATGTAATTTAAATAAACCTATGTTCCTATGTACAAAGATACAAAGTTCAAATATATATAATGATGGAAGTGGTAGTATTTTTAAACTTTTAAACAGTGGAGCACAGCTGTCCAACGGTTGGGCTTGGGTTATTGAACGAATACATTTTTTTTGGGCTCGAAATGCTTTAGTTATGTCAACAGAATTACCCCATATTATAATGCCGTAGCGAAGAATAGATGCTACGTAACCATGATAAGCATAAAGTGCTGCATTGATACCAACCACGCGAGTAATTCTGTATAAAACAAATACGAATCGTTGTAGTTTAGTACATAATTTGTCAATGTGTATTTTCCAGTTGCAGTATTTATCTAATGTTATCCCCAAAAAAGTAGCACTTTCAACATCTTCTATAGCGTCATTTGCATATCTTATTTCTAATTGTTGACGTTTGCTATTGTAAGTTTGGAACTGTATAAGTTTGGTTTTACTAATATTGACATGTAAATTGTTGTCTTTTAGCCATTCTATTATTAAGTTTAACGTGTCATTAACCTCTTTTTCATATTTGGTGATATTACTATCGGTTAGTTCGATACTAAGGGTTGTATCGTCGGCGTACAGAATGCATGAATATGGGGTTACGTTAGGCAAATCATTGATGTACAGCAAAAACAAAAAGGGTCCTAATATACTGCCCTGGGGAACACCACAGGAGTTTTGACGATAGGTGGATCTATGTGTTTTCTTTTCTAATAGTGTATGTCTAGATATCTCTACGCATTGTTGGCGATTATTTAGATAAGTTTTTAGCCAACGTAACGCGTTTCCCCTGACCCCATAACGGTTCAGTTTGAAAAGAAGCAGTTTGTGATCTACGAAGTCAAATGCTTTTGACATGTCGAGGAATATTGATAATATTGGCCTTTTCTCATCAAGACTTGAAGTAATTAGTTTCACAAGAGAAAAACATGCAAGAGTTGTCGATTTATTCTTACGGAAACCAAACTGTTCCTCTTTTAAAATTTTATGTTTTAATATAAAGGAGTGTAGTTTATTGTACATAATTCGTTCAAAAATTTTGGAAATTACGGGTATTAGAGTAATCGGACGGTAGTTATTCATGTCATCTTTATCTCCTTTTTTGAACAACGGTTTAACAATAGAAAATTTTAGCCTGGTGGGAAATAATCCTTGAAATAATGATAGATTAATAATGTGGGCGAGTGGATGAGA
The DNA here is from genome assembly GCA_932526535.1 of Caradrina clavipalpis. Taxonomy (NCBI): domain Eukaryota; kingdom Metazoa; phylum Arthropoda; class Insecta; order Lepidoptera; family Noctuidae; genus Caradrina; species Caradrina clavipalpis. Next base: position 9,279,956 of record OW052114.1, read on the forward strand.
TATATTTTTAGCGCAACGTTTAAGAATTTTTGTACTAATGTCGTCATACCCGGTTGAGTTAGTTGGATTTAAAGAATTAATAATTTTATATACACTATCTTCATCAGTTGGAGTTAAAAAAATGCTATCTGAAATTTCAGTGAGTGTATGTTTGTAATCAATTTGTGTTTCAGATTCCCTTTTTGTTTTATTTGTCATGTCAATAAAAAAGGCATTAAATTTGCTGGCAATAATATCGGCATGAGTGTATGAGCACTGATTAATCTTGATAGAAGTAATTTCAGCACTATTATCGATATCTGTACTATTCTTTTTAATAATATCCCAGGCAGCTTTACATTTATTGTTGGATTGAAGTATATAACGAGTATTATCGATTTTCTGAGCATTTAATATACATCGTCTCAATATTCTAGTGTAAGGAAAATCCTCTCTTACGTCAGTAACTACCCACCGCCTCGCCTATAAAAGCAAGGCGCCGGGTATATTTCGGCCATTTGCTTCTCTGCGCTCGGACTGGACGGACGTGTGAATCATCAACTAGTCGCAAGGTTACGTAAGCCATTTGAGTTTAGTTAAATAAATCGTGATAAAGTGTTATTTTGTTTATTGGATTTTAAGTGTTAATAAGCTGTAAGTAAATTGTTTATTGTGATTTGATTAAAAACTGTAATTAAGAAGTAATAAAATGGTTATTTTGTTATAATTTGTTTTTTTTTAATAAATTTCCACTTCTGAAACTTATATCAGAAGTGGGATAGAGAACTTTTAAAAGCCCACTTAGAGAACGTTTAGTAGCTATAAATTATCGTGAACAGAAAAACCGTTTTCTTTATTCTTTCTAATTTGTTTTCACCTACCCACTTTATCACTTTTATTTATATTCGATCGTTTTGTTTCTTGTTTTTTCTTTTTGTGTTTTGTGTGTGTGATTATGGGACGTAAAGGCTCGTGTACTCGTGACAGACGGTCACATACTCGGGATAAGTCACGCCGCCGCAAACAGCGTCGATCTCGTGGGTCAAATGATCGCAGTAGTGACAGGTCGTACCGCGATTCAAGTAGGAGTCGTCGTACTTCGCGAGATGGCTTACGTAATCGAGATAGGCATGATTCTCGTAGTCCCGAAAGGCACCGATCGCGTACTAGGGATAGGCGCGATTCGCGTGGTAGGGATCGTTCGCGTAGCAATATTGGTAATAGAAAGCGCACTTGTACTCCTTCGCCTCCGGTTCGAACGATTCCTACCCACAAGAAAAGCGAGGTTTTGCGAAAAACTAATGAGCCGGTAGTCCTTAATACGTCGGAACGGCATCGGTCTATGGAGTCTAGCGTCCCCGGCTCCGAGGCATCCACTCTCGCTCATGCTTTGATGCAAGCAATAAAAACGATGCAACCAGTAAGATCGCAGCACTATTATGTGTCGAACTTTGACCCATCAATTAATAGCATCGAGGCATGGTGCGATGAAGTGGATCGCGCTAGGGAAGCCAACGGTTGGAGTGACCACGAGTGTCTGTCGCGTGTGGCTTCTTGCCTTAAGGGTGACGCTAAGGTCTGGTTAGGGGAATGGGTGACGAACGATAGGACGTGGTCCAATTTCGTACGCGAGTTTAAACCCCTTTGCCCGAGTAAATTAGATTACGCGAGTATTTTGTTCGAAGCGATGAACACAACGTCAGATAAGTATTCAACCTACTCAGAATACGCCCGTCGTACCTTATTGCGTCTCAGAATAGTTCAGGGGCTGAGTGATGAATTACGAACGTTAATAGTTATACGCGGTATAGACAGTCCACAGGTGCGTGCAGCTGCTGCTAACGCAAACTTAACCCCTGACACTATTGTCTCGTTTCTGTCAATTTACGCGAAACCATCTAAGTGTGACAAGGTTGTCGATTCTAAAAGGCATGGCCAAATAAAATCGAACCAGCGTCCGGGCTTAAAATGTTTCAATTGCAATCAAACTGGTCATATCAGTCGCAATTGTAAGAAACCTAAGGCAAATACAACCAATAGTAAGCCTGCCAACGTGGTTTCGGACTCATCTTCCAATACACAACCCTCTTCGAGCAAATTTTGTACGTTCTGTAAGAAGTCGGGGCATACCGAGGACCAATGCTTTACTAAAGCTAAATCTGTGCAACGAAATCCGCGCAATGTTAACCTATGCTCTTATCGATCAAGCATCGCACAAAGTAACGACATGACTACCGCGATAGTAGATGGAATACCTGTAGACGTCCTCATTGATAGCGGAGCTCTCGATGTATCCCTTATTTCTTCAAATATTTTGAAACATTTTACGTGTCAGCCAAAACCGAGACGTTGTGTGTTGAAAGGTTTGAGTGAGAAAGAAGTGGTCACAACATCTTATGTCACGCTTACGGTGGAATTTAGCGACATTGCCATTGAGGTCGAATTAGTAGTAGTTCCATCGACTTTTATGAACGCTCCTATCATAATTGGCACTGATGTTTTAAACCGCGAAGGCATTACTTACATTCGTACTAAAGATGAGCAATATCTCACGCGTTGCGATAACATCAGCGCGAAAGTCAATGCCATTTGTGCGAGTGATCAGGTCAAAGTAAATACACCCCTTCAGGGTGCGGAGTTGGATAATCTTATGTCCATTATAGACGAGTTTTCCGATTATTTAATATCAGGGACTGCTATGACCACAGTCCAAACGGGTGAGATGGAGATAAAGCTCACCAGTTCCACCCCTGTTGTGTATCGTCCGTATAGATTATCCTACTCCGAAAAACTCAAAGTTAGGAAAATTACACAAGACCTTTTAGATAAGGGAGTGATTAGGCGTTCGAAATCTGAATATGCGAGCCCGATTATACTTGTAAGAAAACGTGACGGGTCAGATAGGCTTTGTGTCGATTTTAGGGCATTAAATAGAATTACAGTAAAGGATCGATACCCTCTGCCACTAATAGACGATCACATTGATAGGTTAGGCGCTTGTAAATTCTTCTGTAGCCTTGATATGGCTACAGGTTTTCACCAAATTCCTCTTAAAGAGGAATGTATTCACTTCACTGGTTTTGTGACACCTGAAGAACACTTTGAGTACGTCAAAATGCCTTACGGTCTGGCTAATTCCCCAATAGTCTACCAGCGCATTATAAATGACACCTTACGCAGCCATCTTAATGAGGGAAACGTCCTGGTCTACGTTGATGACGTTCTCTTGCTAAGTAATTCTGTGACAGAAGGGATTGAACTGTTACGTAAAGTTCTCAGGACGCTTACATCAGCCGGCTTTTCAATTAATTTGGCTAAATGTTCGTTCCTTGTCACAGAAGTAGAATATTTAGGGAGGTTAGTTAGTCAGGGTCAGGTTAGGCCGAGTCCACGAAAAGTGGAAGCTCTTGTTAACACCTTGCCACCCGAGAACGTTAAGCAAGTACGCCAACTCTTAGGTTTGGCAGGCTATTTTCGGCGGTACATAAAAGATTACTCCACTAGAACTGCTCCCATCGCTCATCTAACCCGTAAAAATGTCAAATTCAGTTGGACTCCCGAATGTGAGGCCATTCGCCTCGATCTCATTAGAGAATTGACCAATGAACCAGTCCTTTCCATATTTAATCCTAACTTTCCCACCGAAGTCCATACAGATGCCAGCAGTGCTGGATATGGTGCGGTACTCCTACAAGTACACCCAGACACAAAAAAGCACGTCGTGGCTTATTTTAGTAGGTCCACTCAGGGTGCCGAAGGAAAATACCACTCCTACGAGCTCGAGACCCTTGCCGTCGTTAAAGCCCTCCAAAACTTTCGTCACTATCTGGTTGGTCTGAAATTTGTGGTGGTAACAGACTGTAACGCCCTTAAGGCAACCGAACGAAAGAAAGACCTTTTGCCCCGAGTAGCCAGGTGGTGGATCTACCTCCAAGACTTCGATTTCTCAATCGAGTATCGAAAAGGAGTGATGATACCCCATGCTGACTACTTAAGTCGCAACCCTGTCAGTGTCAATCAAGTTTCTAGACCCAGAAATTGGGCTCAGGTTGCACAAGCAGCCGACAATGAGACACAAAATCTCATCCAAAGACTTCACGATGGCAATCTTGATGCTGATCGTTATTCCATCCGAAATGGAGTTCTTTATTACAAGTACACCCCAGTAGGTCAAGACCCACGCCTACTCTGCTATATACCCAAAGGGCACAGACTTAGTCTTTTGAGAATATTCCACGACGAGCATGAACACATTAACGTGGAGAAGACCGTTGACCTCATCCTGAGACATTTCTGGTTCCCCGGACTCAGACCGTTTGTTAGCAAATATATAGCCCACTGTCTCGTGTGTGTGTCACAAAAGAGAGTTCCTCGGGCTCCTTTGCAAACAATTACTTCCTGGGAAAAACCCGATACACCGTTCCACACTGTTCACGTGGACGCCTTAGGCCCTTTGCCTGTGTCTGAAGGGTACAAATTCGTGTTACTCATTGTCGATGCTTTTACCAAATATACCCTCCTCTACCCGATACGTAGACAAGATGCTGGTGAGTTAAGACGGGTTGTTTCCCAAGCTATTTCTTTGTTCGGTGTGCCTAAGCTTATGGTCACTGACAAGGGACGAATGTTTGAGTCCCGTGAGTTCGTGACTTGGATAGATGAACTCGGTTGTAACCTGCATTACATAACGCCGGAAATGCACCAGGCGAACGGCCAAGCTGAGCGTTACATGCGTACCGTCCTCAACATGCTACGTATCCAGGCGAACTACAAAAACGTCCCCTGGTCAGAAACGTTGTGGAAACTTCAACTAGTCTTAAACATCACAAGACAGAAGACTACGCAAGTGTCGCCATTGAACCTTCTGATTGGCACTGAATCTACAACCCCTGTGATTCGATCTCTGGTGCGCGATATAACAATCGAAGGATCGACACCGAATAGAGAGGCCCTACGTGAAGTAACCAGAAGCAGGGCCCGCGAACTTTTAAGGACCAATCAAGCTAGTCAAGACGAACAGGTTAACCAACGGCGACATCCACCTCGCCAATTTAACGTTGGTGACTGTGTGTTTGTTATAAAATTTTCTCAGTCAACGGGAAAACTTGACTCTGGAATGCGTGGTCCGTATAAGGTAGTAGAAGCACTGCCCAGCGGACGCTATACATTGCGTTTGCTCAGCGGTAGCTATGGAAAGATTACACAAGCTGCTGCCCAGTACATGGTGCCGTGGCGCGGTGAGTGGTGCCCGGAAACGTGTGCCGCATTCTTTGAGAGTAAGTAAATCACTGCTATTTGATTTACAAAAGTAGCATCGTGTTTGTTTGAATTTACAGACAGGAGTGATGTGTTAGCTGCTGCGCTGTACTGCGGTACCGCCGGTAGTAGGCGCATTTGTATCGCCGATCGTGTTGGCACCTGTCGCCGGGTCACAGGTAGCTGTGTTGATTTGACCATGTATGGTCAATTTGTGGTCTCACACGTGTAGGCGTGTTGAGAGAACTCGTGCGTATGAATACGGTCTACGTATCGAGAGGGCTCTTACGCATGGTTGCGATCAGCGTTTGGGTCGGCTTACACGTATGAATACGGTCTGCGTGTTAAGCGGGTCTACGGGTTGGTAGACCATGTTTCAGATGGCGGAAGCTGAATGCTGGTCGCTGTCGCCGATAGCGATATGGCAGCGAAGAACCAGTACTTGCGCGCTGGACACATACAGGACAATGCTTTTGCTTTGCTTTTGGTTTGAGAAAGATGGATGTATGTGTCTATTTACAACCTTATGAACTGTTTGAAAGAATGATGAGTGAATTGATTGGCTGAAGACGAATGGAACTTTATGAGAGGCTGAACGCTTTTATAGAAATTGCTTGAGTAGCTTCTAATAAAATGTTGTTTCAGATGAAGATACTGATGACGACTCTGAACAAATGGAGTCTCCTGCTGTGGTCGACCCGTCGCCTCGACCAGTTGGCGAAGCGGAGGTCGAGCCGCCGACCTCTCCCATCGCGGGTCCTAGCCGGGCCACCCCAGGAGTTGGTGCCAGGGACGACACCTCGTCAGGAGAGGCCGTGTAAGGAAAATCCTCTCTTACGTCAGTAACTACCCACCGCCTCGCCTATAAAAGCAAGGCGCCGGGTATATTTCGGCCATTTGCTTCTCTGCGCTCGGACTGGACGGACGTGTGAATCATCAACTAGTCGCAAGGTTACGTAAGCCATTTGAGTTTAGTTAAATAAATCGTGATAAAGTGTTATTTTGTTTATTGGATTTTAAGTGTTAATAAGCTGTAAGTAAATTGTTTATTGTGATTTGATTAAAAACTGTAATTAAGAAGTAATAAAATGGTTATTTTGTTATAATTTGTTTTTTTTTAATAAATTTCCACTTCTGAAACTTATACTAGTGTAATTTAGGTAGTTCTTTAAGTGTTGATTTTTGTTAGTATTGAGTAGTCTATATTTTAGGTACATACTTCTTTTCTTAACACAACATCTTTTAATTCCTTTTGTTATCCATTTAGTTTTTACCGGTTTGTTTGTAATTTTTATTTTAAGGATGGGAAAACAGAGATTATAAAAAAGGGACAGTGTATCATGAAAATGATTGAATGCTATGTCAGTATCATCTGATTCGTATATTTCTGAAAAGGAAAGAGACGATATGCATGATATAAATTTTTCTATGTTGCTTTGGCTTAAATCTCTTTTCTTTTGAAACCAAAAATGTTTTCTACATTTTGCATTATCTACAGATGAATGAAAACAAATTGACTGACCGGTTTCATGATCAGATAATGCAAGAGTATGTATTTGAGGTTGAACATTAGGTATGTCGCTTGCAATAAGATCTATACATGAAGATTTTCTTGTGGGTTTAGAGATATGGTTAGAAATGTTATAGTTATTCAAGATCATAATTCTTTATAATTATTATTACGTTTTAACGCGTCAATGTTCCAATCCCCGCATAGTATTATGTTATTTTTATTTCGTTTTGTTATTTTCCTTAAAATATCCTCTAGGTTTTTTAAAAATAAACTTAAATTGGAATTTGGTGTACGGTAAATACAGATAACAAAGACTTTAAGAGTGATAATTTCTATTGCACAATATTCGAAATCATATAGCAAAGGCTTAACTAAGTTAGGGATAGGTTTACATTCAAGGTTCTTTTTGACCAATATACATGTTCCGCCTCGCCGTTGGTGAGGTCTTGAGAAAGATGAGACCAGCTTGTAATTTTTTAGTATTAAATTATTTTCAGATCCTTTTTTTATGAAAGTTTCTGAAAAACATAGAATATCTATATTTGTACCATTTGCATTGAATTCTTGTAAAGTTATTTCTAATAAATCTGTTTTGTTTAAGATGCCGGCAATATTTTGGTGAAATAGAGTACATTTACGTTTAACCACGAAAAAACGTGGATTTTTTAGCTTCATTAGTGTTTAGTATAGCTGTAGTAGCTTCATTAGCATTTAGTGGCTGGTGGGGGTTCCTTTTCTGTACCTTAAAATAATACGGGATTGTTCCTTTTTTGTTAATGTATATAGTATTGCTTATGTTTGAGCTCGATAGAGTGCGAGTGTGTTTTAAAGTACAAGCTGTGTCCATAATTCTCTTAAAATTAATATTATCTATTTCTATATTTATTTTGTGACAGAACATCTCCTTGGATATGTAGTTATAATTATCATGACTATATACATTCTCAGTTGTATCAATGAATTTACAGTAATGAAAATTTTGCACAAATAGCTTTATATTATTATTTAACAAATTAACATTAAGATAGGGATTATTAATAATATTTAGTATAAATACTTGGTTGTTTCTTAGTTTATGAAGAGCCAAAATCAACTCTGACAGAAGTTTGTACGGGTTTTTATCGTTGCTTCCTATACCTAATATTACTATATCATCGTTGTGCAAGGTTTTTACATAGTCATCTATTTCACATAATATTTGTGCACTAGTCGCGCTTGGTTTCGTAACTCCTGATACAGAATATACGTTATTCCACTTATTTGAATCCCTCTGTAACTTTATTTTACTGGCAAAACCTCGTACTTGTTGATCTCCCAAAATGATAATATTTGGAGAATTTTGCAAAAGTTGGTTATCAGTTTTATTCGTTATCATATATGAAGTTTGACCACATGGGATCTCTAAACTGCGTTCGGATGATTGCCTGCTGACTGGAGCACTTTTCTCAGAACAATCCAATTCTTTTGTAGGTATAGTGCTTAGTGGTGAATTTTCTGTTTTTTCTTGTTGGTCTAGTGAATAAGTATTGGTGGGGAGTTTTTCATCACACGGTGAGCTTTGCATCTTGAGCGGAGAATGTCTAAAAGACTTAGTAAGACGTCGTTTGACATTACGTTTCCGCACGGTTGTCTGACGTAAAGTTGTTCGCGGACTTCGGCAAACTTGTTTTAATATTTCAACTTCCTGAGATAGTTGGGCAATTAGGTTTTTCTGTTCTACATTTTCGAGAATAACATTTTCTAATTCATTTTGCGTGGATTGTAAGTCCGCCTTTAATTTATTTATTTCGGTGTTCACTTCGTCTCGGCATAATGCTATAATATGTGAAGAAACGTCTAATCTCTTACTCAAAAAATCATCCGAATAAGATGAGTTCATGGAGGTGCTCATATCCATTTCTTGTAGTGATTTACACTTTTTTAAAGGTCTTCTATGTGTTACGTTATCCAGGTCTTCCATCTTTATACGCCCTCTATATCAGAGTTATTAAATAGATGAATAGTTCAAGTAGTACTGCTATCCAACAATAGATGTCGTTTTACGGATTATCGGAAATCATTGAAGAAAGTGGTGCCATCTATTAGACATTCATCAAACTGACGTATCAACAGACGAAATTTTGAATAGAGGTTTTCGCTATTGACCGCTACAGGCGTTATAAGTCCTGAACTGTCAGATGGTCTCCCTATGTTTTTAGTTCACTGTTTTTATTTATTATTATTTATTTATTTATATTTTAAAAAGTTAATGGGCACAAAAATAAAATAAAAATCCAAAAGAATAAAACCTAAAAATAATGTTGGTCACTGGATTTGAACTTAGAAACCGTAGTCAGGCCTCCGTCACTCTATGTACTTGCGCGCTATAATTGCCTACCGCCCGGCCGAGCGGTCTCGGGCCGTTTGCGAACCAAATTCAGTGCGGTTTTCGCAAGCGCATCACGCACGTTGTTCAATTTTAATAGTTTCATTCATTACCTACGATGCCGTCTGGTGCCTTATGTGTTGTAGATGGGTGCAAATCAAGTAAAAGAAGGAATAATTATGTTTTATCTAGAGGTATTGCTCAGTCAGCACCAATTTATAAAAAAAATATTTTATAAACATTTACGATACAATTTTAAACTGCCACATATAAGTCAGAACATATTCACAGTTCTCAATAACATAGACATAAAAAGTTATGTTAATTTAATTTTATCGAAAAGGCGGCCCTACGATTGTTGTGGGATCGCGCGGTGCGAAGCGATCACAACTGTACGCTTGAGCATTTAGGCACATTTTAGCTTGCAGTGGTTGCTGACGCGAGTTGACGCGACGGAGTAGGCTATTATAGCAGTAGGTATTGGAAATTTTCTACTGAGTGAAGTATCTGTACTTATTTAATCTGTGCCGTAGTGTTCACTTGTCAATCTAACGATAGTCGCAATCGGCTACGTTGACATTCAAATGTAAGTCCGAAATAGATGAATGTAATATACGTTTAACTCTGCAAAATAAAAGTTCGTTTATTTTTGTTTTTATTGGTGGAAAATTTAGCGTCCCACGCCACCACTTTTGAAATGAGTTAACGGTATTGTTTTAAGAGAATTTACTTGTTTTAGGTTTTTTTTGTTAATTATGACACTGTGTTATGTTGTAAAGTTTAAGGTTTCACTATTTATCACTTAGTTCAATGTTATTTACTTAATTTCATGTACTATTTTGTTTGTAAACACTGTATGGGGCGCTGTTCTTTAAACACTATTTTATTTGCACAACACATAAGATATGGCTTTGCCAACAATAGATGGTGATCATCACACGTAGAATCACTGATAAATTACACAATTACAGTTTAGGACATTAGTTTAGTATTTTTAAGATATTTTTTACACGGAGCCAGTGTTTACGTGACAGCTAGCGCCACCTACCTACCTGTTGATGTTATCTGGATAATAACTTGTTCTGGAAACCTCAAACAGAAGATTATCGAAAAAAATAGTCAATACATTTTGGTATGCCTTCTATAAACTGGCTAAAATTGTGCGCCTAGAATCTCTCTTAATGGCTGACCGTGGCTATGTTTATATATGGCATTATATATTGATTATTGGGGCAATAAAATTAAACCTTATAGGTGGTGGGGGGGTGATAGAAATATGACAGAACATAAAGTACCATATAAATTATGCAAGTACGGCTTAAATGAGGTAAAGCTTTTTTTGCAAAGCCATAATATTGAATAGGTTGCCTTGCTCAATAAAACATCTAAATTGAGTCAATTTGAAGCGTAAATTATGTTCTAAGTGTTATGATTGTGTCAGTGACTACTTTGATGCCAGTGGTTTGGCATCATTATAATTCATTATTAGTACTGAATTAGAATTTTACCTTTTGACACCATTCAACTTATGAAGCTTTACATACACCAACGTATAACACGTGGTGACAGGTAATGACAGACTAATAACAGTGGCTATAGCTTATTCGTAAACCAAGCTGGTGTACATCCGAGCACTGCATCCTCACTAAACCATAGCGCGATCTTCTTATTAGCAGTCTCCACGCTGTCGATGTCGGCACCGTGCATTATGTTGCGACCCACTTGGATGCGGACGTGTCCACGAAGTGCGCCGGCTTATCAGTCGGCTGGGTTTGTACCACCAAGCACTTGCCGGCCGGTTTGCACTGCGTCGAGGCCTCCCCATACCATGGGTCAGAGCTCATTGTGTCACGAGCCCAGGGACGACGGGTCTGGACGCGGCAAGTCTCTGTGGTGCTGCTGCACTCATTCTTGTGTAGGCCACAATGTAAGGCCGAGCAACGTGAAGCGTTTCTTCTCAAAACGCTGGATGATGGTGCCGACAAGCCCACGTCGGACACCGTCGGATTTAATGATGGGAAAAATTATTTCGTGTTGTTCTGCCATTATGGCTCTTACTAACGTGTAGCCGGCGCGTCTGAGATGGATTATATGGTATACGAGTGTAAATAATATTAGTACCTTTTTTTTTTTTTTTTTTTTTTTAAAGATGGTAAAATCATCAAATGACCCCTCCCGTCCTGGGCGGGGCGGGAGGGAGTGTCAGACTTTTACTGACTAAAAACCATCTATGTTCCTTCATGTGCCCTTTGCGTTCCGGGGGCGCGGTATCTCTTTCGAACAACCCGCAGCCCCGGTAGGCCTTGGCCCTTAGTGGCCCCTTCTATGTGCTGACACCTCTTTGCGCGGAACATGAACGCGCCGTCGACACGGTCTGTCGTTAAATAACGTACGGACGGTGAGCTACCCATTGCTCATCGCCCACAGACCGTGTCTACGGTATCCGTCTGCGGGAGGCGCAATGGTGCCGTTATTGGCAATCCATTGCGCCGGCGGACGCGGCGTCAGCGGCGGCTGCGGGTGCGGCCACGGCAACGGTGGCGGCGGCAGCGGCGGCGGCGGCGGCGGTGCGGGGCCCTCCCCTGGACCTGGCGGGTACGGCGCAGGCCTTGCCCCCAGCCCGGTGATCGGCCGGCTTGTTAGCCCCCGCACATGCGTCGCAGTGCGGCGGGGCATCACAAACCGCGGCCTTGTGACCGGGCTGACCGCAGCGGAAACACAGGGCGCTGCGGTCCACCTCCGAGGCGCACCGACATGCCACGTGCTTCCCCACGTGGCAACGGTAGCACCTCAGGGGCCTGGGCTCGAGCAGGCGAACCCGCGCCGACACCCAGCCCACCAGTAAGCGGCCCCCCCCAACAATGGCTTTAGCCGCCGTCACTGGGCAGCTGACCATAATGGTCTGCATGCCCGTGCGCTCTGGGCGGATGGTGCCTGCCCTGACCTCTTCGGCACGGCATCCACCCGCCCTGGTGACGGCGGCCACCACCTCCTCCGCGGAAACTGAGTCGTCCAGACCCATGATGCGCAGATCTGCGCATCTAGTGGGCCTGGACACCCGCACCTCGTCCGCGTTTAGGGACGCTTTAAGCTTCTCAGCTAGAGCGTCCGCGGACGGGCCGCTGGTGGCGCCGGGGATTTCCAGCATTCGGGCCCCAGTTGCGGTGACCCTAAGCTGGAGGCCGGTGATCCCTATCTCGCCAAGGTTGATGGCCGCCTTGGCCCTGGTGAGCACCTGCGCATATGTCACGCCCCGCTTTTCCGCCTCCGGCTGTAGCGTGACCACTACAGCCGCGGATTTCGGGGCGCGAAGCCTGGCCGCGGCTTTGCGCTCACCGCGTCGCCGCCGCTCCTCCGCCCGTCTGGTGGCCGCTCTGGCCGATCTGGCCGCCCTGCGCCCCTTCACTTTAGCCCCGGCCACCCGCCATTCGGCTTCCGTGGCCGGAGGGTTGGGATTAGGGGGCGGAGGGGGCGGAGGCGGCTGGGATGCCGCCTTGCCCCTCCTCGTGGGCTCCGCATTTTGCACCGGCGCCGGCCTTGCCGGAGCCGGTTTCGCGGGGGCCGGCCCAGCCCTTCCGGGGGGCTGATTAGCCGGCCTCGGCACAGACGCGGCCGCCGCGTACGAGGCCCGCTTGTCGCCCGCGGCCGTCCCGCTCGCCGCCAGAGGGGGGCGCAACACAATGCCCTCCAGGACGGAAAACCGTGCCTGGAAGGCCGCCAACTCCCTCTGAACCAGGGTCAAAACCTGGTTCTCGACCGGTATGGGCACGGGCGATTTGGGCGCCTTGGGCGCCTGGCGGGAGCCGGTCCCGCGGAGCTCGGCCAGGTCCGCCTGGAGCCTCCTGTTCTCCACCATCAGGAGCTCCATGCCGGCCGACAGGCGAGCCACCTCAGCCCGAAGTTGCGGGACCTCCCCCGCAAAACTGGCTTCCGCCTCCGCCAGTATGGTGGCCGCAGCCGCGTCCATGGCCCGGGACTTAGACCCCTTCATCTTCTTCCGGGCCACACTCGCGACTGCGTCTTTCACCACCTCCATGAACCTGGACTTACGCTCCTCAGAGCCGCCAGGTGCACCTGCCTCGTCGCAGGACGTCTCAATCGGGTGCTGCCCGTCCGCGGCAGGTGTCGCCGGTCGCCCAGCAACACTGCCCCTCCGGGCAGTCACCCTCAGTGGGCCCCGCTCTTGGACCCCACCGCGCCTGCTGGTGGGGATCTTTCGAGCCGAGGCCAGCTCTTCATCGGAGGACACCCGATCCTCCGGTCTGGGCCGCTTCCTGAGAAGCTTTTTCAGCCCAACCGACTCATGGTGGGAGCCCAAAGAGCTCACAGTCACCATGCTGGGTGCCGAGTCGGACTCCGACCCGGCATCCCCCTTCCCTCCTTCTGCATCGTTTTGTTTTAGGTATTCCATTTTTGATCCCACGAGTACTAAAGATATCCAACCATCCAACCAATAGCAAGTGGTTCGCACTAGCGACTGATGTCCCATAGGGACGCCCGTCAGCCATACATCCCGTCACGGTGCGCCGCCGCTTGGGATTCGGGGTGACTTTTTATAGAGGGTTTCTACCTCGCGGTCCGGGCGGTTAAGCCAAGACCCTCGGTGCCAATCGAAGCCGCGAGACATGACCACGACACTCCGATATGGGGTTACGATGTACGACGGTGACAGAGAAGGACCACCCTCCTCTCTGTCTGCTCGGTGGCAGGGTGAGTGCACGCCGAGCCCGTCCTCACTCCTCCGCTGTGCCCTCTGCTGATCAGAGGGACACGCGGAGAAACGCCCTTGGTCCGTCCTCGGACCCCGCTCGTCAGAATATTGGCCACGAGCAGTGACATTCCCCAAAGAATAGGAATCTCTTCCCATTCCTCAGGGAAGATCACTACCCGCGCCCAGGGTGCACCGGCCAGCCAGCTGCCGTTCCCTCAAGACGTGTCCGGAGGGACAAGCAACCGACGGCACGCGTGGAGGTTTTCTGACTAGCACCCCAATATTAGTACCTTACATTAAGTAATGGATTCAATTATACCTAACAATAATGTATAATAATTAAGCGACATCACTATACATAATAATTTACTGTATTACTTTGTGCATACCTACTCATTTTAGATATTTTATTATTACGATTTTATTGCTTTTGACATTTTTCTAATGATTTGATTCCTTTTCTTTGTTACCATACCCTGCTAGAGTCCTGCGCCAGCCGGGGATTGTCCAGCCAGCCGGGGTGCGCTTGCATACAGGGAACATTGTCGGTTGGTGTTTCATTTTATTTTAAAGCCATCGGAGCCATAGCCAACGCCGGCTTGCTCCCGAGATACGTGAATACAATAAAGCAACTGCGAGAATCCCGACAGAAGCTGTTTCAGATTGCACCTTACACGATATCATCATTAACCGCCTGTTAGCTAAATATTATCATACGTACGCAAGTAGCTATACTTTGTGCTAACATTCCAACAAACGTTGATTTTAAAATGGTTCCTTATTTTCCTCTTGAAGTACGGGTCGTTAAACAACTTACAGTCATCTGAAATGAAATAAAATAGTTTTAGAGTAGCACCTCCTGTTTGCGTGAGGTACACTACACGCACACACACGCACCAGTGAGGGGACGCTTACTGTCGATGACGGCCAGCTCCCTCTTGTACACCACACGCACACACACGCACTAGTGAGGGGACGCTTACTGTCGATGACGGCCAGCTCCCACTTGTACACCACACGCACACACACGCACTAGTGAGAGGACGCTTACTGTCGATGACGGCCAGCTCCCTCTTGTACAGTCTGTTGTCAACATTATCTGACCCACCCTAAACACAACCAAAATTGGACCCTCTGCCTATGATAATAAGGTTTAATTTCAATTTATCGATGAATACAGACACGCATAAACCCACCCAACGTTGTCGGAGCCACCGGCATTATAATTATCATTTTGTTAAGCTATTTTAATCATTATCTCGTTGACATTAAAGTTAAAAACCTTTTAAGTCACCTTACATAATTAGAACCCAATCTTGAATTTCGTGCATTCTTAACAAGTTCTTGTGGCTTGGCGGTTTGATGTTGGATTGGCGAGTAACAACATGTGGGTTCGAAAACACAGTCCACCTGTTATCAGTTTCTTTTTTAATTTGATTTCATTTCTACAAAATTGTTTGCATTATTAAAGAACGGCCAATATGATTTACGCCTAATAACTTATCTTGTAAACAGGTGGGTAAATTAAAAAAGTTTGAGTTCACATATATTTGCTTCGTGAGGTAGATAATAAATTCGTCTACTTAAGTGACAAAAGTTACACTACGCCTATTAGCATTGACTGTGCACACACATTTGTAAATCGTTTCGCATAACTCGTTAAGTATTTTTAAGCAATTTGGTGTAAAAAAGCATCATGTCGCAGCTTAATGACTATACCAAACATAAAATCATATTTTTACATGAGCAGAATGTTGGAATTAGAGAGATTGGTCGTCGTCTTAATATAGCAGTAAGTGTTTTTTTTTATACCTATTTTATTTAATTGATTGTGATTAATGAACGCGTAGTTGGCTATTTTACTATTACATTCACTCCTTACAAGTTACATAAACGGTTCCAAAAATGTTTTTTTTTTGTTTTAGAGAAATACGACTGTAGCTAAGACGTTATGAAGACAAAGTAAATATTCAGCGGATTCGTCCAGGGGCAAAAAACATCAAGTATAGTCCCGAATGCGATTGCCCATTAGTGTAACCGCAATAAAACACCATATTTCAGTGGAAACAGTGAGAAGGCATTTACACGCTGCTGGAATAAGGAATTATAAACCGGCACAGAAAATAGCATTGACACCTGCTCATCGCGAAGAAGGGTCCGTTTTGCCCAGGAATATTTAAATTTTAATTGAGAAGAAAATGTTGTGATCTTCACTGATGAAAAAAAAAACATTTAAATCGAACAAAGATGAACGTAACAAGGAACGGTGCGCCATCACTCCGCTACTAATTAATCTAGGATATTTTTAAACACACCATGTAAGTAAATGCTCAATGGATAGATTGTTAAACCATTAAAATGTTGCCAATTACGTGGTGATGTTATTGTCATAAATAGTTTTTTTTCTATTATGACATGTTTATTCACTACGTATAATAGGCAGCTATAAATCTGTAAAGCATTTCACAGATAAAATAAATTTTCTCGATAACAAACTTTCAAGAAAACATGCCTTTTTTAATGTTTATAAATGGTTAGATTTGATTATGGCATCCTCATAATATATTGTATATTAATTTGGAAATATGTGAGCATTTACTTACTTTATTTACCTAAGTGTTTTAATGAAATAATAAACATTTTAAATTTGCAATTGTTTAGTTTTATTTCTATGCGTTGTCCATTAAAGAACTGTAAAAAAAGTATAATAAAATAATTAAAAAAGAAACACCTGAGCAGAAGCTATATTTAGGTTAAACTTGATTTCGAACGTAAACAACGATTAGTGACCACAAGACTAAAGAATTTAAACCATATATATACTTTAATAAAGTTTATTCTTGCACAGCACAAGCAGCCAACCTTATCCTAGTGCAAATAGATTATTTTGTATTTTATCCCTTCATTGTTATTTAATCACTCCATTAAGACATGATAATAAAAAAACTACCTATAAAATAGACAAAAATAAATTGTAAAGAGAAGTTGTTTTTGCAATTTAGTAAGGCAAGGAAAAATATGTTTGCGCGTTGTCACTGCATACCCTTAGTTAGTAGCATTTGAATACCAGTTTTACAATTAATACAAATATTTATTTTTCAACTACCCACTTAATACAAGTTATGCCAAAATATTACCATTTTAGAAACTTTATATTTGAAGATTATCCGTCTATAGTTCTTTACAATAATACAAGAAATACTTTTAGAATAAATTCTAAATTGAAAGCAAAACAATATCTTCGTCGCGGGATTTGATCTCGCAACTTGTCACTCTCAGTCTTACACACAGACCACGAGACCAGAGTTACTTGACCGAACTCATTAAAATAAGCTATTACACTTATTATATTATAACAAGTTGTTATAAGATTTAACCCAATGCTAACGTGATAAAGATCAAATTTGCGTGTGTGTAGTTTTATTGTATTTATTCCTTCTCAGTTCTCGAGCACTTGACTGATAACCTCATATAAATTGAAATTAAACCTTATTATCATAGGCAGAAGGTCCAATTTCGATTGTGTTTAGGGTGGGTCAGATAATGCTGACAACCGACTGTACACCACACGCACACACACGCACTAGTGAGGGGACGCTTACTGTCGATGACGATCAACTCCCTCTTGTACACCACACGCACACACACGCACTAGTGAGGGGACGCTTACTGTCGATGACGGCCAGCTCCCACTTGTACACCACACGCACACACACGCACTAGTGAGAGGACGCTTACTGTCGATGACGGCCAGCTCCCTCTTGTACACCACACGCACACACACGCACTAGTGAGGGGACGCTTACTGTCGATGACGGCCAGCTCCCACTTGTACACCACACGCACACACACGCACTAGTGAGAGGACGCTTACTGTCGATGACGGCCAGCTCCCTCTTGTACACCACACGCACACACACGCACTAGTGAGGGGACGCTTACTGTCGATGACGGCCAGCTCCCTCTTGTACACCACACGCACACACACGCACTAGTGAGGGGACGCTTACTGTCGATGACGGCCAGCTCCCTCTTGTACACCACACGCACACACACACACTAGTGAGGGGACGCTTACTGTCGATGACGATCAACTCCCTCTTGTACACCACACGCACACACACGCACTAGTGAGGGGACGCTTACTGTCGATGACGATCAACTCCCTCTTGTACACCACACGCACACACACGCACTAGTGAGGGGACGCTTACTGTCGATGATGGCCAGCTCCCTTTTGTAGGTGTCGTCGTCGATCTTGAACACCCCCAAGTACACGCACGCGTTACTGTCCTCGAAGCTGGCAAATACACTCACATTAGTATAGTGCACAAGTGTGTGCGCAAACACAGGTGTACTCCCTCTTCCCTTACTATCATAGTCCGATAGGGGAGAGATCAGGCGCAATACTCACTTCCAAACTCTGGGCTGTTACTGAGAAATCCCTATTAGAAAAACCCAATAATACTTTTTGTTCGACATGGGAATCGAACCCAGGACCCCACGCTCAACAATCTTGCATGCTACCGCCAGGCCAACCCGGCAATATTTATAGCAATGCTTCAAACAAAAATTACTATTAATTTTGAAAAATCATTTTTCACAAAAAAAAAAACAACCGCCTGCAAATATCGTGGCTGTAGAAGTATGTATCAAGTGCGATACCCACCTGGGGAAGTGGAACTCGACGGAGCTGGGCTTGAGCTGCACCTTGCCCTGCGGCAGCACGCTCTCGCCGCGGCACAGCACGTCCAGCAGCTGGCCGTGCGGGCTGTCGTACGGCACGCTGTGCTGGAAGACCTGGTGCACGGTGCCCGACAGCATCAGCGGCTGCACGCTGATGTCTGCGGAGCGGCACAGTGTCAGCGTGTGTGTGCACAGCGAGCCGTCCTCTACTCGCGTACCGGCCACTCATCTCTGCAGCCGAGTCGGGTCACACAGTAGCCGTCGTCACACTGGTCGCGCGCGTCTCATGTACCTCGCACGCAACTAACTGGAATATGTTACAGCTAATACTATACATTACGAGCTACTTACCCGTGGCTGTAAAATACAATAAAAACTTGTAACAGGTGGTGGTGGGGTCGCGCCACAGGTGGTGGGATCGCGCGTCATGCACTAGCTATGCTCTGTCAGCGGCGCCACACACTCACGCCGACTGCACTACAGCGCACACACGACGCTCCCGGTCACGTCGCGTCGCGCTCGTCTCTCAGCAGCGCGGCGTGAGTCCCGCACACTCACGCCGACTGCACTGCAGCGCACACACGACGCTCCCGGTCACGTCGCGTCGCGCTCGTCTCTCAGCAGCGCGGCGTGAGTGCCGCACACTCACGCCGACTGCACTGCAGCGCACGCACGACGCTCCCGGTCACGTCGCGTCGCGCTCGTCTCTCAGCAGCGCGGCGTGAGTGCCGCACACTCACGCCGACTGCACTGCAGCGCACACACGACGCTCCCGGTCACGTCGCGTCGCGCTCGTCTCTCAGCAGCGCGGCGTGAGTGCCGCACACTCACGCCGACTGCACTGCAGCGCACGCACGACGCTCCCGGTCACGTCGCGTCGCGCTCGTCTCTCAGCAGCGCGGCGTGAGTGCCGCACACTCACGCCGACTGCACTGCAGCGCACGCACGACGCTCCCGGTCACGTCGCGTCGCGCTCGTCTCTCAGCAGCGCGGCGTGAGTGCCGCACACTCACGCCGACTGCACTGCAGCGCACGCACGACGCTCCCGGTCACGTCGCGTCGCGCTCGTCTCTCAGCAGCGCGGCGTGAGTGCCGCACACTCACGCCGACTGCACTGCAGCGCACGCACGACGCTCCCGGTCACGTCGCGTCGCGCTCGTCTCTCAGCAGCGCGGCGTGAGTGCCGCACACTCACGCCGACTGCACTGCAGCGCACACACGACGCTCCCGGTCACGTCGCGTCGCGCTCCGCTCTCGGGGCGCCCACATGCCAGGCAGGCGGCGTGCCTTAGTACTGACGCACGTTGGTTATGAAGGGTTCCGTGTAATAAAATGGTGTAAGCTAATACTATGCAATACTTACAAACACCATCTACAAACGAAACAAATTATTTAGTTATCTAGTTTGTCGCCTGCATCCTGCGCAATTAAGTAGCCGGGTTTTAAAAAATTCTTATGTTTTTTTCGTTCCGAACATGGAGTGTAGTGGTCGAGCCCTCAGCGGCAGGCGCTAACCGTGGTGTGCCTTCTCCACGGCATGTCGGTACCGTAGGGAGTACTGCTCTCGTGGGCTCAGCTGTTGTATCTCACTTACCGTGCGCTAAAATATAATTGTATAATTAGTATCCATGCAGTTGGTATTACATTTAGAATGCAGTTTAGGGGAAGGGCAGCAGGGTGGCGAGTGAGTACCTTTGATGACGAGCGCCTTGATCTGCTCCTCGTCGCCGTCCTCGTTCTGCAGCATGAGGAAGTAGTCGCCCAGGTCGCGCGGCGTCACCACCCGCAGCTCCAGATCCACCGCCGACAGCCTGCTCGCAACACATTGTGTACAGAATGAGCGGCTGTTGTGCACGCAAGCGACACCGCGACCACTCGATACTCACTCGTCCCCTTGGCTGGAAATGATTAAATATATATTAGCGTCGTGTTCTCGCTGAAATTAGCATCCAAGACATGCAAACAAACAGAGAGGCGAATGAAGTCGCGTCATAAGAGGCGTCGCTGTACCTCGGCCACCTCGGCCCAGCGATATGAACGTCTAATGAGCCGTGCAGAACATGACTAGCTCCGGGAATTGCTGCCGGCCACTCTATACACTACTGTACAAATACCCTGTAGGTAGTATGTTATAAATTAATAAATAAATAATTTATTCTAACACATTTTTTTCAAACATTGAACAGAGTTACCTATTGCCCATACTTGGGGTTACTGGGTTGTGGAGGTCAGATAGGCAGTCGCTACATATGTAAAACATTGGTATTCAGGTGCATCCAGTTAGACTGGAAGCCGACCCCAACATAGTTGGAAAAAAGGCTAAGCAGACCTATTGCCCATACTTCTCTATACAAAACTACCTTTTGGAATGGACAACCAGATTAAATATTATAATTTTTTAACTTTCTTGCAACATCATACATGTCGCTCATTAAAATAAATGATTTGACTTTGACTATGACTATGGCGATTTATTTCACGCTCAGTCGTCCGAACGGTTGTTTGGTTCACGATGTGCCGCTGCGGCCACACGCGTGCGGTGCGTGCCGCGGTACGTACTCGTCCACGACGCGGCGCACGCTGTACTTGTGCTCGTTGACGTTGCGCACGGTGCCGTCCGCCACGCGCAGCATGATGCGGTGCAGCACGCACTTGTCGCACGCGAACTCGATGCGCGTCGTGTTGATCAGCTGCCCCGGCATCACCACCAGCTCCTGCGGCGTCAGCCGCTTGCGCCCCGCGTCTGCAACATCACGCGCCGACGTGTAAGAACACACACTGCACGAAGCTATGCGGAGTGTGTAGTGTGTACCCGCGACATGCGCACGAAGCTATGCGGAGTGTGTAGTGTGTACCCGCGACATGCGCACGAAGCTATGCGGAGTGTGTAGTGTGTACCCGCGACATACGCACGAAGCTATGCGGAGTGTGTAGTGTGTACCCGCGACATGCGCACGAAGCTATGCGGAGTGTGTAGTGTGTACCCGCGACATACGCACGAAGCTATGCGGAGTGTGTAGTGTGTACCCGCGACATGCGCACGAAGCTATGCGGAGTGTGTAGTGTGTACCCGCGACATACGCACGAAGCTATGCGGAGTATGTAGTGTGTACCCGCGACATACGCACGAAGCTATGCGGAGTGTGTAGTGTGTACCCGCGACATACGCACGAAGCTATGCGGAGTGTGTAGTGTGTACCCGCGACATGCGCACGAAGCTATGCGGAGTGTGTAGTGTGTACCCGCGACATGCGCACGAAGCTATGCGGAGTGTGTAGTGTGTACCCGCGACATGCGCACGAAGCTATGCGGAGTGTGTAGTGTGTACCCGCGACATACGCACGAAGCTATGCGGAGTGTGTAGTGTGTACCCGCGACATGCGCACGAAGCTATGCGGAGTGTGTAGTGTGTACCCGCGACATACGCACGAAGCTATGCGGAGTGTGTAGTGTGTACCCGCGACATACGCACGAAGCTATGCGGAGTGTGTAGTGTGTACCCGCGACATGCGCACGAAGCTATGCGGAGTGTGTAGTGTGTACCCGCGACATACGCACGAAGCTATGCGGAGTGTGTAGTGTGTACCCGCGACATGCGCACGAAGCTATGCGGAGTGTGTAGTGTGTACCCGCGACATGCGCACGAAGCTATGCGGAGTGTGTAGTGTGTACCCGCGACATACGCACGAAGCTATGCGGAGTGTGTAGTGTGTACCCGCGACATGCGCACGAAGCTATGCGGTGTGTGCAGTGTGTACTCACGGAGACGGACTAAAGTCGCATAGTCGAATTTTTCCGGATCATTGTTATGCTCAAACCGGGCATAGAAACTACGGGCATCTTCTGGCGTAATTGGATCAAAGGTAAGAGTAACTTCGACAAATTCCCCGATAATTTTGTATGCCACCCTTGCATTTGACGTCTGAAATAAGACATTCAGTTCATTAAAAACGCTAACAAGGTTTGTGAGATTCATGCAGTACAAGCGACAAGCGAACACGTCACGCCTTGTCCGCGGGCTCATCTTGTGAACAGAACCAGCTCTGCGTCACACATGCCTGCTTGTGTGACATCAAACAACTTCCTGTTTCGCGCGGTGTTGGACGTGTTATAATATTATAGGCAATACCTTACCTCGTCTTTCATCTGAAACGAAAAAGTAAAGCGTATTGTAGCTCTGTGTCTGATCGCACGGCTTGCCAACGGTTACAGTAGCGGCTAACAGTAGGCGCACACGTGTGTGCAGCAGCACCAGCTTCCGTGCGCGTGTCCGCCGCGTGCAACGAGTCGCGCGCGTGCCCGTGCGCACGTGTGTCACGGCCGCACTCGTACACGCTGACCGCAGCAGTCCCTTCTAGTAATGGGAAGGCTGTTGAACGTGTCTATTAAATAATAAAACACTTACTTTGTCGAGTATGCTGATTCGAATCTGAACAAATGAACAGAAAACGTAATTAGTAGAAATTCCTGTAGTGTAGTGAAGTGAAGGATAAAGTTGTTGGAAAAAACAATTAAAAATAAAACAAGCTTTTATTTATATAAAAACGTAACCTAAACAATAAAAATAAATCCAAGAAATAAAGTAAATCCAAGTGAAGCTGTAAATACGAATAAAGATCGTATTTATGTATAAATGAAGTGAACAAATATAGATCTTGTCAAAACGTAAAATATACATACATATTTTAATTTTGCGTTTGAGGCACTGATATTAATGTAGTAGGTACACCTGCATTGGATAGCGTGGCAGTGCTTCAAGATCTTAATTGATGATAGCCTCTCACACAGTGAGCAGCGCCACAGACTAACCCCCCCCGCCGGCGAGAGCTGCGAGTGAGCACACGCCGCGAGCCACTCGACAAGGACGCTCTCACACAGTGAGCACACGCCGCGTGCCACTCGACAAGGACGCTCTCACACAGTGAGCAGCGCCACAGACTAACCCCCCCCGCCGGCGAGAGCTGCGAGTGAGCACACGCCGCGAGCCACTCGACAAGGACGCTCTCACACAGTGAGCACACGCCGCGTGCCACTCGACAAGGACGCTCTCACACAGTGAGCAGCGCCACAGACTAACCCCCCCCCGCCGGCGAGAGCTGCGAGTGAGCACACGGCGCGTGCCACTCGACAAGGACGCTCTCACACAGTGAGCAGCGCCACAGACTAACCCCCCCCCCGCCGGCGAGAGCTGCGAGTGAGCACACGCCGCGAGCCACTCGACAAGGACGCTCTCACACAGTGAGCAGCGCCACAGACTAACCCCCCCCCCCGCCGGCGAGAGCTGCGAGTGAGCACACGCCGCGAGCCACTCGACAAGGACGCTCTCACACAGTGAGCAGCGCCACAGACTAACCCCCCCCCGCCGGCGAGAGCTGCGAGTGAGCACACGCCGCGTGCCACTCGACAAGGACGCTCTCACACAGTGAGCAGCGCCACAGACTAACCTCCCCGCCGGCGAGAGCTGCGAGTGAGCACACGCCGCGTGCCACTCGACAAGGACGCTCTCACACAGTGAGCAGCGCCACAGACTAACCTCCCCGCCGGCGAGAGCTGCGAGTGAGCACACGCCGCGTGCCACTCGACAAGGACGCTCTCACACAGTGAGCACACGCCGCGTGCCACTCGACAAGGACACTCTCACACAGTGAGCACACGCCGCGAGCCACTCGACAAGGACGCTCTCACACAGTGAGCAGCGCCACAGACTTACCTCCCCGCCGGCGAGAGCTGCGAGTGAGCACACGCCGCGTGCCACTCGACAAGGACGCTCTCACACAGTGAGCAGCGCCACAGACTTACCTTCGTCCCGCTGGGCATATCCTTGCCCACTCCGTGGAACGTCACGCCGTCGTGTATCCGCACTCGTCTCTTACTGATCGTATACTTTTCCCCAGGGGTAAACGTTTCATTTATATCGTCCTCTGGAAATTGAAATATTTTATAATATTTGTGAAAACCGACAAGTCAATAAGATAGAAAAGTTTGTGACATCAGGCGGCGTAAACGGAGATACGCCACTAAACATACTCCTAGTAGGGGAGACATGTCGGAGTGTGACGCACGCGTTGTGGCGCGCGACGTCACACGTACAGTACGTGGGCACGCAGTGCGCGCGCTCAGGCGGTCGATGTTGATGTAAACCAAACATTTGAATGTTGTGCATAATGTTAGCATTACACAACAGGTACATTACTACGAACACGCGCGATACTTGTGTGACGCATTGCCGAATGCATTGCAGTTGCAGGGCATTCGTTTTGACGCTGAACTCATCGATGGTCGAGGTGACTACACGCGCGCACCTGTCACGTGGTGCCGGCGTCGTATGAGCTCACCCTCGCCGCAGCCGTGGTGGTCGCACGGTGTATCAGAAACAAAAGTGCTTACCGGGAATAGCTGTAACACAACAGTAATCAGTACAGCATAGCGTGACGCGGTATCAGAACACAGGCTCACTGCGCTCACACAGGGGCGCAAGTAGTGCACTCCGCACACATGATGATGTGATGCACGTCTACTAGTTGTTTATGATCTACTATTTCTTAAACCCCTGAAAGATTGCCAAAGTCGATATTAAAGTAAGGAATAATTATCATATGAACTTCACGTACCAGGCACAATCTCTGTAAACATTGCAAATAACAACTATTAGTTTATTACAACAGCCTACGAACATTATAGCACTCACGACACTATCATAACGCAAGGTTGCACATTATCCGTAGGCGGCGGAGGCAGTGTAGGCGCGCAGCTATAGACAAGGAAGTGATTTCTTACCGTCCTCTGAACCTACAACACAGATATTAATTGTTTTACAATGTTCCGCCAAGGCGTCCGGGGGGCTAGCGAGGATTGACGGCACGTTAACGTGCTCATGGAATACTTACTTGCAGCTGACGGGAAAATAATAATACGTATATTAGGAGCGTAGTTACAGACAACTTCAACATTTCAAATATTATTTTATTCTTATTTTACCCTCATCAGTGTCGTCTGAAAATGAAAACAAATGGGATTAGAATATTCAGTAGCTCACTAACAGTATGTTACATCATCTACATCCACTGTGTGGCTTAACGTCACACGATTCAGCAGCCAAACAGACTTCGGTTTGTACCACGCGTAGCACCTGCGCGAGGCATACTGTATACACCGCGGCCGCAGGCGGCGCTAGCAACACTCGGCACGAGCGCGTGTGGAGCGCTCGCTGCTTCACAGCCGCATGTGACCAGTGACGTCACTCGAACATTAGGTTTAGTTTAAAACTTGCCGTAGTCATCTGAAATGATACATAAAGATGCGATTAGAGCGCGGAAGGAACGTATGTGTATAGAGTGGATGGAGTGGAGTGGAACTCACGCCACAGCTCGATGGCCGGCGCCGCCTGGTCGGGCCCCGGCAGGCTGAAGATGTAGCTGACCTGGCACGGGTTCCAGTGCTCGCACACCTCGCGGTCCGGGTCCAGCTCGCTCACGAACTTGTACGTCTGCAAGAGGCGGCTCTGTTAGCTGGTGGTGCGGAGTGGGTGTGGTGCGGAGTGGGTGTGGTGCTCACCTTGTCGGGGTAGTAGCGGTAGTGCACCACCACGTCGTCCGTGTCCTCGAGCGCGCACTTCTGGCTGGTGTAGTTGAGCGTGGTGCGCTCGCTGGGCGCGCAGCCGATCACGGCGGTGCCGTTGCGCGGTAGGTCGGCGCCCTCGGTGCGGTGCCCTGCCACACGCGTCCACGCGGTTACACCAGCCAACACTCGCAGCATTCCCAACAGAAAACACTCATACTTACGGTTGCAAAAGAAGTACTTGTTTTCTGCCACATAGAGATCTCTATCCTCTGCCGAGAGGCACGAGTCGTACATGATGGGCGTGGGGTCGATGTTGGCTTCGCAGCGGATGGCGCCGGAGCCGTCGGGCTCCCGCGGCGCGCGGTTGGTGGGGCAGCGGTACATCAGACCTGCGACACGGCGGGGGCGGGGTGAGCGGGGCGACGAGGGGGGGGGGGGGTAGTGGCGGGCGGTGTTACCTACCCTTGCGGATGATGGCGGGCGGCTTGTTGCGGATCTCGGCGATGGTGACCCCGTTCTCGCCGTTCTGGATGGCCGTCATGACGCGCTTGTACAGCGTGGTGCGCCGCTCCTGCTCCGCGATGATGTACGGCAGCAGCTCCTCCGACAGCACGTCCACCTTCTTCTTGGCCTCGGCGTTCATCTGCAAGCACACGCGCACACTAGCGAGGGCTCGGCGCCACTCCGCGCGACTCGACGCATGCTCACCCGGTCGGCGTCCTTGTTGAACTTGATGCCCGTACCGTCCTGCAACAACGCGCACGTTACACGCGCCGCCACATGCGCCCTGACCACCGGCGTGATCAACCCTTGCCTACTAAACACTAGAACACTACTAAATCATACAATATTTTGATACAATTATTCAAATATTGCTTCAGTCATCGGGCGCGGAGCCTGACTCGACAGCTGCTGCTAAGAGCGGCCTATTGGATCCACGCGCGTCGGGGCCTGATGCAATATCAAGTAACAAAATAATGTCATATAAAGGGTACAATAACGTTTTCAATTTAACTTTCAGTCATACCAAAACGTTTTATAATAGTTTTTTAGACGTGAATATAACGCGGGTTTGGGCGCAGATTATATAACATTTCAATTGTGTTAAGGTCGTGTTGCAGTCGCGTTAGCGACAAATTATGTTGAGTAAAAGTCACGTAGACGTTGTGAGTTTAACTAATAAGGTTGGTAATCGTTTCTAGTAATACCAATGAATAACTATATCATCGTATGTCAGCGACAATTTGTGTGACAATTTATTGTGTTATGGCAAAACTTATATTATAAACTTAAGTAAAATGTCGTATGAATCATTATTAAGAATTCTTTAATATAGAGAAAGCATATTGCGGTGGAAGATGAAGAGCGATGACTTATGCATGGGAATTAAATTTTTTCGATGATATGTATGGTTATCTTTGTCAATATTTTCATGGGCCTTCATAATATTGGAGTTTTCATATTGTTTATAAAAATAAAATATATTAATTGACATCAATAGTTTCGGCCATATTGCCAATAGACATTGGGCGACTGCATTTCGACCTTTACTTAAATAACTATTGGTCGTATACATGTTTTTATACGATTTATGGCGTCCACCATGACGGTTGCAATTAGAGTTCTGTTGGAAAATAGTAAAACCCTTTGCGTATAGTCATGGAAATACTTCTGTTTTATTTACAGGGACATCATGGTGATTCTGGCATTGATAAGCTTATGAATCTCTCATTAAGATTTTCACATTTTAGTTTAGTCATAGATTGGCACACGTTGTAGGAATATAAAATAATTAGTTATAAAAAAAAAAACATAAACTTAATGAAACAGGACGACTGAGTTATAGAAAAGATACTAATAATCGCTTAAATAATCAATTGGCATATATAAGTTATCCTTACTAATATTATAAATGCGAAAGTAACTCTGTCTGTCTGTCTGTCTGTCTCTTCTTCACGCCTAAACCACTGAACCGATTTCAATGAAATTTGGTACAGATATAGTCTGGGACCCGAGAAAGGACATAAGATAGTTTTCATCCCGGAAATCCCCCGGGAACGGGAACTATTAATCCACGCGGACGAAGTCGCGGGCAAAAGCTAGTATTAGAATAAAGTTTCAAACTAAAAGTTATTTAAAGGTTTAGTATATGACCTATTATGAAGATTGTATAATAGTTAACTATAAAATCATTACATAACGGTTTGTTATTTAAATGTTGAATAAAAGGTTCTAAATTTACGAAACATGGCGACTCATCACTATTGTCCGACTGAAACGTTTACTCGACTTAACATTATAATGACCGTCGTATAAATTAATTGAGACGACGTTTACCAGACGCATTAATATGACTTAAATATATATAACTAATACGTCGAACTGAATACTATTTTACAACAGTTTAGTTGCTTCAGAACTATTTTAAACCGGGTACGTATTTGAATATCGAAGATTAAAATACCTACTGTTAAAATATCGATGTTCATAACATCGAAAATGGAAATATCGAACGACCATAAAACCGAAAATTAAAATAACGAAAGTTTATAGAATCGAATGGTTAAATATCCTACGTCCAATATATCTAAAATCTAAATATCTACAAAAGTTACATCGAAAGATCCAAATATCGAAATACAAACTATCGAACGTCCTAAATATCGATGGGTACATATAATATTTGAACATCGAAAATTAATATACCTACGTGTAAAAATGGGTTAATTTTCAACATTTAATACATTCATTAATTCACCCTAAAAATACGTACCTACAAGTTAAAATATCGAAAAAAATTATAAATTGATATAAGTAGTATGAGTGGAAAAAGGTTGCTTCTGCAACGTCTCCGGCGCTACGGGAAGTGCAACCCCTTCGCCCTTGCGTAACAAAGAATAGGCACCCATGTTCACCTCCGCAGCTTCGGCTTGCTGGTCGCCTCCGGCGACCAGCCTCAGCCGCTACGGCTCCCACGGGTGCCTATGCTTTGTTACAGCGGGCGGGGGTTGCCCTCCCTTCGCGCCTCCGGATTTTTATATACACTCTAGGGGTAACAGCCAAAAGACTACGTAAATTCGGGGTGCCCCAATTCGGTTTTGGAACAATTTCGACCTATTTTATCCATGAAAATCAGTGTCTAGTGTACAAGTATAGGTCAATCGTGAAGGTATTATTTAGGTCTTTAAATTAAAATATTTTCTTGAAAGTCAATATTATGTTGTGCTACTAAAGTTAGTGACAGAAACGTATCTCTGCAAAACCGACTCCACGTAGTCTTGTCTGCCCTACCCCTAGAGTGTAATTTAGAATCGCGTAGGCGCGGAGGGGCGAGGCAGCCCGCGAGCTGAGGAGCAGGTGGTTTTAACACCCACCGCCGCAGCTGAGGTTGGCCGGCAAAGCCGGCCAACAAGCCGAAGCTGCGGTGGTGAGCGTTTAGACCATCTGCGACGTTAAGCTCGCGTGGGACTGCCGGAGCCCTGAAGCGCCGGAGCCGTGACAGAAACCATGTTTGCTTGCATGTTGCATGATTGCTGCATGCTTGTTTGCTGCTAGATGGTAATCAGTTACTAGGTGGGTTACAAAAAAAAAAAACAAGGAAAACCTCCTTTCCTATTTTTACATAATAAAAACCAAATACCAATACCAAAATATTCTATAAACTGTACGTTACATTAACGCAGTAAACAGACTAATGACTACTTAATAGCAACGGGTTTGCAGGGTGTGACAATTTCACATCTACCTACATTTATGAATACACTCATACTGCCTGTATAATTTTTTTTCGGTATTTCTACTATTAGGTATTTTTAACGTAGATATTATGAATTTAGATGTATGAAATGTTGATATTTTGAAATTAGGCATAATGTCATTCGATATTTTGAATCATTCGAAATTTTAATCACTCGGCATTTCAATCTTCGACGTTTTAAGCTTAGGTATAACAATTTTCGACATTTTGATACAATCGATATTTAAATTTTCGATGTTTTGAACATTGGTATTTTAAGCGTAGGTATTTTAATCTTCGATATTCAAATACGTACCCTTTAAACCCCTTACATGACTGTTAGTCGTATAATTGTAAACTTATACACGGTGAATTTTAAAGCGTTGCAAAACTGCAACGAAATGATTTTGCTTTGGTAGTAGAATCGATTAATAAATATCTTTTTTATGTAAATATAAAAATGGCAGATTTGCTATTGTGAAAAACTAAACTCGAAAGCTACCTCAATCCAATAGTAACCACTTCAAATAGGTACCTTGCGTAGCGGTCGAGACTCGAGCGGCAAGGGCGGCGCGGCGCGGCGCGAGCGCACGGTCGATACCCTTGCGCGTATCAACAGCTGATTTGCTGATTTTTAGTTAATTTAATGGAACACAACACTCAAGAAGTTAAACCAATTTTCCCTTCATAAACGGCAGCGCGGCGCGGCGGCGCGCGCGCAAGGTCGATACCCTTGCGCGTATCAACAGCTGATTTGCTGATTTTTAGTTAATTTAATGGAACACAACACTCAAGAAGTTAAACCAATTTTCCCTTCATAAACGGCAGCGCGGCGGCGCGCGCGCAAGGTCGATACCCTTGCGCGTATCAACAGCTGATTTGCTGATTTTTAGTTAATTTAATTGGAACACAACACTCAAGAAGTTAAACCAATTTTCCCTTCATCCTTTTACTGGTTTAGGACCGTCAAAATACTTTTTTACCTACAACCTACTGAACAAGAAATCAAAATAATTGTTTGTTATCTTAAAGAAAATAATTTAGTGATAAGAAGATAGTAACGTATCTTAGGCGTATTTAAAAAATTGGAATGAACTTATTTACAATGATTTCAATTACCTAACATATTATTAATGTTTACTATTTACAAAGTACTTACCTACACTTCCCGGTGCTGCAGTAGGTAATTGTTCGAAGTGTAAGCCACTACGTTCCACACACAAACGAGCACGTTTTAGTGAATTTGGTTTTAGTTTTAATAATGTGTCTCTGTCACTTCTAATCACATCGAAAGCGTTCACTATCGCAGTCACTAACGCGTCCCGAGTTTCGTATTCATCGCGATATACCAGGCGTTTTAGCTCCGACCACAAGAAGGAGTCCAATGATGGAGTCAAGTCGGAGTAAAGTCGTCGAGCAGTAGACTCATTGTAATCCGCCCTACCGTACAGGTGCACCATGTCGACATACTCTAAATTACCGAAATTGTAGTTTCTGTCCATTTTTGTTTACTTGAACTTACAAGTACAAGGTTCGCGAGGCAACTGAGCGACGTGTGCGCGGCGCAACACAGCGCGGCGCGGCTCGGCGCCTTTCTTCTTATCTTTTGTTGCGAATGGCGAGAGTGCAAGTAACGCGCAAGTTTACACCGTATCACGAGGCGCGAAAGCTTATTTTTCTCTGAACATTAAATTTTTCGCTTTTTCCTTTGTGGGCACCGCGCGGCTTCTAGTTTATACTGTATCACCAGACGCGAGAGCTTATTTTTCTCTGAACATTTATGATTAGGTTTTTCCTTTGTCGGCAGCTCGTGGCTGCGCGCGAGTTTGGAATACTACCTACGTTACGTCTGTGTGTGTCTAGTGTCTACCGTGTGTAACTATTGTAACTCACGCTTTCGAGTTAAAAAATCTTTTTTTTATTATTTTAAAATAAAAATATGTTTATTTTTTAAGTTTAACTCTATAATCCATTAATACTACTGAGGGCAAATCGATCTGCCGCGGCTTTGCAACGGTTTAAAAGTCGCCGTGTATAACTTTTTTGCTAGTTGGGATATGTCTTAATACAAGACTTTCCCTTTAGCCGAGACTTGGAAATGCAACAATTTATAGAACATCAAGTAGGTAGTATTAGGTAAGCCGCTGGGTTTCGCTATACTCACGACCGCCTGGCGGCGCACGATGTTGGCGAGGTAGCGGCCGCGGCGCGACGCCGGCAGCAGCACGCTGCCCGCCTGCACCTCGTCCCCCAGCTGCGGACACGCGTAGACACTCTGTACTACAAGCACTCACCCACATCTACATATTATAACATCTGCGGACACGCGCACTCTGTACTACAAGCACTCACCCACATCTACATATTATAACATCTGCGGACACGCGCACTCTGTACTACAAGCACTCACCCACATCTACATATTATAACATCTGCGGACACGCGCACTCTGCACTACAAGCACTCACCCACATCTACATATTATAACATCTGCGGACACGCGCACTCTGTACTACAAGCACTCACCCACATCTACATATTATAACATCTGCGGACACGCGCACTCTGCACTACAAGCACTCACCCACATCTACATATTATAACATCTGCGGACACGCGCACTCTGTACTACAAGCACTCACCCACATCTACATATTATAACATCTGCGGACACGCGCACTCTGCACTACAAGCACTCACCCACATCTACATATTATAACATCTGCGGACACGCGCACTCTGTACTACAAGCACTCACCCACATCTACATTATTATAACATCTGCGGACACGCGCACTCTGCACTACAAGCACTCACCTACACCTTAATCTATAATATAAAAATGAATCGCAAAATGTGTTGGTAAGCGCATAACTCGAGAACGGGTGGACCGATTTCGCTAATTCTTTTTTTAAAATATTCCTTGAAGTACGAGGATGGTTCTTACGGGGAGAAATATTGTAAAAAAAAAAAAAAAAACCTAAAAAGTCTAAAACCAACAATTTTCTATACTCCCATACAAAAGATTTGTGATAATACTTATAATGTCGGTAGGGGTAGGGTAGGGGTTGGGTTAGGGGTAGGGTAGGGTAGGGTAGGGGTAGGGTAGGGGTAGGGTAGGGGTAGGGTAGGGGTAGGGTAGGGGTAGGGTAGGGGTAGGGTAGGGGTAGGGTAGGGGTAGGGTAGGGGTAGGGTAGGGGTAGGGTAGGGGTAGGGTAGGGGTAGGGTAGGGGTAGGGTAGGGGTAGGGTAGGGTAGGGTAGGGGTAGGGTACGGGTAAGGTAGGGGTAGGGTAGGGTAGGGTAGGGGTAGGGTACGGGTAAGGTAGGGGTAGGGTAGGGTAGGGGTAGGATACCACGCGAACGAAGTCGTGGCGGGTCAGCTAGTATTAT
Organism: Caradrina clavipalpis; assembly: GCA_932526535.1. Taxonomy (NCBI): domain Eukaryota; kingdom Metazoa; phylum Arthropoda; class Insecta; order Lepidoptera; family Noctuidae; genus Caradrina; species Caradrina clavipalpis. The sequence goes on from OW052114.1 coordinate 9,313,153, forward strand.
AATATCTTTAAAAAAAATAACGTATAACTAATAACTGCCCCGTTGGTCTCGTGGTCGCAAGTGCGACTGCTGTGCAAGGGGTCCCGGGTTCGATTCCCAGGTCGAGCAAAAAGTGTTATTGGGTTTTTCTATGAAATTCTCAGTAGCAGCTCGGAGTTTGGATTTGTGCCCGGTTAATGGCAATAGGCTCGCCCCCTATTACATGGGACCTAAATATACCGGCGAACTCTTCAACTTTAGTTATGTAATTAAAGATACGTGCTGATTCGTTGCCTATTTGTAACCACCGGACATTTCGAGGACGCGTTATTAAGGTCAATAAAAATGAAAGTAGTGGTAAGAAACATCCCCTTTTCCTCCTGGGAATTTTAACCGACTTTTTATTATATTATGTTTATTCACGGATAACTTTGTCGTTTATGAACCGATTTTGATGATTCTTTTTTTGTTGGAAAGGGTATACTTCCTAATGGTCCCATTTAAATTTCATATAGATCTGATGATGGATTCCGGAGACAGACAACGGAACTCTTCAAAAAATTACAGCGAATCAACCGCGATTGCTGCTATCGCATAAATATGCATTGTTTACGCAATCACACAACATAACATCACGCCTGAACACTCAAAAGGGTTACAGATGTAAACAGTCGTATTTGAAAATTTGTCATCCAAGTAAACGAAATCGCATATTATGCTTTCATTTGACTTATTTTTAGTGGGGTCATGTTAATTTACATGACATGAAAGTTTCTTCATAGATTTGGATGACAGGAAGTTGATACTAAAAAGCGAGAAATAAAAAAACTTTTTTACAAAAAAGACAACCGCCTTCAAAAACTAAAAAGAGAAAAATAACTTTTGCTTTGGAAGTCGGTGGCAATACAAAACCACAAACAGTACCAAAGCCTAGCGTTATTTTTCTCTTTTGAGTATTTGAAGGCGGTTGTCTTTTTGTAAAAAAGTTTTTTTAATTAGTTCGGGCCCTTATTTATCCCATATTCGACCAAAATACAGCAACTCAAAGCAATTTGGTTTTTTTCCCTGATGTTAAAGAGCTTTTGTGCTGCCTGAGGTAGTAACAGAACAAACCGAAAATATGGATGTACAGGAGTTGCAGTCTGAAGACGATCCAATTATGTAAACGTGACAGAGTTAGTGATGTTGTTATTGTTAGAATCGAGTTTGTTAGTTGTAGTACTTGAGTTGTGGTCCTTTTAGAACTTCAGAAAAAGCAATTTGCTTATTTTATCATAACATCACGCTTTATATTCCCCGAAGGGTTCGGCAAAGGTGTATAGTACACTGTCATTTCGCCAGTTATATTTAAGTCCCGTGTAACAAGGGGCGAGCCTTATACAAGAGTGGGGCGCGCGGGGGGTTTGTTATATTAAAAATTATATTTTGGATTAATTTCTATTGAAAAACTCGTTAATAATATGAAGATAATTCAACATTACAATTTTAAACTTTAAAGCATCGTAGGCGCCAAGGCCTCAGGGATACGCAACCCTCAGAGGCTCTAGGGCCCCGATTGGAGGGGCTCCTAAGCGCATGCTTGGAGAGGGGCCAGTTCCCACTTCGTTGGAAGACGGGGAAGCTGGTCCTCATTCGGAAGCCTGGGCGCCCTGCGGACTCACCGTCCGCATACCGGCCCATCGTGCTGCTCGACGAGGTGGGCAAGCTCTTTGAAAGAGTGATTGCGGGCCGCCTCGTCGGGCACCTGTCTGGGATGGGGCCGGACCTTGCGGACTGCCAGTTCGGCTTCCGCAGGGGGCGCTCTACGGTGGATGCCATCATGCGCGTGAGAGCTCTCTCGACGGGGGATGCTGTATTCCGGGGCGGGGTTGTGTTGGCGGTGTCGTTGGACATCGCCAACGCGTTTAACTCCCTGCCCTGGTCCTGCATTAGGGAGGCACTCCGGTACCACCGGGTGCCGAACTACCTCCGTCGGGTGGTCGGGGCCTACCTGTGTGATAGAGCCGTGATCTACCCTGGTCGAAATGGTGAATGGAACCGGCGAGAGATGTCGTGCGGTGTTCCGCAGGGATCGGTGCTGGGGCCGCTCCTGTGGAACAGCGGCTACGACTGGGTGCTACGTGCTGACCTCCCCGAGGGCGCCAGCGTGGTGTGCTACGCGGACGACACATTGGTCCTGGCGCAGGGGAGGTCGCACGAGGCGGCGGCCGACCTTATGACACGCGGGGTTGCGATAGTCGTTGAGAGGATCCGGCAATTGGGTCTCGAGGTGGCCTTGCACAAGTCCGAGGTCCTGTGTTTTCATGGGCCTCGGAATGCGCCACCTTCGGGATCCCAAATAACGGTAGGAGGGGTTCCCGTCGGCGTCTGGTCGACGATGAAGTACCTAGGACTTGTCCTCGACAGCCGGTGGAACTTCGTGGAGCACTTCCGACGTTTGGCTCCCAAGTTGGCACGGGCTTCGGCCGCTCTCAAGCGGCTCTTGCCCAACCTGAGGGGGCCAAACGCCTCCTGCCGGAGGCTCTACGCGGGGGTTGTGCGTTCGATGGCCCTTTACGGGGCCCCGGTGTGGGCGCGGGGTTTGAGGCGGCTTGCCACCCATTACCTGAACGCGTCCCAGCGGGTGGTCGCCATAAGGGCCATCCGCGGATACCGCACGATCTCCGGCGAGGCAGCGAGCCTCCTTGCCGGATTGCCGTCATGGGATCTGGAGGCGCTGGTCCTCGCGCGCCTACACGAGTGGCGCGCGGAGGCACTGGGCCGGGGGGAAACTCCGCTGCCGCGGCAGATTGCCGCCCAGCGGACGGAACTCCGGCTCGATCTCATGGCGACATGGAGAGAGCGACTGTCGCAACCTCGTGCAGGGCACGCCTTGATTGAGGCGGTAATTCCCCTCTTTGAGGAGTGGCTGGAGCGCCGCCACGGCGCCCTCACCTACCGCCTGACGCAGGTCCTCACCGGACACGGAAGTTTCGGGAGGTTCCTGCACCTCATCGGGCGGGAGGAAACGCCCAGGTGTCACCATTGCGAGGATCGCCCCGAGGACACGGTGGAGCATACTTTGGCGGTGTGCCCTGCTTGGGCTGAGCACCGCCGAGTCCTCGAGGCGGCCATCGGCGGCGGCGCCCTCTCGCGTCCGGCACTGGTTCAGGCCATGGTCCGGAGCGAGGGGGAATGGGAAGCAGTCGCCTCCTTCTGCGAAGCTGTAATGCTAGAGAAGGAGGCGGCGGGACGGGAGAGGGAGAGGACAATCCCCCGTCCCAGCGGCCGCCGCGGTAGACGCTCCGGGCGTCGGGAGCCGCGAGACGACTCCCGGCCACCGTAGACGCGTGTCTGTGGACGGTGAGCAATGGGTAGTTCACCGTCCGTACGTTCACTAGCGACAGACCGTGTCGACGGCGCGTTCCTGTTCCACGCGCGCCTCAAAGAGATGTCAGCAAATTTGGATGGGGCCACTGAGGGCCGATGCCTGCCGGGGCTGCGGGTTGTTCGAAAGAGATACCGCGCCCCCGGAACGCAAAGGGCACACGAAGGAACATAGACGGGTTTTAGTCAGTAAAAGTCTGACACTCCCTCCCGCCCCGCCCAGGGCGGGGGAAGTTATTTGATGATTTCCCGTCTATAAAAAAAAAAGGGATACGCAACCGATTTATATATTATGTTGTCGTATTAAAGACAACAAGTACTGACCAGAATATAAGGTTTGCTTGCTATACTTTGATACTGAACGGAGCAAAAAAAAATCAAATAGATTTTCTCCGATACATTTTTTTTTTCATTATTTTTTTATTGGTGTAAAGGAGCAGTTTTTTTAAAAGTTGTAGTAATAAGTATTAATCAGCGTTAAATTTCCTATAAGAAACAATTTTTTGTTAAGCTAAATATGCATGATCGATCCTATGTCCGCCTTTTTGAAAGTCCGGGCCACTGTGCGACGCGCGGTGTATACTCACCGTCGGGTAACCACTTCTTGCGAAGCGAACATTGTGGAATATAAACAGCAACACTAGCAGACAGTCCCTCATGGCTGCGAGCCGCCGCGCGAGTGAGTGGCCGGGTGCGCCGCGCGCTGATTGCGCTCGTTAGCGCGCTGATTGTGAGCCTAATGAGCGAAGGCCACGCGCGCCACCTAACTCGTTATTTAATTGTTCTCTAATGGGCGCCATAGCCCTCTAGGTAAAGCGCCCGCCTCTCATGCACGACGTTGCGGGTTCGATACTGAGCGAGTGCCACGTAACAGTATATTACAACTTATCGGTACCGAGGCAACGCTGTACATCGAAATTGATACCTCTCTGTTTTTCGGTATCGATTCAACCCTATCGATTGATATCGATATCTAACACGATGTGTTACAGTCTCTCGATATCTTACCGTTTATCAATATTTTAGTTAGTGGCGCACTCGACGCTAAGCTATACTCATATAATATACTAGCTTTGGCCCGCGGCTTCGCCCGCGTGTGTGTCGGAAAATATCCCACGAGAACGTACGACCGGCACTAAAAAAAAACGGTAATTTAAAAAACTAAAAAACCCGACTGCTTTTCAAAGTCAAAGTCAAATCATTTATTTCAATTAGGCCATTAAAAGGCACTTTTGAACGTCATTACATAAAAAAAAACATTAATATTGAATCTAGTTGCCCATTCCAAAAGGTAGTTTCGTATGGAGAAGAACGGGCAAGAAACTCCATACATACTCTTTTAAAAAACAATGTATTACAATAAGTTGTAAAGTTACATTCATTCCAAAAGAAAAAAATATAAATGTCAAAACGATCAATCAAAAAAATAAAAAATAAAAGTCACTTAAAGTACTACAATACGTACTCAGTGCCACAAATTAGTAATGAAAGCTAAATTAATCATATCATTTAACGCCAATATTGTGATCGTAGATGATTACTTCTAACATTTCAAAGACAACGAATCAGTGTGTGAGTCAAACTCAAACGTAGAATTAATGTCGAGGAGAAAAACAATTATTGGTCAAAACAAATTAGTTTTATGATTAAATAAGCAAGTCAGTTCAGTTGATTTTGTCAAGACTTAAAATTGTCCTAAGGAGCAAGACCAGCATGTTTCCAAGCATTATTATCTTGAATATAATCCTCTAACTTGTAGTATGCTTGTTTACAAAGTGTGCTTTTAATACAATTTTTAAATTTTCTTTCATTTATTTTAATATATCACTAGGAATTTTATTGTAACATTTAACACAGTACCCCATAAAAGATGTGTGTACTTTGGACAATCTAAAAAATGGTTGAGCTAATTTGTCTTTATTTCTAGTGTTAAAATTATGTCTATCACTTATTTAATCAAAAAGATGTAAATTATTTCTTACATACATAATATTTTCGTAAATGTATTGACAAGGCACTGTCATAACATTAATCTTTTTAAATAGTTCCCTAAGAGATTCGCAGCGACGGAGATTATAAATGGCTCTCTCTTTTGCAAAATAAATATGGATTCAATGTCAGCAGCCCGACCCCACAGTAGAATGCCATACGACATAATGCTGTGAAAGTAGCTAAAATAGACCAGACGCGCAGTATCGACATCTGTTAACTGTCTAATCTTCCTAACAGCAAAAGCTGCTGAGCTTAGCCGCCCTGCAAGAGATGTTATATTGCAGATGGTCCCGAATGGGTCCCGACTGCTACAATTTTAAGTGCAATCGGGTACAACGACTTTCTTGTTTTAGGGATTTTTCATAAATACTCAGAAAAGAAGTCGGGTTTTTTAGTTTTTAAAATTACCGTTTTTTATTTTGATATACCCAGTGTCACTCTCACAGTAAATACAAATCTAACGACACCTCTCAAACTAAAATCCATCGAGCCGTTCAAGCTGCACAGCGATCCAAACATTTGAATTTGGCGCCAAAAATCCGCCATTTTGTTTTTTTTTTATTTTGATATACCTAGTGTCACTGTCACAGTAAATACTAATCTAACGACACCTCTCAAGCTAAAATCCATCAAATCAAATCAAATCAAATCAAATCAAATATTCTTTATTGTGGACCATAGGTTGCTGCATACAATACAGGTGGTGTCAATTAAACAATTAGGATCAGCTATGTCCTACCCTTATAGGGTGTACAATACAACTTAAATAACTATAATGCATGTACTATAATATAACATGCATGTTTATACGGAAACGCATCATGACCCAGGTAGACTGTATTCTAATAGTAATTTATCGGCATAGAAATCGTTCATGGAGTAATAACATTTATTTACTAACAGTTCATGGAGCCTCTTTTTAAAAGATTTTATTTCAGGTATTAATCTTATGGACTTTGGGATATTATTAAATATACATAACAATTATACATACGGGTGAATATCCCAGGCGCCAATTTTACGTGTCCACGTTGAGAATCATGGTGTAAAATGATGGGATGTTTCTTATATTTTTTTATAGTGAACTACTTAACTTATTCCAATTAGGGCCACATTTTTTTTTTTAAATAGGCTTACCTATGGAGGCTAGGAAAAATAAATAACTTTAAAATTCAAGTTTGGTGGCTTGTCCTAGCTCCATTTTTTGATATAAATGTATTTACCAAAGTAACAATTTTTAAAGTGAAGTAAACAACAAATCATTTCATTGGTATATGCATAAGACACACTATCTAAAAACAACTAAACCATATTATAAAATTGATTTTAAAAGCACAGGATGCTCGATTCAAGTTTGTCCTAGCAAAAATCATAATTTTGGTAGCACTTTTTCAATTTACATTAGCATGAAGATTTGTGCGTGTGCGATCAATCGCGTCTTATATTCTGTATTTCTCAGTCGTGCGCTTGTAGTTGCGCGTAACAGGTGTGTGCTTAGTGCTGTGATTTCTCGCCAATAACGTAAGTATCATCCTGGGTCGAACAGGGGACAAGAATTTTTCAATTTTGGTGGATCGATTTGCTGGTGATTTTTAAGTGTTTTAACAGTAAGCTACGTATTGTAAGGTAGCGATTTGGGTAACTTATTTATCAGTGATATTTATTCTATTGTATCTTAATAACTGTATTTTTTAAGATTTTTTTTATGCCTGGTTTCAATTTTGGTGGCTTTGGTGGCGATTTTCGCCACCAAAATTGAAAATAAGCCACCAAATTTTAAGTATGTACTGTTTATATATTATTTTTACATATAAAGACAGCTTTTCACTACACATTGTTTATTTATATGTATGTATCTAAGTATACGTTACTATTGTATTTGTTTCTCTTCTGTTTGTTCTATTTATTAAATTGCACATGCCATGTTAATTTTCTGCACTACTCTAAGGTCGACTGGCAGAAAATGCCTAAGGGATTAATTCCGCTTTTGTATAGTGTTATGTCGGTACCTAAGTTTTATGTAGGTACTTAGCAATAGATATGACCTATTATTATTCGTATATGGGTGATGAATTAATTATACTTATTTATTTATTTTCCTTACTTTTTAGAATGCCAAATCAGACTATAGAAGAGAGGCTGCTTAAAAAAAGAATAGCAGAAAGAAAAAGAAGAGAAAGAATAAAAAGCAATCCTGTTTTACATAACTTTATATAATTAATGAGTAATTATACCTATGTACAATTATAAATACTTATTTAACGATTAATTATTTTTATTATACATGTTTTTTTTTGTAATAAAGACGAGACAAGGTTTATGTTTAAAAACTATAATATCCTTTCTTGGATTTAGTGACTGATTGTTATATGATTTTTAACCGACTTCAAAAAAAAAACGGTAATTTAAAAAACTAAAAAACCCGACTGCTATTCTTTAAAAATCCCTAAAACAAGATAAATTGTAGCAGTCGGGACCCATTCTAGAAATGGAGGATTAGTGAATTGAGAGCACATACCTATATTACATTGCAGATGGTCCCGAATGGGTCCCGACTGCTACAATTTATCTTGTTTTAGGGATTTTTAAAGAATAGCAGTCGGGTTTTTTAGTTTTTTAAATTACCGTTTTTTATTTTTTATTTTTTTAGTGTTTTAAAAAAGAAATTAATATACCCAGTATCACTCTTACAGTAAATACGAATCTACCGACACCTCTCAAGCTAAAATCCATCGAGCCGTTCAGTCTGCAGAGCGAGCCAAACATTTGAATTTGGCGCCAAAAATCCGCCATTTTGTTTTTTTTTTTTTATATACCCAGTGTCACTCTCACAGTAAATACAAATCTAACGACACCTCTCAAGCTAAAATCCATCGAGCCGTTCAGCCTGCAGAGCGTGCCAAACAATTATACATACATACATACATACATACATACATACATACATACATACATACATACAAACATACCCTCGAAAAACATAACCCTCCTTCTGTCGCAGTCGGGTAAAAAAGGTGGTTATCAATTCAACCCGTATGTATGTAATATTGCCAGAATTGCCCAGTTTTCGTATATGTTAGTCTATATCAGCGTCTGAACAAATGAGCCAAATTTCAACAGTGTGTGTATGTTTTTATGTTTGTTCGCGCATATCTCCGTAACTACAAGTCCGATTTATTAGTCCGAACAATACCTAGTACAACAAAAAAAGAATTACTTAAATAATAAAATATAATAATTAATAATAATAATTGGCTAAATAATAATAAATATTATTATAACAAGACTGAGTTTTATTAACTGATGGAGTTTTTTGGTCATTCCCGAGTATTTCAGACATTGAGCTTTATTCGTGAGATTTAAGTTTGTGACAAAAACTGATTTTTAATGTATTGTTTTAAGCACTTTCAATTTTGGTGGACAAATATCAATTTTGGTGGACAACTTTCAATTTTGGTGGACAATTTTCAATTTTGGTGGCTACACTAGTCTTTGAACTCAAATATGTCAAAAAGTTACCGGGATATTCTCAGACCTCATGGAGATTCCTAAAGCTTGACCCTTCTATTTGTGTACCAGGTCAATAGTTTTCACGAAAAGTAAAGAAAAAATTTCGCCACCAAAATTGACAAAAATATGCACTTGTTGATATTCACCCATACATACTCTCGAAAAACATAACCCTCCTTCTCTGGCGCAGTCGGGTAAAAATATATGATGTTATGCTGGAGGATAACAAATCCTAAAATATAGTTAGGGGATGATAAACGCCGATAGGCTTTTAATACCAATTTTATGGGTAAGCCTTAAAATTTATGTGTATTCTGTAAAAAAAACATCCCCATTTTACCCTCTTCTGGAATGATTTTCCAAAAAACACTGATAAGTACATGTAATTATTAATTACCAACCAAAAGGCTAAATACAAATGTTCATGGTTTGAACTGTTAAACTAACGGGTTTCCCATTTATACTTTCATCCCCTATATGTTACGCCCTCTGGGGCTGATTTCCCAAAAACAGTAAAACACGTGATTTCGCGTTTTATTACTTTAATTTTTATGTCATTTATATGTTTACAATTTTTTTTATGACGTATTGTTCGTAGATTATTTTGTTTCTTTGTTGCCTTTTGTTGTTTGTTTTGTTTGTACTATCTCCAAAATTGAATAATTATGTGTCTTTGATTTTTATTTATTATTAGATCTTGTTTCTGATTTTGTTTGTGTTCTGCTTTTTTGTTTCTTTGCTTTGTTTGTTCGTTCGTTTGTTTGTTTGTTTGTTTGTTTGTTGGTATATTAGTCGTTTTCTTTACTTGTTATTTCTTTGGTTTGTGTCTGCGGTTATTTATTTTTATAAATATATACGTTTATTTATCTGTACTTCGGTTTTGTTTTTGTTGGGTTTAGTATTTAACTTTTATTTGTTTAATGTTTGTTCACTATTAATTTGATCCTGTGACTAGTTCCTATATTTATGGATATATAATTATATATATATGTATATATATATGTATGTGTGTATTTTTGTACTATATTTATAATGTATGTAATAATTTCTATCAATAATGTAGCCTTTTTTTATATACTATTGTCTTTTAAATGTGTACTGTTACCTTTCTCGCTCAAGGGTCGCGCAACTCTTGATGTGACTCAATATTTTTGCGCTACCTTGAGCCCATCTGTGTGCCTTCCTTTTAAACATAAATAGATAATTAATAAATAAATAGTGTTTATATATATTGGCTATTTTGGATGTATATATGTGTGTAGTGTGCTATATATTATGTATTTTTGCCGACGCGTTCTTTCTCAGGGGTGGCGCAAACCCTTTGCGATTGCCAATACATTGCGCTGCCCTGAGCCCTTCTTTTGGTCAAAAATTTGTTATGTATTTATAATAAGTAAATAATAAATATATAAGACCCCTGTAATATCACTTGGCGGGTTACCACTCAAAAGAGTGCTCAGTTTTAAATACCTGGGGCACTTTCTCACCGGCGACCTCAAGGACGACATGGACGTTGACCGTGAACGCAGGGCGTTGGCGGTCCGTGCTAATATGTTGATACGCAGGTTCGCGCGTTGTAGTAAGGAAGTAAAAATTACCTTGTTTAAAGCGTATTGCCAATCCTTCTACACGTGCGGCCTGTGGGTCAGACATACCAAGAGATCGCTTGACGCCCTGCGTATTCAGTATAACAATTGTTTTAGGATGTTGTTGGGACTGCCGCGTTATTGTAGCGCGTCAGGTATGTTCGCTTCGGCGCATACCGATGACTTTTACGCGATTATTAGAAAAAAAACCTTTTCAATTCTATCAATGACGCGGTCTAGTTCGAACAGCATCCTGAAAATGTGGATAGACAAGCACGATGCGCCATGGCTGTCTCACGCTATGGCAGTGCTTGTCAAGTAATATTTTTCCCGAGTGTTTAATTGTAATTACTAACATAGTTTTAAGATTTCTGTTACTAACAAGTTTTGGGCCTAGTTGCCATCAATAAACAAATTTATTATTATTATTATAAGATGAAGCTAGAGGTCCAATGCACCTCGTGCTCCCCACAGTCTCCCCAGAATGTTCCTCCTTCTTATGCAGGCATCTGTCAATCGCCCCGGCCTTTTTGGGAGGGGCCGCGCGACGCTGTCATTTTCTCCTGGCGGCAGACTCGGTCTTCGGGGCAGCTAACTCCCCGGACCGCAACGCAACGCAAGGTGAGCGATGTGTGTGTTTTGGTGAGTGAAATGTGTTCAGTGCATGTTACGTGTATGTTGTTTGTGTATTAGTGTTTTGGAGTAGTTGAGTGTTCCTGATTGGTGTTGCGTCCGACGGGCTGCTGTGTTAATCTTCATTAACTGGGCCAGTTTCTCATGAAACTGGTTCCAGTTAGCCTTCTTTGAAAGCCTCGTCGTCCGCTGTGTGTGTGTTCGATCACCTTCCTGCAGCTTCACGTTGAAGGTAGTGGCGGTGCGGCCCGAGGCCGTCGCACCCCGACCTATGTCCCAGCTTTCCGCCAGGTTGAGGACAAACATCGCGCGCGCGGCTTTATAAACGTGACTAGAACACGGTATGGTTTCGAAAGGCGGGGTGTCGCTGACATCTGGCGGCTGCACAATTGCCCTGTACAGGGTTTTCTCCCAGGTGGGGACTGATGTGGACGCGTTAATCGCGGTGGCGCCTTTAGCAGTAGGTACGCGACGGTGGACCGCGCTATTGCGTCCCACCGCCTGCGCAACGGGCAATCCCGGCTAAACCCATTGTGAGCCAGATTGTCATGTCCGGCTTTCTTGTTTAACGACGTGTGTGGATGTGAATAAAACAATGATGGTTGCAGGATAGAAAGGAATGAATTAATATTTTATTGGGCCTTATATACATACAAAATTACCTAGGCACAAGGAGTGGTAATTCGGATACAAGTAGTATTTTCTAAACAACCAATCAGAACACAGTTAAAATATCACGCGATGTGCGGCGCCCTCTTACAACAGTCCAAGTAATCATTTAAGCGCTGAGGTTATAAATATAGGTGGCGGTCCGCCGCTCGGTAGCTTAGTGTAGCGGCGGTCTGCGTACGCGGCGCATGCTGCTACAGTGCTCCCCTTCAAGTGAAACGTACCGGTCGTCTTATGATACGACCCGAGCGCGTAGTACGCTCGGTCGTGATGTTTCCAGGAGCGGTGATCTTCGGAGGAGGACTGACACCTTGATGTGGCGTGTCACATGCGTCATTAGTGCATGGAATGGAGAAAGCTGGCTTGAGGCGGTCTACTGATATCACTGCTTGCCTTCCCGGTAGTTGGACGATAAAGGTTTTATCACTCCGGCTGACCACTGGGTATGGTCCGTTGTATGGTGGTTGCAATGGCTTCTTGACTGCATCTGTTCGTATGAACACTTCCTTGCAGGTTTGTAGGCTTTGGGGTACAAATATGCCATTGCTACTGGTGCGTGGCCGGGCTTCGCGAAAACTGCTTATTACTGATCGCAGCTTCTCAACATAGCTGTAGTCCATAGTCTCTGGTTTTGATGGTACGAAAAAGTCTCCTGGTAGTGTGAGAGCGTGACCGTATGTGAGCTGTGCAGCACTGACACCACTGTCACTCCGCGTTGCGGCTCGCAGTCCCAGCAGCACTGTAGGCAGCTCCTCAATCCAGGTTTTCGTGCTCAGACGTGCTATTAATGCTGATTTCATGCAGCGGTGCCACCTCTCGATCATCCCGTTGCTTTGAGGATGGTACGGAGTAGTGTGAATGCGCTTGATACCAAGTAATTTTGACAGTGCGTTGAACAAGCTGCTTTCGAACTGCCGTCCTTGGTCAGTCGTCATACGAGCTGGACATCCGAACCGTGTAACCCAACCTTCATACACGATCCTAGCGACAGTGTCTTGTGTGGCGTGCGCCTCGGGCCAGCGCGTCGCTCGGTCGATCATCGTGACGACATAACGGTGTCCTTGAGGCGTAGTACGTAGCGGGCCAACGATATCAACATGCAAATGTTCGAAGCGTTGTGATGGTTCGAAGTTCGATACCGGGCTTGAAGTGTGTCGGTGGACTTTTGCACGCTGACATTGGATGCAGTTTGATACCCATTTCTTCACGTCAGTGTTCATAGATGGCCAGAAGTATCGTGTTCGCATTAGCTTCCTCGACGTTCTTATTCCGGGATGACTAAGGTTGTGAATCGCATTAAATATTTTAATGCGGAATTCTTGAGGTAAATACGGGCGATGGTTTTTTGTTGATGTCTCACAATAGATAGCGTGAGTCATACCAGGTACTGTTATCTTTCGCATCTGGATATTTGTTTTATGAATCAAATCTTTAATAGTTGTGTCCTTTTCTTGTGCGCTTGCGAGTGATGCGTAGTCAATGGGAGTGGGGCAGTTAATTGATTCGATGCGCGATAAGGCGTCGGCGACGATGTTATCTCGTCCGCTGATGTGACGTATGTCATTAGTAAATTCACTAATAAACAATAGCTGTCTGCTGCGACGGGGTGTTTCTGAGTCTGATGATATTTTATGAAGCGCGTATGTGATTGGCTTGTGGTCTGTATACACAATTAGTTCGCGTCCCTCATATAATTTTCTGAAGTGCTTCATCGCTAAGTATATGGCTTGAAGTTCACGATCGTAAGTTGAATATTTTTGTTGCGCCGGTGTGAATTTCTTCGAGAAATAACCTAGTGGTTGCCACTTGCCGTCGACTTGTTGTTGTAGTACAGCGCCCGCGCATTTGTCTGATGCGTCGCACATTAAGCCAAGGGGGGCTGTGTGTTGTGGATGTGCCAAGTAGGTTGCTTTTTGAATGCATTGCTTGCATTCTTCAAAAGCTCTTGATGTTTCTTCGTTCCACTTTATTTCGGTTTTATCTCGTTTCTTTGAGTGTGTATTATGTAAGTACATGTGCAGAGGTGCTTGAATCGCTGCAGCGTTCGGTATGTTTTCTCGGTAATAATTGATCATACCGAGAAAACGTCGTAACTGTTCTACATTCTTCGGCTTCGGGTATTCGCTGATTACCTTCACCTTTTCTTGTGGTGGTTTTATGCCTTCGGGTGAAACGAAATAACCTAGGAATGTGAGTTCTCTCTTGGCGAATACACATTTAGCGGGGTTGATTGTGATGCCATATTCTTCCAGGCGCTGTAGTACGGTCCTGAGATTTTCCCGAGCTGTTGTTTCGTCTTCTGCTGTCACAAGTAGGTCGTCGACGAATGGGTAGACAAAGTCTAAGCCTCGGAGAACTTCGTGAATAAATCTCTGGAATGTTTGACCAGCGTTCTTCAGTCCGGGGCACATACGTGGAAACTCATATAAGCCAAAAGGGGTTATAATGGCGGTCTTCTCTATGTCTTCTTCACGGACTGGTAGTTGTTGGTATGCCCTGTTCAGGTCGAGAGTTGAGAAAACTTGCTTGCCGGCGAGCTGATACGTGAAGTCCTTTATTCGTGGAATGGGATAACGGTCAGGTTTGGTGATTGCGTTGAGTCGCCTGTAATCACCACATACTCGTATATCACCATTTTTCTTTGATACTACGTGGAGTGGGCTGGACCAACAACTTTTGCTAGGTCGGCAGAGTCCCTGGCTCATCATATTCTCGAACTCCTTCTTCACCTTTTCGTAACGATGCGGGGGTATAGGACGAGCTCGAGCATGTATAGGTGGGCCGGCTGTTTCAATGTAGTGCTCGACTTTGTGCTTCGGGTTTAGTTTCATTGATGACAAACGAGTAACGTTGGGGAAATCGGCTAGTATGTCATGGAACGTTTGCTGAAGATCGATGCTGCGTACCGTAGGCATGCTGGTATATCGCCCTAGTGCCTTTGATGAGAGCTTGGTAGTACTGTCGATAAGACGCTCGTTCCTTAGGTCGACCAGTAGGTTATGGTAGCCTAGGAAATCTGCTCCAAGTATTGGTTTGCTTACGGCAGCAACGATAAACTTCCACTTGTAAGAACGACGTAGACCTAGGTTGATGTCTAACGTTTTTTCTCCGTATGTGGGTATCTCTGAATTATTGGCGGCATATAACTTGTACGGCAGTGGGGTAGATCGAATTCCTTTTCGCTTCGGTATCACAGATGTTTGCGCCAGTGTCAACCAGGAAAGTTGTGTTGGTTTTCTTGTCGGTGATGAATAGGCGATATGATTTGCTGTCGACATTAGGTTCCGCCACTGCTAATGCCTGTTTTAGTTTTCCGTATTATTATCCTTGTTGTAGCTGCATGGCGTAGTACAGCGTCGTGCTTTTGAGCCGAATTTTCGGTGATAGTAGCAATGCGGCGAGGGAGTAGATGAGCGAGATCTGTAATTTCTTGAGTGCGGGCGAGACGGCGTTCTTGTACGGTCGTTGCGATGATTGCGTCTGTGTTGATAATACGGTGGTGGCGTTGTGTGTGTGCACCGACAATTATCTTTCTTGAGCTCGGCGTTTTCCAGGTGAAGCTTACGTATTTCTTCCACAATGCACTGCATACCCTGTGCTTGAGTGTTGTCGACTGATGCTACGGCGGGAACTTCTGAGGTCTGCTCCTACATTTTGTCTGCCAACTTTGCTAGCTCATCCAGCGCTGTTTCCTTGCTGATGATGTCACTGACGACGAGTACTGACCTCACATGTGGGGGTAGGTGATTCATCCACATCAACCTAAGGGTGTTGTCGGGAACTTTATTATGCGCCAGGCTACGCATGCGCCGTAGAAGCTGACTTGGTTTCTGATCACCCAGCTCCATATCAGATAATAGCTTTTGTAGCTGCTTCCCATCTGATTCTTCATACACGGAGATAAGTCGTTCCTTGATCGCGTTATAGTGTCGGTCTGACGGGTTTTCCAGCAGGTCGCAGATTTGCTCGATGTCTTCCTTTGTCAGCTGCGCTACAACCATCTGGGCTTTTTGGGCGTCGCTTTTCTTCAGATCGCTGACTGCTGATTCGAAGGTGATGAACCATAGTCGTGGTTTATCACGCCAAAACGGTGGAACTCGCATGGAAAGTGCTATTCCAGCGATTTCTTGTTGGAATTTTGCTGCTTCTTCCATTTCTGACCTTCGCTGTTGTGTTCGGTCGGGGTCACCACTTTAACGACGTGTGTGGATGTGAATAAAACAATGATGGTTGCAGGATAGAAAGGAATGAATTAATATTTTATTGGGCCTTATATACATACAAAATTACCTAGGCACAAGGAGTGGTAATTCGGATACAAGTAGTATTTTCTAAACAACCAATCAGAACACAGTTAAAATATCAGTCTTTGCTCATTAATTTGTTCCTGTGACTAGTTTCTATATTTATGGCTATATATATAATATATGTATGTGTGTATTTTGTACTATATTTATAAAATATTAATAGTCTCTATTAATAATAATAATAATGTTGCCATTTTTTTTTTATACTATTGTTGTTATAATTGTATGTCTTTTATATGTGTACTGTACTTTTCTTGCTCAAGGGGCTCAGGTTAGGTTCGCTCAGGTTAGGTTCGCTCAGGTTAGGTTCGCTCAGGTTAGGTTCGCTCAGGTTAGGTTCGCTCAGGTTAGGTTTTTTTTTTTTTTTTTTTTTTTTTGTGTGTTGTTCAGTTCTCCACTCCCTACCTTGAGCAGGGGCGTTGTTAATCAGATTTTTTGTATATATATTTTTTGCATAATTGTGTATATTTTTATTTTGTTTTGTTAGTTTTTACTTTCGTTTTGTTTGTACTTTGTTTAAATATTTGTGCTTTTAATCCTTTGATTTTTCTGTCATTTACCTGTTAATTATTATTTTGCTTATGTATTGTTAGTAGTTTATTTTGTTTCCTTGTTGCCTTTTGTTATTAATTGTTGCGTTTGTTTTGTTTGTACTTTGTCCGAAATTGGATATGTGTTTGTTCGTTTGATTTTTATTTATTGTTGTTTGATTTTGTTTCTGATTTTGTTTGTATTCTGCTTTTTTGTTTCTTTGCTTTGTTTGTTTGTTTGTCGGTCATTTTCTTTACCTTTTTTTGTTTCTTTGGTTTGTGTCTACAGTTTTTATTTGTATAAATATATAATGTTTGTGTATCTGTTTGCGGTTTTGTTTTTGTTCGGTTTATTATTAAACTTTTATTGTTTTGTTTGCTCACTATTAGTTTGTTTCTGTGACTAGTTTCTATATTTATGGTTATATATATAATATATGTATGTGTGTATTTTTGCGCTATATTTATAATATATATAATACTTTCTATTAATAATGTAGCCATTTTTGAATACTATTGTTGTTATAATTGTATGTCTTTTACATGTGTACTGTTACTTTACTTTCCTTGCTCAAGGGTCGCGCAACTCTTGATGTAACTCAATATTTTTGTGCTACCTTGAGCCCATCTGTGTGCCTTCCTTTTAAACATAAATAGATAATTTATAAATAATATTTTGTGTGTTTAGATGTGTTTGTTTTAAGTACCATCCGAGGACGTGCGTATGAATACACAAGGCACGACCGAGGACCTTTTCAAACCGAGGACTTTTTCGAGGGTCCTCGGTTTGACTTGACCAAAGATTCGTATTCTGCGAGCGATTTTGAGTCTTTCTGTATACTTAATAAGAAAAAGTTGTCTGAACCTCGGTTTGATCAAAAATATTCATAATCTTACACTCGATTTGTGTATCCACTTAGTGGCGCCACTGTCGCCTCACACACAGCCTCTTTACACTCATTTCACGTTTGTTGTATTATACGAGGACCTATGTGTTAACTTTAACACAAAAGTCCTCGGTTAGGCAGCTTTTCCGCACAATGTGTATTTAAGTCCTCGGTTAGGCAGCTTTTCCACGCAATGTGTATTTAAGACCTCGGTTTGCTAGATTTTCCAAACAGTGTGTATTCTAGTCCTCGCTTTAACAGTTTCCCTCGTGTGTAGTGTGCTATCACTGGGAACTCCTCAACAGTTTATAGCATTGTCTTCAAATTTTGCATACGCGTTAGGTTTACATAGTGTAACAAATATAATAACCAAATTGTGCTGAAGCTGCAGCCAGGGTGCTTTCTTCATGAGGGAACTCCTCAACAGTTGGTAGCACTGTCTTCAAATTTGGCATATGCGTTAAGTTAACATAGTTTAATAAATATAATAACCAAATTGTGCTGAAGCTGCAACCAGGGTGCTTTCTTCATGAGGGAACTCCTCAACAGTTGGTAGCACTGTCTTCAAATTTGGCATATGCGTTAAGTTAACATAGTTTAATAAATATAATAACGAAATTGTGCTGAAGCTGCAGCCAGGGTGGTTTCTTCATGAGGGAACTCCTCAACAGTTCATAGCACCGTCTTCAAATTTAGCATTCGCCTTAAGTTAACATAGTATAATAAATATAATAACCAAATTGTGCTGGAGCTGCAGCCAATGTGGTTTCTTCATGAGGGAACTCCTCAACAGTTTATAGCATCGTCTTCAAATTTTGCATACGCGTTAGGTTTACATAGTATAACAAATATAATAACCAAATTGTGCTGAAGCTGCAGCCGGGGTGGTTTCTTCATGAGGGAACTCCTCAACAGATAGTAGCACCGTCTTCAAATTTGGCATACGCGTTAGGATTACATAGTATAACAAATATAATAACCAAATTGTGCTGAAGCTGCAACCAGGGTGGTTTCTTCATGAGGGAACTCCTCAACAGTTGGTAACACCGTCTTCAAATTTAGCATACGCCTTAAGATAACATATCATAATAAATATAATAACCAAATTGTGCTAAAGCTGCAGCCAAGGTGGTTTCTTCATGAGGGAACTCCTCAACAGTTTATAGCATCGTCTTCAAATTTAGCATACGCGTTAGGTTTACATAGTATAACAAATATAATAACCAAATTGTGCTGAAGCTGCAACCAGGGTGGTTTCTTCATGAGGGAACTCCTCAACAGTTGGTAGCACCGTCTTCAAATTTAGCATTCGCGTTAGGTTTACATAGTATAACAAATATAATAACCAAATTGTGCTGAAGCTGCAGCCGGGGTGGTTTCTTCATGAGGGAACTCCTCAACAGTTTATAGCATCGTCTTCAAATTTTGCAAACGCGTTAGGTTTACATAGTATAATAAATATAATAACCAAATTGTGCTGAAGCTGCAGCCAGGGTGGTTTCTTCATGAGGGAACTCCTCAACAGTTGATAGCGTCGTTTTCAAGTTTGTTATTTAATATTAACTGTTATGTATTTTTCATTGTACTTTTTGATTGTTTCAAATTTTGCTGCCGTCATTTCACCAAGGAAGACATTTCTACTTTTGATTCTTCATAAAGAGCACACGGATTAAGCACCCATGACAATACAACAATTTATGGTGAAAAGAAAATCATAATGTTGTGTAATCTAAGCAGGCGTGTACATAGGAGTAGCTTCTAACGATTTGTTTAAAAACCAAATTGAAAGAAAAGAGTGTCCATGGAGTTCTTGCTCGTTCTTCTCCATAGAGACCTACGTATTGGAACGAGCAACTAGCTTCAATTCTAAACTGTAACTTCTTGACATTCAAAAGTGCCTGTAAATGGTCTAATTGAAATAAATGCTTTGATTTGATTTGATTTGATTTGATTTAAGGATTCAGTCAACCTTTCATTTTCTCTCTATCTGAAGAAACCACCCTGGTTGTAGCTTCAGCATAATTTGGTTATTATATTTATAATACTATGTTAACTTAACGCGTATTCCAAATTTGAAGACGGTGCTACCAACTGTTGAGGAGTTCCTTCATGAAGAAACCACCCTGGCTGCAGGTTCAGCACAATTTGGTTATTATATTGGTTGTACTATGTAAACCTAATGCGTATGCTAAATTTGAAGACGATGCTATAAACTGTTGAGGAGTTCCCTCATGAAGAAACCACCCTGGCTGCAGGTTCAGCACAATTTGGTTATTATATTGGTTGTACTATGTAAACCTAATGCGTATGCTAAATTTGAAGACGATGCTATAAACTGTTGAGGAGTTCCCTCATGAAGAAACCACCCTGGCTACAGCTTCAGCACAATTTGGTTATTATATTTGTTATACTATGTAAACCTAACGCGTATGCTTAATTTGAAGACGATGCTATGAACTGTTGAGGAGTTCCCTCATGAAGAAACCACCCTGGCTGCAGCTTCAGCACAATTTTGTTATTATATTTATTAAACTATGTTAACTTAACGTATTGGCCAAATTTGAAGACGGTGCTACCAACTGTTGAGGAGTTCCCTCATGAAGAAACCACCCTGGCTGCAAGTTCAACACAATTTGGTTATTATATTGGTTGTACTATGTAAACCTAATGCGTATGCTAAATTTGAAGACGATGCTATAAACTGTTGAGGAGTTCCCTCATGAAGAGACCACCCTGGCTGCAGCTTCAGCACAATTTGGTTATTATATTTGTTATACTATGTAAACCTAACGCGTATACTTAATTTGAAGACGATGCTATGAACTGTTGAGGAGTTTCCCTCATGAAGAAACCACCCTGGCTGCAGCTTCAGCACAATTTCGTTATTATATTTATTAAACTATGTTAACTTAACGCATATGCAAAATTTGAAGACGGTGCTACCAACTGTTGAGGAGTTCCCTCATGAAGAAACCACCCTGGCTGCAAGTTCAACACAATTTGGTTATTATATTGGTTGTACTATGTAAACCTAATGCGTATGCTAAATTTGAAGACGATGCTATAAACTGTTGAGGAGTTCCCTCATGAAGAAACCACCCTGGCTGCAGGTTCAGCACAATTTGGTTATTATATTGGTTGTACTATGTAAACCTAATGCGTATGCTAAATTTGAAGACGATGCTATAAACTGTTGAGGAGTTCCCTCATGAAGAAACCACCCTGGCTGCAGCTTCAGCACAATTTGGTTATTATATTTGTTATACTATGTAAACCTAACGCGTATGCTTAATTTGAAGACGATGCTATGAACTGTTGAGGAGTTCCCTCATGAAGAAACCACCCTGGCTGCAGCTTCAGCACAATTTTGTTATTATATTTATTAAACTATGTTAACTTAACGTATTGGCCAAATTTGAAGACGGTGCTACCAACTGTTGAGGAGTTCCCTCATGAAGAAACCACCCTGGCTGCAAGTTCAACACAATTTGGTTATTATATTGGTTGTACTATGTAAACCTAATGCGTATGCTAAATTTGAAGACGATGCTATAAACTGTTGAGGAGTTCCCTCATGAAGAGACCACCCTGGCTGCAGCTTCAGCACAATTTGGTTATTATATTTGTTATACTATGTAAACCTAACGCGTATACTTAATTTGAAGACGATGCTATGAACTGTTGAGGAGTTTCCCTCATGAAGAAACCACCCTGGCTGCAGCTTCAGCACAATTTGGTTATTATATTTATTAAACTATGTTAACTTAACGCATATGCAAAATTTGAAGACAGTGCTACCAACTGTTGAGGAGTTCCCTCATGAAGAAACCACCCTGGCTGCAGGTTCAGCACAATTGGGTTATTATATTTGTTGTACTATGTAAACCTAACGCGTATTCTAAATTTGAAGACGATGCTATAAACTGTTGAGGAGTTCCCTCATGAAGAAACCACCCTGGCTGCAGGTTCAGCACAATTTGGTTATTATATTTGTTATACTATGTAAACCTAACGCGTATGCTTATAATTTGAAGACGATGCTATGAACTGTTGAGGAGTTCCCTCATGAAGAAACCACCCTGGCTGCAGCTTCAGCACAATTTTGTTATTATATTTATTAAACTATGTTAATTTAACGTATATGTTAAATTTGAAGACGGTGCTACCAACTGTTGAGGAGTTCCCTCATGAAGAAACCACCCTGGCTGCAAGTTCAACACAATTTGGTTATTATATTGGTTGTACTATGTAAACCTAATGCGTATGCTAAATTTGAAGACGATGCTATAAACTGTTGAGGAGTTCCCTCATGAAGAGACCACCCTGGCTGCAGCTTCAGCACAAATTGGTTATTATATTTGTTATACTATGTAAACCTAACGCGTATACTTAATTTGAAGACGATGCTATGAACTGTTGAGGAGTTTCCTCATGAAGAAACCACCCTGGCTGCAGCTTCAGCACAATTTCGTTATTATATTTATTAAACTATGTTACCTTAACGCATATGCCAAATTTGAAGACAGTGCTACCAACTGTTGAGGAGTTCCCTCATGAAGAAACCACCCTGGCTGCAGGTTCAGCACAATTTGGTTATTATATTTGTTGTACTATGTAAACCTAACGCGTATTCTAAATTTGAAGACGATGCTATGAACTGTTGAGGAGTTCCCTCATGAAGAAACCACCCTGGCTGCAGCTTCAGCACAATTTCGTTATTATATTTATTAAACTATGTTAACTTAACGCATATGCCAAATTTGAAGACAGTGCTACCAACTGTTGAGGAGTTCCCTCATGAAGAAACCACCCTGGCTGCAGGTTCAGCACAATTTGGTTATTATATTTGTTGTACTATGTAAACCTAACGCGTATTCTAAATTTGAAGACGATGCTATAAACTGTTGAGGAGTTCCCTCATAAAGAAACCACCCTGATTGCAGCTTCAGCACAATTTGGTTATTATATTTGTTATACTATGTAAACCTAACACATATGCCCAATTTGAAAACGATGCTACCAACTTTTGAGGAGTATCATGAAGAAACGACCTGGCTTCAGCATCAGCTCAAACTGGAGACTGACTGGTGACTGGATCTCTAGATAATCCTTATGCGTATGCCCTATTTGGAAAGCGGAAAAAGCTTGCATGAAGACTCTCTTTCTATTCTACAAGCTGTTGATTTTAGGAGCTTGTCATAGAAAAAAAGAAGTAATCAAATATAATTACGATACCTGGCCAATATTTAATTAATGCCTGTTTTTTTAGTTGGAACTATCAAAAAACAGTATATTCCTCTTGCAAAAATCAGCATCGCCCAGTTGCGTATGCGGTAGGCAGAGTTGTCCTGCGGCTATATCAATGCGTGCCTAGCGCCTAAACCCTCTGGCGAGATGGCTATTTTGAAAAGGAAAATCACGTCAAAAAATATAAATTTTAAAACTTTATTTTATTATTGATTCGTGTTAAGAATCACGACTCACGAGCTGTCATTCGTAGATCTTTGACAGTCGTTACGGATAGTCAGAAGCCAAGAAGTCTGACAACCAGTCTAACCAAGAGGTATCGTGTTGCCCAGTTACTGGGTTGTGGTGTTCAGATAGGCAGTCGCTCCATGTAAAACATTGGTATTCAGCTGCATCCGGTTAGACTGGAAGCCGACCCCAACATAGCTGGGAAAAGGGTAAGGAGATGATGTTAAGAATCACGAGCATAGTTAACTCCTTGAATTTGACGAGAATGCAAATCAACAGCTTGTAGTAAGTAATTATTTTAAGCCACTCTTTGGGAAGCGCCGAAAAACGTAAAGACATAAACTCGTCCTCGCTTGGTACTTCATTTTTGAAAATGTGTGTAAGAAATAAATCGGAACATTCTATATAAGTTAATAAATTATCTTACACGTAAAAATTGGTTTAGGTAGATAGATTTTCCAAGTCCTCGCTTTATACAAGTTCTACACGAAAACTGTCCTCGGTAAGGTGAAATAAAGTCTAACACAGCGTCCGCGCTTCGTACAAGATATAAGAAATATTGTGTGAAAGTACGTCCTCGGTAGGGCGTCACAGGGCTTACGTAAGAGGTCCTCGGTTAACTAACACAAAGTCCTCGTATGTGCATCGCTGGTCACATTTAGCTGTGTATTTCAAGTCCTCGGTGTGATAGCCGAAATTCATATAGTTTTTTTTTGAGATAGCACTATCCCAGTAGGCTCATTACAATAGATTTACTCACCTGTCCCTTTCTATCTTATCAAAAAACGCCAGCGACGTATTTAAACCAGTTTTTTGGAGGGTCCTCGGTTCGTACAATTACATACAAGGTCCTCGTAAGGATGTCTGTACAAACAAGGGTGTGTTTATAAATATTGGCTATTGTGTATGTTTATGTATGTGTGTAGTTTACTATATATATTATATATTTTAGCCGACGCGTTCCTTCTCAGGGGTAGCGCAAACCCTTAGCGATTGCTAATACATTGCGCTGCCCTGAGCCCTTCTTTTGGCCATGGTTGGTGGTGTATTTGTAATAAAAAAATAATAAATGTGTAAATTGATTTTGAGGCTACAATGCACCTCCCCACTCCTCGTGCTCCCCACAGTTTCCCCAAAATGTTACTCCTTTTTTATGCAGAACTTGTGATTACCCCGGCCTTTTTGGGAGGGGCCGCGCGACGCTGTCATTTTCTCCTGGCGGCAGACTCGGTCTTCGGGGCAGCTAGCTCCCCGGACCGCAACGCAACTCAAGGTGATCGATGTGTGTGTTTTGGTGAATGGATGTGTTCAGTGCATGTTATGTGTATGTTGTTTGTGTATGTGTTTATAGTGTTTTGGAGTTGTTGAGTGTTCCTGATTTGTGTTTCGTCCGACGGGCTGCTGTGTTAATCTTCATTAACTGGGCCAGTTTCTCATGAAACTGGTTCCAGTTAGCCTTCTTTGAAAGCCTCGTCGTCCGCTGTGTGTGTGTTCGATCACCTTCCTGCAGCTTCACGTTGAAGGTAGTGGCGGTGCGGCCCGAGGCCGTCGTACCCCGACCTATGTCCCAGCTTTCCGCCAGGTTTAGGATAAAAATGGCACGCTTGGCTTTGTAAACGTGACTAGAACACGGTATGACATCTGGCGGCTGCACAATTGCCCTGTTCGGAGTTTTCTCCCAGGTGGGAACAAATGTGGACGCGTTAATCGCGGTGGCGCCTTTAGCAGTACGCGACGGTGGACCGCGCTATTGCGTCCCACCGCCTGCGCAACGGGCAATCTCGGCTAAACCCGTTGTGAGCCAGATTGTCATGTCCGGCTTTCTTGCAATTGCAGCATTTGGGGGGCTCCCCAGCTAGGTGCGATGGGCATTCCGCTCTCAGATGAGGGTCGCCGCAATGCGAGCAGAGGTCCTCCGCCCCGGTGCAGTGTTTCCGGCCGTGGCCGAAACCAAGGCATTTCGTGCACTGCACAAGGGGAGTCTGGTCATAGACCCTCACCCTCTGCAGGTCGATGTGTGCACGGCCTGCCTTGGTCAGGATCTGCCATACCGGGGGGGAGACCTGCAAGACCACATGGCACTCGAGAGGGTTTCGTGCTCGCTTCCGGTACTTTACGGCGACCCTCACCTCGTCCTTCTTGAGCTCGCCCAGGAGGTGCTGATTTTGATTCAGGATCGCCCTGGCGACGTCGTCGTCCGTGTTGTAAGATAACACGTCCGCTAGCATCACCAGGGGATCCCTGTTAACGGCCTCCTCTATCTTAAGCCCTGCCGCTGAGCCCCCCAGTCTGTTTTTGACGGCCTCTAGCTCACTCCGGGTCCGGCAGCCTACGACAACCTTCTGGTCCCTGGTCTTCCGGACCTTGTCGACCCGGATGCCCGTTTCTTTCGCGTCCACCGCGATTCTAATTTTGTCTGCTTGCCGGCCGCAGCACTCGCGTAAGTTGCTGGCTTTTCGACTTGTTCTCGCTGCCTCTCCATCGCCGCCCGGAGTCCCTTCATCTCCTCGCCGCTCTCCTTCACCAACGCGCTATGCTCCGCTAGTGAAGTGAGCAGCGAGTCGATGGCTGGAGAGATTTCCGAAGGCAAAGTCGCCTTACTGGCGGCCACTTCGACTACCGCCCCTTTTGTCGAAGCGGCGGCCGCCGCCTCTTCCTTCACCAACTGGTACAGCCGCTCCACGGCCTGGGTGATACCGGCTTTCAAGTCGGCTCTAAGGTTGCGCGAGTCACCCAAATGCGACTTCGCACGGAGCAAACAGTTCCGCGCCTCGGTGACCCGGTCTGTGGGTTTTTGGGGCAGTTTTTGGCTCGTTCCCGGCGATCCTCCCGCCGTCTCGACGGATGTTCTGCGCGGCGCGACTTTACAGTCCGTGGGTTGCGCAGGCTTCCTAGTGGGCTGCGAGAGGGCCGCCGCGAACGGGGCCGCCTTCTTGGGTGACCGAGCGGCTGATGATGAAGGGGGCTGGCTAGCTGACGTTTTAGCGTTCTCCCATTCTCCGACGCTACGCCTCACGTTTGAGGAAGCCGTGGGAGAGGAGACCTTTGCTTCGGTCGTTGGAGAGACAACGGGGCTGGTGGTGGCCTTCTTAGCTGGGGTACGAGCGAGGTACATTATGTGAGAGTATTAAAAGTCGATCGGTCAAATTAAAATATAGCGCGATAAAATAAAAATAACAATATAAAATGATGTACAATATATATTAAATAAGGTGTATAAAGTATATAGATATAAAAGAAGCTGATCACACGCTGTATATGGGCGTGTGAGTCAATATGCACTTTGCGTGCACTATCCTGTCTTCAATAATGCCCGGGGCGGTCAATTTTGGCTATAGAAGCCAAAATGTCGATTAAAAATACGGTGATATGTGTATATATCTGATTGTCGTGGCCCTCGTCGTCGATTAAGACAATAAAAATTTTTCGGTCCGTATAAAAAATCAATTAAGGGTGGGCTTGGGCGGGCACGAATTTTTGTGATTTGGACAGTTTTTTACTGTCGGGTGGTCAATTTTTGTATGGGCGGCTCTGTTTTGAGGGTGCACACGCGTAGCCTGCGCGGAGTCCCGTCTACTGTGAAGATTTGAACCCGTTCGCGCAACAGGAACGGGAGTTATTCGCCAGGGAAGGGCTTAAAAACGCAAAAATTTCGAAAAAAATACCAAAAAACTATTATATTTAAAAAACTAACAATTGTATCCCTTTTTGTTTTTCAGGACTCGGGTGGAGCAACTTCAGGCGCGTCCAGCGGCGTCCCTAGATTTATTGTATGACTAAAAATGACAAAGTAATTAAATTTTAAAGTTTGTAAAAATTTGGAAAAGTGTTTTTCTTTAATAAAAATTTTCCCTTTTGAGATTTTCCAGAAATATTTGGGAGTGTACAGGGCTCGCGGAGCCGCGTCTAACGGTGTATTGCACTTGTATATACGGTACCTTATAAGGGTGTAAAAATTACGTCAAAGTTTTCTCAGGTTAGGTTCGCTCAGGTTAGGTTCGCTCAGGTTAGGTTCGCTCAGGTTAGGTTCGCTCAGGTTAGGTTCGCTCAGGTTAGGTTTTTTTTTTTTTTTTTTTTTTTTTTTTTTTTTATTTGTTCAATTCTCCACTCCCTACCTTGAGCAGGGGCGTTGGTAATCAGGTTTTTGTTTCTAGTCGTGATTGTATAATTTTTGTTTTGTTTGTTAGTGTTTCTTTTAATATTTGTTGCATTTGTTTTGTCTGTACTTTCTCCCAAAAAATTTGGGTATGTGTTCATTCGCTTGGTTTTCCTGTGTTTTATGTTTGTGTGTTTTTTATTTTGCTTACGCATTGTTTTTAGTTTGCTTCATATTTAATTTGTATCTTATTATTTATTATTAGGTTTTGTTTTTGATTTTGTTTGTGTTTTGCTTTATTATTTATTATTAGGTTAGGTTTTGTTTTTGATTTTGTTTGTGTTTTGCTTTATTATTTATTGTTACATTTTGTTTTTCGTATGTTGTGTTTCGTATGTTATTTATACACCTTGTACATATATACCGTTTGTTTTATTTCATTCTGCCTGTCTTTTACTTGCATCTTGTTTTGTCTATTCTCTCCCGCCGGTTTGTTGTCTGAGCATTTTTGTTATTATTACTTTTTGTAACTGCTGTATTGGATGTGTTTGTATCATTATGAATAGATAAATAGTTTTGTATATATATAAATATGTTTGTGTATACATCTGTACAAATTTATTATTAGATATATGTTCTTGATAATTGTTTGTAATATATATATTCTATTATGTGTATCTCTTTCCTTTCTCAAGGGTGGCGCAACTCTTGATGTCAATCAATTACTTGCGCCATCTTGAGCCCATCTTTGGTGTTTATGTGTGTATATAATATGTTTATGATGTATTATATATGTGTCCATATTGTTTGGTGTTTATCTCGCTCCTTTCTCAAGGGTCGCACAAACTCTTAACATCTGTCAATACATTGTGCGACATTGAACCCATCTGTAAGATATACTTTCCGCTATAATCAATCAGTCGATATATTGTGTGTTTAAATATGTAGGTATTCATATATAAGATATTGGTTATTGTATGTACTTATATAATTTATTATGTATATATTTGTTTTAAGTGTGTGTGATTGTTTTATTATAATGTTCATAATTGTTTCTTGTATATAGAAATTAAAATTGAAAATTGAAAAGGCGCCTTTAAGCTTCAAAGCTATTCCCCACCAGTGCTCTCCATGATTCCCACGAAACTTTCCTCTTTTCCATGCAGGTACCTGTCAATCACCCCAGCCTTAGTCGAGGGGGCTCGCGCGCAACGTTTTTTGTCTCTTCCCGGTAGAAGTTCCCTCATCAGGGTAGCTACTTACTCGGACCACAACGACAAGGTGAGCGTTGTGTGTTTTCCTGAGTGGTATGTGTTCTGTGCATGTTATGTGTATGTGTTTTTGTATGTGTTGATAGTGTTTTTTGAGTGGTTGAATGTTACTGATTGGTGTTACGTCCGACGGGCTGATACGTTGTTCTGTGCTAAGCTGTGCCGTTTTCTAATGAAACAGGCCCCAGTTAGTGAAGAAGGGCCTCGTCGTCCGTTTTGTGTGTATGTACGCTCACCTCTCTGCAGCTTTACGTTGAAGGATATGGCGCTGTGGTCCGAGTTCGTCGTACACCGATCTGTCTTCCAGCTTTCCACCGGGTCGAGGATAACCATTTTGGGCGCGGTTGCGTGAAGGTGGCTAAGATGCAATATGCCCCCTCGTACAGTCTCGGAGGTCGGGGTGTCGCCGACATCTGGTACCTGCATGTTCACCTGGTCTAAAGTCCTTTCCCGGGGGGGAGCAAACGTGGACACGTTGGTCGCGGTGGCGCCTTTAGCAGTAGGCGACGGTGGAGCGCGCTATTGCGTCCCACCGCCGGCGCAACGGGCAATCCAGGCTGAACCCGTTGTGAGCTAGATGGTCATGACCGGCTTTTTTACAATTGCAGCATTTGGGGGGCTCACCGGCTCGGTGCGATGGGCATTCCGCTCTCAGATGTGGGTCGCCGCAATGCGAGCAAAGGTCGTCAGTCCCGGTGCAGTGTTTCCGGCCGTGGCCGAAGCCAAGGCATTTCGTGCACTGCACGAGGGGAGTCTGGTCATAGACCCTCACCCTCTGCAGGTCGATGTGTGCACGGCCTGCCTTGGTTAGGATCTGCCACACCGGGGGGGAGACCTGCACGACCACGTGGCTCTCGTGCGGGTTGCGTGCTCGCTTTCGGTATTTAACGGCGACCCTCACCTCGTCCTTTTTGAGTTGCTCAGGTTAGGTTAGGTTAGGTTAGGTTAGGTTAGGTTAGGTTAGGTTAGGTTAGGTTAGGTTAGGTTAGGTTAGGTTAGGTTAGGTTAGGTTAGGTTAGGTTAGGTTAGGTTAGGTTAGGTTAGGTTAGGTTAGGTTAGGTTAGGTTAGGTTAGGTTAGGTTAGGTTTTTTTTTTTTTTTTTTTTTTTTTTTTTTTTTTTTTTTTTTGTTCAGTTCTCCACTCCCTACCTTGAGCAGGGGCGTTGTTAATCAGGTTTTTGTTTCTAGTCGTGATTGTGTAATTTTTGTTTTGTTTGTTAGTGTTTCTTTTAATATTTGTTGCATTTGTTTTGTCTGTACTTTCTCCAAAAACTTTGGGTATGTGTTCATTCGCTTGGTTTTCCTGTGTTTTATGTTTGTGTGTTTTTTTATTTTGCTTACGCATTGTTTTTAGTTTGCTTCATATTTAATTTGTATCTTATTATTTATTATTAGATTTTGTTTTTGATTTTGTTTGTGTTTTGCTTTATTATTTATTGTTACATTTTGTTTTTGATTTTGTTTGTGTTTTGCTTTATTATTTATTGTTACATTTTGTTTGTATTTTGCTATTTTGTTTTATTTACTTTGTTTGGTTTGTATATTGTATGGTTATAGATTGTTCCTTTGATTTTTACACCTTTTGCCTGTTACTTTTCCGTTCGTCATTGTTCGTATGTTGTTTATGCACTTTGTACGTATATATTTATTATTTATTTTGCTTCCTAATTTTCGTATTTTATTTGTATCTTACGAGTATTATGTTATTTCCTCTTACTTATTTTTATTATTATTATTAATTTTTGTAACTGCTGTATTGGATGTGTGTATATATCAATATGAATAGATAAATAGTTGAGTATATAGATAAATATGTTTGTGTATACATCTGTACGAATTTATTATTAGATATATGTTCTTGGTAATTGTCTGTAATATATATATTCTATTGTGTGTATTTCTTTCCTTTCTCAAGGGTGGCGCAACTCTTGATGTCAATCAATTACTTGCGCCATCTTGAGCCCATCTTTGGTATTTATGTGTGTATATATTATTACTTTTATATGTTAATGATGTATTATAATATGTGTCCATATTGTTTGGTGTGTATCTCGCTCCTTTGTCAAGGGTCGCACAAACTCTTAACATCTGTCAATACATTGTGCGGCCTTGAACCCATCTGTAAGATATAATACTTTCCGCTATAATAAATTGGTATACATTGTGTGTTCAGATATATATTTATATATAATATATTGGTTATTTTATATGCTTATATAATTATGTTTATTGTTTATGTATATGTTTATTTTGTGTGTGTGTGTGTTTGTATTATTATAATATTCGTAGTTGTTTCTTCTAAGTGAAGACTGAAAATTGAGAAGCTTTAAAGACATTCCCCACTTGTGCTCCTCATGATCCCCACGTATTATTCCTCTTCCATGCAGGTTCCTGTCAATCACCCCTGCCTTTACGAGGGGGCCGCGCGACTTATTTGTCTCTTCCTGGTGGAACTTCTCTTCACTTCTTCACTCTCGGACCGTGACGGCAAGGTGAGCGCGTGTGTGTTGAGCAGTAGCAGTAGTGTGTGTTCAGTGCACGTTTTGTGTATGTGTGTGTGTGCTTATAGTCTTTCTGGGTTGTTGAGTGTAGCTGATTGGTGTGACGTCCGACGGGCTGATGCGTTGTTCTGGGCTAATCTGGGCTAGTTTCTCATGAAGTTCACTCCAGTTAGAGTAGAAAAACCTCGTCGTCCGTTTTGTGTGTATGCACGCCCACCTCTCTGCAACTTCACGTTGAAGGTTACCGTTGCGGTCCGAGATCGTGATACCCCGGTCTGTCTTCCAGCTTTCCACCAGGTCAAGGATAGCCATCGTGCTCGTGGTTTCATGGTAGTGGCTAAGGTACGATACGCCCCCTCGCATAGTCTCGGAGGTCGGGGTGTCGCCGACATCTGGTACCTGCTTGTTTCCCTGGTCGATGGTTTTGCCCCGGGGGGGAGCTAGTGTGGTCACGTTGCTCGCGGTGGCGCCTTTAGCAATATGCGACGGTGGAGCGTGCTATTGCGTCCCACCGCCGGCGCAACGGGCAGTCCAGGCTGAAGCCGTTGTGAGCCAGATTGTCATGGCCGGCTTTTTTGCAATTACAGCATTTGGGGGGCTCACCGGCTAGGTGCGACGGGCAGTCGGCTCTCAGGTGAGCGTCGCCGCAATGCGAGCAGAGGTCCTCCGCCCCGGTGCAGTGTTTCCGGCCGTGGCCGAAACCAAGGCATTTCGTGCACTGCACAAGGGGAGTCTGGTCATAGACCCTCACCCTTTGCAGGTCGATGTGTGCACGGCCTGCCTTGGTCAGGATCTGCCACACCGGGGGGGAGACCTGCACGACCACGTGGCTCTCGTGCGGGTTGCGTGCTCGCTTCCGATATTTTACGGCGACCCTCACCTCGTCCTTTTTGAGCTCGCCCAGGAGATGCTGATTCTGTTTCAGGATCGCCCTGGTGATGTCCTCGTCCTTGTTGTAGGACAGCACGTCTGTAAGCACCACCAGGGGATCCCTGTTGACAGCTTCCTCTACCTTTAGCCCTGCCGCTGAGCCCCCCAGTCTGCTCTTGACTGCCTCCAGCTCACCGCGGGTCCGGCACCCTATAACGACCTTCTGGTCTCTTGTCTTCCGGACCTTGTCGACCCGGATGCCCGTCTCCCTTGCGTCCACCGCGATTCTTATTTTGTCGACGACGGCACTGCTGGTATCATTGTCGTCGTCGGAGCTCACTATAAGCGAGTGCAGCGGCGGCGGCGGCACATACTGCTTACCCGCCGCTGCACTCGCATAGGTTGCCGGCTTTCCAACGTGTTCCCGCTGTCCCTCCATTGCCGCTCGGAGTCTCCTCATCTCTTCGCCGCTCTCCTTCACCAGCGCGCTATGCTCCGCTAGTGAAGCGAGCAGCGAGTCAACAGCTGGAGAGGTTTCCGGGGGCGGGGTCACCTTACTGGCGGCCACTTCGACTACCACCCCTTTTGTCGAAGCGGCGGCCGCCGCCTCCTCCTTAACCAATTGATACAGCCGCTCCACGGCCTGGGTGATCCCGGCTTTGAGGTCGGCCCGAAGGTTTCGGGAGTCACCCAAGTGCGACTTTGCGCGGAGCAGGCAGTTCCGCGCCTCGGTGACCCGGTCAGTGGGTTTTAGGGGCTGTTTTTGTCCCGTTCCCGGCGATCCTGACGCCGTCTCGACGGATGTTCTGCGCAACGCGACTTTGCAGTCCATAGGTTGCGCAGGCCTCTTAGCAGGCTGCGAGAGGGCCGCCGCGACTGGGGCCGCCTTCTTGGGTGACCGAGCGGCTGATGATGAAGGGGGCTGGCTCGACGATGGTTTTGCGTTTTCCCACTCCCCGACACTCCGCCTCACGTTTGAGGAAGCCGTGGGAGAGGGGACGCTTGCTTCGGCCGGTGGAGAGACAACAGGACTGGTGGGGGTCTTTTTTGCGGGCGTTCTTGCCAAGTACATCTTGAGAGGAGTATTAAATAGCAAATAAATTAAATAAAGTGCAGCCGTGTAAAAGATCAAATGTTGGTATTATAATAATGTACAAGGTATATAAGTGTATAAGTAAGGTGTAAATTGTATATGTCAAAATAAGGTAGAAGTAAGATATGCTAATCACACGCTGTATAGGGGCGTGTGAGTCAATATGCGCTTTGAGTGCACGATTCTGTCTTTATAAATGCCCGGGGCGGTCAATTTTGGCTATAGAAGCCAAAATGTCGATTTAAAATACAGCAAAATGTATATATAAATGATTGTCGTGGCCCTCGTCGTCGATTAAGACAATAAAAATTTTTCGTACCGTATAAAAAAAAACAATTAAGGGTGGGCATGGGCGGGCACGATTTTTTGTGATTTGGACAGTTTTTTACTGTCGGGTGGTCAATTTTTGTATGGGCGGCTCTGTTTTGAGGGTGCACACGCGTTGCCTGCGCGGAGTCCCGTCTACTGTGAAGATTTGAACCCGTTCGCGCAACAGGAACGGGAGTTATTCGCCAGGGAAGGGCTTAAAAACGCAAAAATTTCGAAAAAATACTACAAAAACTATTATATTTAAAAAACTAACAATTGTATCCCTTTTTGTTTTTCAGGACTCGGGTGGAGCAACTTCAGGCGCGTCCAGCGGCGTCCCTAGATTTATTGTATGACTAAAAATGACAAAGTTATTAAATTTTAAAGTTTGTAAAAATTTGGAAAAGTGTTTTTCTTTAATAAAAATTTTCCCTTTTGAGATTTTCCAGAAATATTTACGGGAGTGTACAGGGCTCGCGGAGCCGCGTCTAACGGTGTATTGCACTTGTATATACGGTACCTTATAAGGGTGTAAAAATTACGTCAAAGTTTCAACAAAGTATTTTCAAGTGCTCACTAAGGTAAACTTTTGCAACCTACCTATATATAGATATATGCGTATATGTACGGTGATTTTACTAAAATTGCTTGTTTCTACACCAATTCCCACGGGATTTTTGCGGATATCGCTGCGGTTTCACTCCTGGGAGTTCGACCGATGCGCTGGAGCCAGTGACGTGGAAATTACCTTGGAAAATTGGCGAAAAACGGGATAGACACTAAATAAACGGGCAAAATTTTTGTGATTTGGACAGTTTTTTACTGTCGGGTGGTCAATTTTTGTATGGGCGGCTCTGTTTTGAGGGTGCACACGCGTTGCCTGCGCGGAGTCCCGTCTACTGTGAAGATTTGAACCCGTTCGCGCAACAGGAACGGGAGTTATTCGCCAGGGAAGGGCTTAAAAACGCAAAAATTTCGAAAAAATACTACAAAAACTATTATATTTAAAAAACTAACAATTGTATCCCTTTTTGTTTTTCAGGACTCGGGTGGAGCAACTTCAGGCGCGTCCAGCGGCGTCCCTAGATTTATTGTATGACTAAAAATGACAAAGTTATTAAATTTTAAAGTTTGTAAAAATTTGGAAAAGTGTTTTTCTTTAATAAAAATTTTCCCTTTTGAGATTTTCCAGAAATATTTACGGGAGTGTACAGGGCTCGCGGAGCCGCGTCTAACGGTGTATTGCACTTGTATATACGGTACCTTATAAGGGTGTAAAAATTACGTCAAAGTTTCAACAAAGTATTTTCAAGTGCTCACTAAGGTAAACTTTTGCAACCTACCTATATATAGATATATGCGTATATGTACGGTGATTTTACTAAAATTGCTTGTTTCTACACCAATTCCCACGGGATTTTTGCGGATATCGCTGCGGTTTCACTCCTGGGAGTTCGACCGATGCGCTGGAGCCAGTGACGTGGAAATTACCTTGGAAAATTGGCGAAAAACGGGATAGACACTAAATAAACGGGCAAAATTTTTGTGATTTGGACAGTTTTTTACTGTCGGGTGGTCAATTTTTGTATGGGCGGCTCTGTTTTGAGGGTGCACACGCGTTGCCTGCGCGGAGTCCCGTCTACTGTGAAGATTTGAACCCGTTCGCGCAACAGGAACGGGAGTTATTCGCCAGGGAAGGGCTTAAAAACGCAAAAATTTCGAAAAAATACTACAAAAACTATTATATTTAAAAAACTAACAATTGTATCCCTTTTTGTTTTTCAGGACTCGGGTGGAGCAACTTCAGGCGCGTCCAGCGGCGTCCCTAGATTTATTGTATGACTAAAAATGACAAAGTTATTAAATTTTAAAGTTTGTAAAAATTTGGAAAAGTGTTTTTCTTTAATAAAAATTTTCCCTTTTGAGATTTTCCAGAAATATTTACGGGAGTGTACAGGGCTCGCGGAGCCGCGTCTAACGGTGTATTGCACTTGTATATACGGTACCTTATAAGGGTGTAAAAATTACGTCAAAGTTTCAACAAAGTATTTTCAAGTGCTCACTAAGGTAAACTTTTGCAACCTACCTATATATAGATATATGCGTATATGTACGGTGATTTTACTAAAATTGCTTGTTTCTACACCAATTCCCACGGGATTTTTGCGGATATCGCTGCGGTTTCACTCCTGGGAGTTCGACCGATGCGCTGGAGCCAGTGACGTGGAAATTACCTTGGAAAATTGGCGAAAAACGGGATAGACACTAAATAAACGGGCAAAATTTTTGTGATTTGGACAGTTTTTTACTGTCGGGTGGTCAATTTTTGTATGGGCGGCTCTGTTTTGAGGGTGCACACGCGTTGCCTGCGCGGAGTCCCGTCTACTGTGAAGATTTGAACCCGTTCGCGCAACAGG
This sequence comes from Caradrina clavipalpis, assembly GCA_932526535.1. NCBI lineage: Eukaryota > Metazoa > Arthropoda > Insecta > Lepidoptera > Noctuidae > Caradrina > Caradrina clavipalpis. The sequence goes on from OW052114.1 coordinate 9,348,643, forward strand.
AACGGGAGTTATTCGCCAGGGAAGGGCTTAAAAACGCAAAAATTTCGAAAAAATACTACAAAAACTATTATATTTAAAAAACTAACAATTGTATCCCTTTTTGTTTTTCAGGACTCGGGTGGAGCAACTTCAGGCGCGTCCAGCGGCGTCCCTAGATTTATTGTATGACTAAAAATAACAAAGTTATTAAATTTTAAAGTTTGTAAAAATTTGGAAAAGTGTTTTTCTTTAATAAAAATTTTCCCTTTTGAGATTTTCCAGAAATATTTACGGGAGTGTACAGGGCTCGCGGAGCCGCGTCTAACGGTGTATTGCACTTGTATATACGGTACCTTATAAGGGTGTAAAAATTACGTCAAAGTTTCAACAAAGTATTTTCAAGTGCTCACTAAGGTAAACTTTTGCAACCTACCTATATATAGATATATGCGTATATGTACGGTGATTTTACTAAAATTGCTTGTTTCTACACCAATTCCCACGGGATTTTTGCGGATATCGCTGCGGTTTCACTCCTGGGAGTTCGACCGATGCGCTGGAGCCAGTGACGTGGAAATTACCTTGGAAAATTGGCGAAAAACGGGATAGACACTAAATAAACGGGCAAAATTTTTGTGATTTGGACAGTTTTTTACTGTCGGGTGGTCAATTTTTGTATGGGCGGCTCTGTTTTGAGGGTGCACACGCGTTGCCTGCGCGGAGTCCCGTCTACTGTGAAGATTTGAACCCGTTCGCGCAACAGGAACGGGAGTTATTCGCCAGGGAAGGGCTTAAAAACGCAAAAATTTCGAAAAAATACTACAAAAACTATTATATTTAAAAAACTAACAATTGTATCCCTTTTTGTTTTTCAGGACTCGGGTGGAGCAACTTCAGGCGCGTCCAGCGGCGTCCCTAGATTTATTGTATGACTAAAAATGACAAAGTTATTAAATTTTAAAGTTTGTAAAAATTTGGAAAAGTGTTTTTCTTTAATAAAAATTTTCCCTTTTGAGATTTTCCAGAAATATTTACGGGAGTGTACAGGGCTCGCGGAGCCGCGTCTAACGGTGTATTGCACTTGTATATACGGTACCTTATAAGGGTGTAAAAATTACGTCAAAGTTTCAACAAAGTATTTTCAAGTGCTCACTAAGGTAAACTTTTGCAACCTACCTATATATAGATATATGCGTATATGTACGGTGATTTTACTAAAATTGCTTGTTTCTACACCAATTCCCACGGGATTTTTGCGGATATCGCTGCGGTTTCACTCCTGGGAGTTCGACCGATGCGCTGGAGCCAGTGACGTGGAAATTACCTTGGAAAATTGGCGAAAAACGGGATAGACACTAAATAAACGGGCAAAATTTTTGTGATTTGGACAGTTTTTTACTGTCGGGTGGTCAATTTTTGTATGGGCGGCTCTGTTTTGAGGGTGCACACGCGTTGCCTGCGCGGAGTCCCGTCTACTGTGAAGATTTGAACCCGTTCGCGCAACAGGAACGGGAGTTATTCGCCAGGGAAGGGCTTAAAAACGCAAAAATTTCGAAAAAATACTACAAAAACTATTATATTTAAAAAACTAACAATTGTATCCCTTTTTGTTTTTCAGGACTCGGGTGGAGCAACTTCAGGCGCGTCCAGCGGCGTCCCTAGATTTATTGTATGACTAAAAATGACAAAGTTATTAAATTTTAAAGTTTGTAAAAATTTGGAAAAGTGTTTTTCTTTAATAAAAATTTTCCCTTTTGAGATTTTCCAGAAATATTTACGGGAGTGTACAGGGCTCGCGGAGCCGCGTCTAACGGTGTATTGCACTTGTATATACGGTACCTTATAAGGGTGTAAAAATTACGTCAAAGTTTCAACAAAGTATTTTCAAGTGCTCACTAAGGTAAACTTTTGCAACCTACCTATATATAGATATATGCGTATATGTACGGTGATTTTACTAAAATTGCTTGTTTCTACACCAATTCCCACGGGATTTTTGCGGATATCGCTGCGGTTTCACTCCTGGGAGTTCGACCGATGCGCTGGAGCCAGTGACGTGGAAATTACCTTGGAAAATTGGCGAAAAACGGGATAGACACTAAATAAACGGGCAAAATTTTTGTGATTTGGACAGTTTTTTACTGTCGGGTGGTCAATTTTTGTATGGGCGGCTCTGTTTTGAGGGTGCACACGCGTTGCCTGCGCGGAGTCCCGTCTACTGTGAAGATTTGAACCCGTTCGCGCAACAGGAACGGGAGTTATTCGCCAGGGAAGGGCTTAAAAACGCAAAAATTTCGAAAAAATACTACAAAAACTATTATATTTAAAAAACTAACAATTGTATCCCTTTTTGTTTTTCAGGACTCGGGTGGAGCAACTTCAGGCGCGTCCAGCGGCGTCCCTAGATTTATTGTATGACTAAAAATGACAAAGTTATTAAATTTTAAAGTTTGTAAAAATTTGGAAAAGTGTTTTTCTTTAATAAAAATTTTCCCTTTTGAGATTTTCCAGAAATATTTACGGGAGTGTACAGGGCTCGCGGAGCCGCGTCTAACGGTGTATTGCACTTGTATATACGGTACCTTATAAGGGTGTAAAAATTACGTCAAAGTTTCAACAAAGTATTTTCAAGTGCTCACTAAGGTAAACTTTTGCAACCTACCTATATATAGATATATGCGTATATGTACGGTGATTTTACTAAAATTGCTTGTTTCTACACCAATTCCCACGGGATTTTTGCGGATATCGCTGCGGTTTCACTCCTGGGAGTTCGACCGATGCGCTGGAGCCAGTGACGTGGAAATTACCTTGGAAAATTGGCGAAAAACGGGATAGACACTAAATAAACGGGCAAAATTTTTGTGATTTGGACAGTTTTTTACTGTCGGGTGGTCAATTTTTGTATGGGCGGCTCTGTTTTGAGGGTGCACACGCGTTGCCTGCGCGGAGTCCCGTCTACTGTGAAGATTTGAACCCGTTCGCGCAACAGGAACGGGAGTTATTCGCCAGGGAAGGGCTTAAAAACGCAAAAATTTCGAAAAAATACTACAAAAACTATTATATTTAAAAAACTAACAATTGTATCCCTTTTTGTTTTTCAGGACTCGGGTGGAGCAACTTCAGGCGCGTCCAGCGGCGTCCCTAGATTTATTGTATGACTAAAAATGACAAAGTTATTAAATTTTAAAGTTTGTAAAAATTTGGAAAAGTGTTTTTCTTTAATAAAAATTTTCCCTTTTGAGATTTTCCAGAAATATTTACGGGAGTGTACAGGGCTCGCGGAGCCGCGTCTAACGGTGTATTGCACTTGTATATACGGTACCTTATAAGGGTGTAAAAATTACGTCAAAGTTTCAACAAAGTATTTTCAAGTGCTCACTAAGGTAAACTTTTGCAACCTACCTATATATAGATATATGCGTATATGTACGGTGATTTTACTAAAATTGCTTGTTTCTACACCAATTCCCACGGGATTTTTGCGGATATCGCTGCGGTTTCACTCCTGGGAGTTCGACCGATGCGCTGGAGCCAGTGACGTGGAAATTACCTTGGAAAATTGGCGAAAAACGGGATAGACACTAAATAAACGGGCAAAATTTTTGTGATTTGGACAGTTTTTTACTGTCGGGTGGTCAATTTTTGTATGGGCGGCTCTGTTTTGAGGGTGCACACGCGTTGCCTGCGCGGAGTCCCGTCTACTGTGAAGATTTGAACCCGTTCGCGCAACAGGAACGGGAGTTATTCGCCAGGGAAGGGCTTAAAAACGCAAAAATTTCGAAAAAATACTACAAAAACTATTATATTTAAAAAACTAACAATTGTATCCCTTTTTGTTTTTCAGGACTCGGGTGGAGCAACTTCAGGCGCGTCCAGCGGCGTCCCTAGATTTATTGTATGACTAAAAATGACAAAGTTATTAAATTTTAAAGTTTGTAAAAATTTGGAAAAGTGTTTTTCTTTAATAAAAATTTTCCCTTTTGAGATTTTCCAGAAATATTTACGGGAGTGTACAGGGCTCGCGGAGCCGCGTCTAACGGTGTATTGCACTTGTATATACGGTACCTTATAAGGGTGTAAAAATTACGTCAAAGTTTCAACAAAGTATTTTCAAGTGCTCACTAAGGTAAACTTTTGCAACCTACCTATATATAGATATATGCGTATATGTACGGTGATTTTACTAAAATTGCTTGTTTCTACACCAATTCCCACGGGATTTTTGCGGATATCGCTGCGGTTTCACTCCTGGGAGTTCGACCGATGCGCTGGAGCCAGTGACGTGGAAATTACCTTGGAAAATTGGCGAAAAACGGGATAGACACTAAATAAACGGGCAAAATTTTTGTGATTTGGACAGTTTTTTACTGTCGGGTGGTCAATTTTTGTATGGGCGGCTCTGTTTTGAGGGTGCACACGCGTTGCCTGCGCGGAGTCCCGTCTACTGTGAAGATTTGAACCCGTTCGCGCAACAGGAACGGGAGTTATTCGCCAGGGAAGGGCTTAAAAACGCAAAAATTTCGAAAAAATACTACAAAAACTATTATATTTAAAAAACTAACAATTGTATCCCTTTTTGTTTTTCAGGACTCGGGTGGAGCAACTTCAGGCGCGTCCAGCGGCGTCCCTAGATTTATTGTATGACTAAAAATGACAAAGTTATTAAATTTTAAAGTTTGTAAAAATTTGGAAAAGTGTTTTTCTTTAATAAAAATTTTCCCTTTTGAGATTTTCCAGAAATATTTACGGGAGTGTACAGGGCTCGCGGAGCCGCGTCTAACGGTGTATTGCACTTGTATATACGGTACCTTATAAGGGTGTAAAAATTACGTCAAAGTTTCAACAAAGTATTTTCAAGTGCTCACTAAGGTAAACTTTTGCAACCTACCTATATATAGATATATGCGTATATGTACGGTGATTTTACTAAAATTGCTTGTTTCTACACCAATTCCCACGGGATTTTTGCGGATATCGCTGCGGTTTCACTCCTGGGAGTTCGACCGATGCGCTGGAGCCAGTGACGTGGAAATTACCTTGGAAAATTGGCGAAAAACGGGATAGACACTAAATAAACGGGCAAAATTTTTGTGATTTGGACAGTTTTTTACTGTCGGGTGGTCAATTTTTGTATGGGCGGCTCTGTTTTGAGGGTGCACACGCGTTGCCTGCGCGGAGTCCCGTCTACTGTGAAGATTTGAACCCGTTCGCGCAACAGGAACGGGAGTTATTCGCCAGGGAAGGGCTTAAAAACGCAAAAATTTCGAAAAAATACTACAAAAACTATTATATTTAAAAAACTAACAATTGTATCCCTTTTTGTTTTTCAGGACTCGGGTGGAGCAACTTCAGGCGCGTCCAGCGGCGTCCCTAGATTTATTGTATGACTAAAAATGACAAAGTTATTAAATTTTAAAGTTTGTAAAAATTTGGAAAAGTGTTTTTCTTTAATAAAAATTTTCCCTTTTGAGATTTTCCAGAAATATTTACGGGAGTGTACAGGGCTCGCGGAGCCGCGTCTAACGGTGTATTGCACTTGTATATACGGTACCTTATAAGGGTGTAAAAATTACGTCAAAGTTTCAACAAAGTATTTTCAAGTGCTCACTAAGGTAAACTTTTGCAACCTACCTATATATAGATATATGCGTATATGTACGGTGATTTTACTAAAATTGCTTGTTTCTACACCAATTCCCACGGGATTTTTGCGGATATCGCTGCGGTTTCACTCCTGGGAGTTCGACCGATGCGCTGGAGCCAGTGACGTGGAAATTACCTTGGAAAATTGGCGAAAAACGGGATAGACACTAAATAAACGGGCAAAATTTTTGTGATTTGGACAGTTTTTTACTGTCGGGTGGTCAATTTTTGTATGGGCGGCTCTGTTTTGAGGGTGCACACGCGTTGCCTGCGCGGAGTCCCGTCTACTGTGAAGATTTGAACCCGTTCGCGCAACAGGAACGGGAGTTATTCGCCAGGGAAGGGCTTAAAAACGCAAAAATTTCGAAAAAATACTACAAAAACTATTATATTTAAAAAACTAACAATTGTATCCCTTTTTGTTTTTCAGGACTCGGGTGGAGCAACTTCAGGCGCGTCCAGCGGCGTCCCTAGATTTATTGTATGACTAAAAATAACAAAGTTATTAAATTTTAAAGTTTGTAAAAATTTGGAAAAGTGTTTTTCTTTAATAAAAATTTTCCCTTTTGAGATTTTCCAGAAATATTTACGGGAGTGTACAGGGCTCGCGGAGCCGCGTCTAACGGTGTATTGCACTTGTATATACGGTACCTTATAAGGGTGTAAAAATTACGTCAAAGTTTCAACAAAGTATTTTCAAGTGCTCACTAAGGTAAACTTTTGCAACCTACCTATATATAGATATATGCGTATATGTACGGTGATTTTACTAAAATTGCTTGTTTCTACACCAATTCCCACGGGATTTTTGCGGATATCGCTGCGGTTTCACTCCTGGGAGTTCGACCGATGCGCTGGAGCCAGTGACGTGGAAATTACCTTGGAAAATTGGCGAAAAACGGGATAGACACTAAATAAACGGGCAAAATTTTTGTGATTTGGACAGTTTTTTACTGTCGGGTGGTCAATTTTTGTATGGGCGGCTCTGTTTTGAGGGTGCACACGCGTTGCCTGCGCGGAGTCCCGTCTACTGTGAAGATTTGAACCCGTTCGCGCAACAGGAACGGGAGTTATTCGCCAGGGAAGGGCTTAAAAACGCAAAAATTTCGAAAAAATACTACAAAAACTATTATATTTAAAAAACTAACAATTGTATCCCTTTTTGTTTTTCAGGACTCGGGTGGAGCAACTTCAGGCGCGTCCAGCGGCGTCCCTAGATTTATTGTATGACTAAAAATGACAAAGTTATTAAATTTTAAAGTTTGTAAAAATTTGGAAAAGTGTTTTTCTTTAATAAAAATTTTCCCTTTTGAGATTTTCCAGAAATATTTACGGGAGTGTACAGGGCTCGCGGAGCCGCGTCTAACGGTGTATTGCACTTGTATATACGGTACCTTATAAGGGTGTAAAAATTACGTCAAAGTTTCAACAAAGTATTTTCAAGTGCTCACTAAGGTAAACTTTTGCAACCTACCTATATATAGATATATGCGTATATGTACGGTGATTTTACTAAAATTGCTTGTTTCTACACCAATTCCCACGGGATTTTTGCGGATATCGCTGCGGTTTCACTCCTGGGAGTTCGACCGATGCGCTGGAGCCAGTGACGTGGAAATTACCTTGGAAAATTGGCGAAAAACGGGATAGACACTAAATAAACGGGCAAAATTTTTGTGATTTGGACAGTTTTTTACTGTCGGGTGGTCAATTTTTGTATGGGCGGCTCTGTTTTGAGGGTGCACACGCGTTGCCTGCGCGGAGTCCCGTCTACTGTGAAGATTTGAACCCGTTCGCGCAACAGGAACGGGAGTTATTCGCCAGGGAAGGGCTTAAAAACGCAAAAATTTCGAAAAAATACTACAAAAACTATTATATTTAAAAAACTAACAATTGTATCCCTTTTTGTTTTTCAGGACTCGGGTGGAGCAACTTCAGGCGCGTCCAGCGGCGTCCCTAGATTTATTGTATGACTAAAAATGACAAAGTTATTAAATTTTAAAGTTTGTAAAAATTTGGAAAAGTGTTTTTCTTTAATAAAAATTTTCCCTTTTGAGATTTTCCAGAAATATTTACGGGAGTGTACAGGGCTCGCGGAGCCGCGTCTAACGGTGTATTGCACTTGTATATACGGTACCTTATAAGGGTGTAAAAATTACGTCAAAGTTTCAACAAAGTATTTTCAAGTGCTCACTAAGGTAAACTTTTGCAACCTACCTATATATAGATATATGCGTATATGTACGGTGATTTTACTAAAATTGCTTGTTTCTACACCAATTCCCACGGGATTTTTGCGGATATCGCTGCGGTTTCACTCCTGGGAGTTCGACCGATGCGCTGGAGCCAGTGACGTGGAAATTACCTTGGAAAATTGGCGAAAAACGGGATAGACACTAAATAAACGGGCAAAATTTTTGTGATTTGGACAGTTTTTTACTGTCGGGTGGTCAATTTTTGTATGGGCGGCTCTGTTTTGAGGGTGCACACGCGTTGCCTGCGCGGAGTCCCGTCTACTGTGAAGATTTGAACCCGTTCGCGCAACAGGAACGGGAGTTATTCGCCAGGGAAGGGCTTAAAAACGCAAAAATTTCGAAAAAATACTACAAAAACTATTATATTTAAAAAACTAACAATTGTATCCCTTTTTGTTTTTCAGGACTCGGGTGGAGCAACTTCAGGCGCGTCCAGCGGCGTCCCTAGATTTATTGTATGACTAAAAATGACAAAGTTATTAAATTTTAAAGTTTGTAAAAATTTGGAAAAGTGTTTTTCTTTAATAAAAATTTTCCCTTTTGAGATTTTCCAGAAATATTTACGGGAGTGTACAGGGCTCGCGGAGCCGCGTCTAACGGTGTATTGCACTTGTATATACGGTACCTTATAAGGGTGTAAAAATTACGTCAAAGTTTCAACAAAGTATTTTCAAGTGCTCACTAAGGTAAACTTTTGCAACCTACCTATATATAGATATATGCGTATATGTACGGTGATTTTACTAAAATTGCTTGTTTCTACACCAATTCCCACGGGATTTTTGCGGATATCGCTGCGGTTTCACTCCTGGGAGTTCGACCGATGCGCTGGAGCCAGTGACGTGGAAATTACCTTGGAAAATTGGCGAAAAACGGGATAGACACTAAATAAACGGGCAAAATTTTTGTGATTTGGACAGTTTTTTACTGTCGGGTGGTCAATTTTTGTATGGGCGGCTCTGTTTTGAGGGTGCACACGCGTTGCCTGCGCGGAGTCCCGTCTACTGTGAAGATTTGAACCCGTTCGCGCAACAGGAACGGGAGTTATTCGCCAGGGAAGGGCTTAAAAACGCAAAAATTTCGAAAAAATACTACAAAAACTATTATATTTAAAAAACTAACAATTGTATCCCTTTTTGTTTTTCAGGACTCGGGTGGAGCAACTTCAGGCGCGTCCAGCGGCGTCCCTAGATTTATTGTATGACTAAAAATAACAAAGTTATTAAATTTTAAAGTTTGTAAAAATTTGGAAAAGTGTTTTTCTTTAATAAAAATTTTCCCTTTTGAGATTTTCCAGAAATATTTACGGGAGTGTACAGGGCTCGCGGAGCCGCGTCTAACGGTGTATTGCACTTGTATATACGGTACCTTATAAGGGTGTAAAAATTACGTCAAAGTTTCAACAAAGTATTTTCAAGTGCTCACTAAGGTAAACTTTTGCAACCTACCTATATATAGATATATGCGTATATGTACGGTGATTTTACTAAAATTGCTTGTTTCTACACCAATTCCCACGGGATTTTTGCGGATATCGCTGCGGTTTCACTCCTGGGAGTTCGACCGATGCGCTGGAGCCAGTGACGTGGAAATTACCTTGGAAAATTGGCGAAAAACGGGATAGACACTAAATAAACGGGCAAAATTTTTGTGATTTGGACAGTTTTTTACTGTCGGGTGGTCAATTTTTGTATGGGCGGCTCTGTTTTGAGGGTGCACACGCGTTGCCTGCGCGGAGTCCCGTCTACTGTGAAGATTTGAACCCGTTCGCGCAACAGGAACGGGAGTTATTCGCCAGGGAAGGGCTTAAAAACGCAAAAATTTCGAAAAAATACTACAAAAACTATTATATTTAAAAAACTAACAATTGTATCCCTTTTTGTTTTTCAGGACTCGGGTGGAGCAACTTCAGGCGCGTCCAGCGGCGTCCCTAGATTTATTGTATGACTAAAAATAACAAAGTTATTAAATTTTAAAGTTTGTAAAAATTTGGAAAAGTGTTTTTCTTTAATAAAAATTTTCCCTTTTGAGATTTTCCAGAAATATTTACGGGAGTGTACAGGGCTCGCGGAGCCGCGTCTAACGGTGTATTGCACTTGTATATACGGTACCTTATAAGGGTGTAAAAATTACGTCAAAGTTTCAACAAAGTATTTTCAAGTGCTCACTAAGGTAAACTTTTGCAACCTACCTATATATAGATATATGCGTATATGTACGGTGATTTTACTAAAATTGCTTGTTTCTACACCAATTCCCACGGGATTTTTGCGGATATCGCTGCGGTTTCACTCCTGGGAGTTCGACCGATGCGCTGGAGCCAGTGACGTGGAAATTACCTTGGAAAATTGGCGAAAAACGGGATAGACACTAAATAAACGGGCAAAATTTTTGTGATTTGGACAGTTTTTTACTGTCGGGTGGTCAATTTTTGTATGGGCGGCTCTGTTTTGAGGGTGCACACGCGTTGCCTGCGCGGAGTCCCGTCTACTGTGAAGATTTGAACCCGTTCGCGCAACAGGAACGGGAGTTATTCGCCAGGGAAGGGCTTAAAAACGCAAAAATTTCGAAAAAATACTACAAAAACTATTATATTTAAAAAACTAACAATTGTATCCCTTTTTGTTTTTCAGGACTCGGGTGGAGCAACTTCAGGCGCGTCCAGCGGCGTCCCTAGATTTATTGTATGACTAAAAATGACAAAGTTATTAAATTTTAAAGTTTGTAAAAATTTGGAAAAGTGTTTTTCTTTAATAAAAATTTTCCCTTTTGAGATTTTCCAGAAATATTTACGGGAGTGTACAGGGCTCGCGGAGCCGCGTCTAACGGTGTATTGCACTTGTATATACGGTACCTTATAAGGGTGTAAAAATTACGTCAAAGTTTCAACAAAGTATTTTCAAGTGCTCACTAAGGTAAACTTTTGCAACCTACCTATATATAGATATATGCGTATATGTACGGTGATTTTACTAAAATTGCTTGTTTCTACACCAATTCCCACGGGATTTTTGCGGATATCGCTGCGGTTTCACTCCTGGGAGTTCGACCGATGCGCTGGAGCCAGTGACGTGGAAATTACCTTGGAAAATTGGCGAAAAACGGGATAGACACTAAATAAACGGGCAAAATTTTTGTGATTTGGACAGTTTTTTACTGTCGGGTGGTCAATTTTTGTATGGGCGGCTCTGTTTTGAGGGTGCACACGCGTTGCCTGCGCGGAGTCCCGTCTACTGTGAAGATTTGAACCCGTTCGCGCAACAGGAACGGGAGTTATTCGCCAGGGAAGGGCTTAAAAACGCAAAAATTTCGAAAAAATACTACAAAAACTATTATATTTAAAAAACTAACAATTGTATCCCTTTTTGTTTTTCAGGACTCGGGTGGAGCAACTTCAGGCGCGTCCAGCGGCGTCCCTAGATTTATTGTATGACTAAAAATGACAAAGTTATTAAATTTTAAAGTTTGTAAAAATTTGGAAAAGTGTTTTTCTTTAATAAAAATTTTCCCTTTTGAGATTTTCCAGAAATATTTACGGGAGTGTACAGGGCTCGCGGAGCCGCGTCTAACGGTGTATTGCACTTGTATATACGGTACCTTATAAGGGTGTAAAAATTACGTCAAAGTTTCAACAAAGTATTTTCAAGTGCTCACTAAGGTAAACTTTTGCAACCTACCTATATATAGATATATGCGTATATGTACGGTGATTTTACTAAAATTGCTTGTTTCTACACCAATTCCCACGGGATTTTTGCGGATATCGCTGCGGTTTCACTCCTGGGAGTTCGACCGATGCGCTGGAGCCAGTGACGTGGAAATTACCTTGGAAAATTGGCGAAAAACGGGATAGACACTAAATAAACGGGCAAAATTTTTGTGATTTGGACAGTTTTTTACTGTCGGGTGGTCAATTTTTGTATGGGCGGCTCTGTTTTGAGGGTGCACACGCGTTGCCTGCGCGGAGTCCCGTCTACTGTGAAGATTTGAACCCGTTCGCGCAACAGGAACGGGAGTTATTCGCCAGGGAAGGGCTTAAAAACGCAAAAATTTCGAAAAAATACTACAAAAACTATTATATTTAAAAAACTAACAATTGTATCCCTTTTTGTTTTTCAGGACTCGGGTGGAGCAACTTCAGGCGCGTCCAGCGGCGTCCCTAGATTTATTGTATGACTAAAAATGACAAAGTTATTAAATTTTAAAGTTTGTAAAAATTTGGAAAAGTGTTTTTCTTTAATAAAAATTTTCCCTTTTGAGATTTTCCAGAAATATTTACGGGAGTGTACAGGGCTCGCGGAGCCGCGACTAACGGTGTATTGCACTTGTATATACGGTACCTTATAAGGGTGTAAAAATTACGTCAAAGTTTCAACAAAGTATTTTCAAGTGCTCACTAAGGTAAACTTTTGCAACCTACCTATATATAGATATATGCGTATATGTACGGTGATTTTACTAAAATTGCTTGTTTCTACACCAATTCCCACGGGATTTTTGCGGATATCGCTGCGGTTTCACTCCTGGGAGTTCGACCGATGCGCTGGAGCCAGTGACGTGGAAATTACCTTGGAAAATTGGCGAAAAACGGGATAGACACTAAATAAACGGGCAAAATTTTTGTGATTTGGACAGTTTTTTACTGTCGGGTGGTCAATTTTTGTATGGGCGGCTCTGTTTTGAGGGTGCACACGCGTTGCCTGCGCGGAGTCCCGTCTACTGTGAAGATTTGAACCCGTTCGCGCAACAGGAACGGGAGTTATTCGCCAGGGAAGGGCTTAAAAACGCAAAAATTTCGAAAAAATACTACAAAAACTATTATATTTAAAAAACTAACAATTGTATCCCTTTTTGTTTTTCAGGACTCGGGTGGAGCAACTTCAGGCGCGTCCAGCGGCGTCCCTAGATTTATTGTATGACTAAAAATGACAAAGTTATTAAATTTTAAAGTTTGTAAAAATTTGGAAAAGTGTTTTTCTTTAATAAAAATTTTCCCTTTTGAGATTTTCCAGAAATATTTACGGGAGTGTACAGGGCTCGCGGAGCCGCGTCTAACGGTGTATTGCACTTGTATATACGGTACCTTATAAGGGTGTAAAAATTACGTCAAAGTTTCAACAAAGTATTTTCAAGTGCTCACTAAGGTAAACTTTTGCAACCTACCTATATATAGATATATGCGTATATGTACGGTGATTTTACTAAAATTGCTTGTTTCTACACCAATTCCCACGGGATTTTTGCGGATATCGCTGCGGTTTCACTCCTGGGAGTTCGACCGATGCGCTGGAGCCAGTGACGTGGAAATTACCTTGGAAAATTGGCGAAAAACGGGATAGACACTAAATAAACGGGCAAAATTTTTGTGATTTGGACAGTTTTTTACTGTCGGGTGGTCAATTTTTGTATGGGCGGCTCTGTTTTGAGGGTGCACACGCGTTGCCTGCGCGGAGTCCCGTCTACTGTGAAGATTTGAACCCGTTCGCGCAACAGGAACGGGAGTTATTCGCCAGGGAAGGGCTTAAAAACGCAAAAATTTCGAAAAAATACTACAAAAACTATTATATTTAAAAAACTAACAATTGTATCCCTTTTTGTTTTTCAGGACTCGGGTGGAGCAACTTCAGGCGCGTCCAGCGGCGTCCCTAGATTTATTGTATGACTAAAAATGACAAAGTTATTAAATTTTAAAGTTTGTAAAAATTTGGAAAAGTGTTTTTCTTTAATAAAAATTTTCCCTTTTGAGATTTTCCAGAAATATTTACGGGAGTGTACAGGGCTCGCGGAGCCGCGTCTAACGGTGTATTGCACTTGTATATACGGTACCTTATAAGGGTGTAAAAATTACGTCAAAGTTTCAACAAAGTATTTTCAAGTGCTCACTAAGGTAAACTTTTGCAACCTACCTATATATAGATATATGCGTATATGTACGGTGATTTTACTAAAATTGCTTGTTTCTACACCAATTCCCACGGGATTTTTGCGGATATCGCTGCGGTTTCACTCCTGGGAGTTCGACCGATGCGCTGGAGCCAGTGACGTGGAAATTACCTTGGAAAATTGGCGAAAAACGGGATAGACACTAAATAAACGGGCAAAATTTTTGTGATTTGGACAGTTTTTTACTGTCGGGTGGTCAATTTTTGTATGGGCGGCTCTGTTTTGAGGGTGCACACGCGTTGCCTGCGCGGAGTCCCGTCTACTGTGAAGATTTGAACCCGTTCGCGCAACAGGAACGGGAGTTATTCGCCAGGGAAGGGCTTAAAAACGCAAAAATTTCGAAAAAATACTACAAAAACTATTATATTTAAAAAACTAACAATTGTATCCCTTTTTGTTTTTCAGGACTCGGGTGGAGCAACTTCAGGCGCGTCCAGCGGCGTCCCTAGATTTATTGTATGACTAAAAATGACAAAGTTATTAAATTTTAAAGTTTGTAAAAATTTGGAAAAGTGTTTTTCTTTAATAAAAATTTTCCCTTTTGAGATTTTCCAGAAATATTTACGGGAGTGTACAGGGCTCGCGGAGCCGCGTCTAACGGTGTATTGCACTTGTATATACGGTACCTTATAAGGGTGTAAAAATTACGTCAAAGTTTCAACAAAGTATTTTCAAGTGCTCACTAAGGTAAACTTTTGCAACCTACCTATATATAGATATATGCGTATATGTACGGTGATTTTACTAAAATTGCTTGTTTCTACACCAATTCCCACGGGATTTTTGCGGATATCGCTGCGGTTTCACTCCTGGGAGTTCGACCGATGCGCTGGAGCCAGTGACGTGGAAATTACCTTGGAAAATTGGCGAAAAACGGGATAGACACTAAATAAACGGGCAAAATTTTTGTGATTTGGACAGTTTTTTACTGTCGGGTGGTCAATTTTTGTATGGGCGGCTCTGTTTTGAGGGTGCACACGCGTTGCCTGCGCGGAGTCCCGTCTACTGTGAAGATTTGAACCCGTTCGCGCAACAGGAACGGGAGTTATTCGCCAGGGAAGGGCTTAAAAACGCAAAAATTTCGAAAAAATACTACAAAAACTATTATATTTAAAAAACTAACAATTGTATCCCTTTTTGTTTTTCAGGACTCGGGTGGAGCAACTTCAGGCGCGTCCAGCGGCGTCCCTAGATTTATTGTATGACTAAAAATGACAAAGTTATTAAATTTTAAAGTTTGTAAAAATTTGGAAAAGTGTTTTTCTTTAATAAAAATTTTCCCTTTTGAGATTTTCCAGAAATATTTACGGGAGTGTACAGGGCTCGCGGAGCCGCGTCTAACGGTGTATTGCACTTGTATATACGGTACCTTATAAGGGTGTAAAAATTACGTCAAAGTTTCAACAAAGTATTTTCAAGTGCTCACTAAGGTAAACTTTTGCAACCTACCTATATATAGATATATGCGTATATGTACGGTGATTTTACTAAAATTGCTTGTTTCTACACCAATTCCCACGGGATTTTTGCGGATATCGCTGCGGTTTCACTCCTGGGAGTTCGACCGATGCGCTGGAGCCAGTGACGTGGAAATTACCTTGGAAAATTGGCGAAAAACGGGATAGACACTAAATAAACGGGCAAAATTTTTGTGATTTGGACAGTTTTTTACTGTCGGGTGGTCAATTTTTGTATGGGCGGCTCTGTTTTGAGGGTGCACACGCGTTGCCTGCGCGGAGTCCCGTCTACTGTGAAGATTTGAACCCGTTCGCGCAACAGGAACGGGAGTTATTCGCCAGGGAAGGGCTTAAAAACGCAAAAATTTCGAAAAAATACTACAAAAACTATTATATTTAAAAAACTAACAATTGTATCCCTTTTTGTTTTTCAGGACTCGGGTGGAGCAACTTCAGGCGCGTCCAGCGGCGTCCCTAGATTTATTGTATGACTAAAAATGACAAAGTTATTAAATTTTAAAGTTTGTAAAAATTTGGAAAAGTGTTTTTCTTTAATAAAAATTTTCCCTTTTGAGATTTTCCAGAAATATTTACGGGAGTGTACAGGGCTCGCGGAGCCGCGTCTAACGGTGTATTGCACTTGTATATACGGTACCTTATAAGGGTGTAAAAATTACGTCAAAGTTTCAACAAAGTATTTTCAAGTGCTCACTAAGGTAAACTTTTGCAACCTACCTATATATAGATATATGCGTATATGTACGGTGATTTTACTAAAATTGCTTGTTTCTACACCAATTCCCACGGGATTTTTGCGGATATCGCTGCGGTTTCACTCCTGGGAGTTCGACCGATGCGCTGGAGCCAGTGACGTGGAAATTACCTTGGAAAATTGGCGAAAAACGGGATAGACACTAAATAAACGGGCAAAATTTTTGTGATTTGGACAGTTTTTTACTGTCGGGTGGTCAATTTTTGTATGGGCGGCTCTGTTTTGAGGGTGCACACGCGTTGCCTGCGCGGAGTCCCGTCTACTGTGAAGATTTGAACCCGTTCGCGCAACAGGAACGGGAGTTATTCGCCAGGGAAGGGCTTAAAAACGCAAAAATTTCGAAAAAATACTACAAAAACTATTATATTTAAAAAACTAACAATTGTATCCCTTTTTGTTTTTCAGGACTCGGGTGGAGCAACTTCAGGCGCGTCCAGCGGCGTCCCTAGATTTATTGTATGACTAAAAATAACAAAGTTATTAAATTTTAAAGTTTGTAAAAATTTGGAAAAGTGTTTTTCTTTAATAAAAATTTTCCCTTTTGAGATTTTCCAGAAATATTTACGGGAGTGTACAGGGCTCGCGGAGCCGCGTCTAACGGTGTATTGCACTTGTATATACGGTACCTTATAAGGGTGTAAAAATTACGTCAAAGTTTCAACAAAGTATTTTCAAGTGCTCACTAAGGTAAACTTTTGCAACCTACCTATATATAGATATATGCGTATATGTACGGTGATTTTACTAAAATTGCTTGTTTCTACACCAATTCCCACGGGATTTTTGCGGATATCGCTGCGGTTTCACTCCTGGGAGTTCGACCGATGCGCTGGAGCCAGTGACGTGGAAATTACCTTGGAAAATTGGCGAAAAACGGGATAGACACTAAATAAACGGGCAAAATTTTTGTGATTTGGACAGTTTTTTACTGTCGGGTGGTCAATTTTTGTATGGGCGGCTCTGTTTTGAGGGTGCACACGCGTTGCCTGCGCGGAGTCCCGTCTACTGTGAAGATTTGAACCCGTTCGCGCAACAGGAACGGGAGTTATTCGCCAGGGAAGGGCTTAAAAACGCAAAAATTTCGAAAAAATACTACAAAAACTATTATATTTAAAAAACTAACAATTGTATCCCTTTTTGTTTTTCAGGACTCGGGTGGAGCAACTTCAGGCGCGTCCAGCGGCGTCCCTAGATTTATTGTATGACTAAAAATGACAAAGTTATTAAATTTTAAAGTTTGTAAAAATTTGGAAAAGTGTTTTTCTTTAATAAAAATTTTCCCTTTTGAGATTTTCCAGAAATATTTACGGGAGTGTACAGGGCTCGCGGAGCCGCGTCTAACGGTGTATTGCACTTGTATATACGGTACCTTATAAGGGTGTAAAAATTACGTCAAAGTTTCAACAAAGTATTTTCAAGTGCTCACTAAGGTAAACTTTTGCAACCTACCTATATATAGATATATGCGTATATGTACGGTGATTTTACTAAAATTGCTTGTTTCTACACCAATTCCCACGGGATTTTTGCGGATATCGCTGCGGTTTCACTCCTGGGAGTTCGACCGATGCGCTGGAGCCAGTGACGTGGAAATTACCTTGGAAAATTGGCGAAAAACGGGATAGACACTAAATAAACGGGCAAAATTTTTGTGATTTGGACAGTTTTTTACTGTCGGGTGGTCAATTTTTGTATGGGCGGCTCTGTTTTGAGGGTGCACACGCGTTGCCTGCGCGGAGTCCCGTCTACTGTGAAGATTTGAACCCGTTCGCGCAACAGGAACGGGAGTTATTCGCCAGGGAAGGGCTTAAAAACGCAAAAATTTCGAAAAAATACTACAAAAACTATTATATTTAAAAAACTAACAATTGTATCCCTTTTTGTTTTTCAGGACTCGGGTGGAGCAACTTCAGGCGCGTCCAGCGGCGTCCCTAGATTTATTGTATGACTAAAAATAACAAAGTTATTAAATTTTAAAGTTTGTAAAAATTTGGAAAAGTGTTTTTCTTTAATAAAAATTTTCCCTTTTGAGATTTTCCAGAAATATTTACGGGAGTGTACAGGGCTCGCGGAGCCGCGTCTAACGGTGTATTGCACTTGTATATACGGTACCTTATAAGGGTGTAAAAATTACGTCAAAGTTTCAACAAAGTATTTTCAAGTGCTCACTAAGGTAAACTTTTGCAACCTACCTATATATAGATATATGCGTATATGTACGGTGATTTTACTAAAATTGCTTGTTTCTACACCAATTCCCACGGGATTTTTGCGGATATCGCTGCGGTTTCACTCCTGGGAGTTCGACCGATGCGCTGGAGCCAGTGACGTGGAAATTACCTTGGAAAATTGGCGAAAAACGGGATAGACACTAAATAAACGGGCAAAATTTTTGTGATTTGGACAGTTTTTTACTGTCGGGTGGTCAATTTTTGTATGGGCGGCTCTGTTTTGAGGGTGCACACGCGTTGCCTGCGCGGAGTCCCGTCTACTGTGAAGATTTGAACCCGTTCGCGCAACAGGAACGGGAGTTATTCGCCAGGGAAGGGCTTAAAAACGCAAAAATTTCGAAAAAATACTACAAAAACTATTATATTTAAAAAACTAACAATTGTATCCCTTTTTGTTTTTCAGGACTCGGGTGGAGCAACTTCAGGCGCGTCCAGCGGCGTCCCTAGATTTATTGTATGACTAAAAATGACAAAGTTATTAAATTTTAAAGTTTGTAAAAATTTGGAAAAGTGTTTTTCTTTAATAAAAATTTTCCCTTTTGAGATTTTCCAGAAATATTTACGGGAGTGTACAGGGCTCGCGGAGCCGCGTCTAACGGTGTATTGCACTTGTATATACGGTACCTTATAAGGGTGTAAAAATTACGTCAAAGTTTCAACAAAGTATTTTCAAGTGCTCACTAAGGTAAACTTTTGCAACCTACCTATATATAGATATATGCGTATATGTACGGTGATTTTACTAAAATTGCTTGTTTCTACACCAATTCCCACGGGATTTTTGCGGATATCGCTGCGGTTTCACTCCTGGGAGTTCGACCGATGCGCTGGAGCCAGTGACGTGGAAATTACCTTGGAAAATTGGCGAAAAACGGGATAGACACTAAATAAACGGGCAAAATTTTTGTGATTTGGACAGTTTTTTACTGTCGGGTGGTCAATTTTTGTATGGGCGGCTCTGTTTTGAGGGTGCACACGCGTTGCCTGCGCGGAGTCCCGTCTACTGTGAAGATTTGAACCCGTTCGCGCAACAGGAACGGGAGTTATTCGCCAGGGAAGGGCTTAAAAACGCAAAAATTTCGAAAAAATACTACAAAAACTATTATATTTAAAAAACTAACAATTGTATCCCTTTTTGTTTTTCAGGACTCGGGTGGAGCAACTTCAGGCGCGTCCAGCGGCGTCCCTAGATTTATTGTATGACTAAAAATAACAAAGTTATTAAATTTTAAAGTTTGTAAAAATTTGGAAAAGTGTTTTTCTTTAATAAAAATTTTCCCTTTTGAGATTTTCCAGAAATATTTACGGGAGTGTACAGGGCTCGCGGAGCCGCGTCTAACGGTGTATTGCACTTGTATATACGGTACCTTATAAGGGTGTAAAAATTACGTCAAAGTTTCAACAAAGTATTTTCAAGTGCTCACTAAGGTAAACTTTTGCAACCTACCTATATATAGATATATGCGTATATGTACGGTGATTTTACTAAAATTGCTTGTTTCTACACCAATTCCCACGGGATTTTTGCGGATATCGCTGCGGTTTCACTCCTGGGAGTTCGACCGATGCGCTGGAGCCAGTGACGTGGAAATTACCTTGGAAAATTGGCGAAAAACGGGATAGACACTAAATAAACGGGCAAAATTTTTGTGATTTGGACAGTTTTTTACTGTCGGGTGGTCAATTTTTGTATGGGCGGCTCTGTTTTGAGGGTGCACACGCGTTGCCTGCGCGGAGTCCCGTCTACTGTGAAGATTTGAACCCGTTCGCGCAACAGGAACGGGAGTTATTCGCCAGGGAAGGGCTTAAAAACGCAAAAATTTCGAAAAAATACTACAAAAACTATTATATTTAAAAAACTAACAATTGTATCCCTTTTTGTTTTTCAGGACTCGGGTGGAGCAACTTCAGGCGCGTCCAGCGGCGTCCCTAGATTTATTGTATGACTAAAAATAACAAAGTTATTAAATTTTAAAGTTTGTAAAAATTTGGAAAAGTGTTTTTCTTTAATAAAAATTTTCCCTTTTGAGATTTTCCAGAAATATTTACGGGAGTGTACAGGGCTCGCGGAGCCGCGTCTAACGGTGTATTGCACTTGTATATACGGTACCTTATAAGGGTGTAAAAATTACGTCAAAGTTTCAACAAAGTATTTTCAAGTGCTCACTAAGGTAAACTTTTGCAACCTACCTATATATAGATATATGCGTATATGTACGGTGATTTTACTAAAATTGCTTGTTTCTACACCAATTCCCACGGGATTTTTGCGGATATCGCTGCGGTTTCACTCCTGGGAGTTCGACCGATGCGCTGGAGCCAGTGACGTGGAAATTACCTTGGAAAATTGGCGAAAAACGGGATAGACACTAAATAAACGGGCAAAATTTTTGTGATTTGGACAGTTTTTTACTGTCGGGTGGTCAATTTTTGTATGGGCGGCTCTGTTTTGAGGGTGCACACGCGTTGCCTGCGCGGAGTCCCGTCTACTGTGAAGATTTGAACCCGTTCGCGCAACAGGAACGGGAGTTATTCGCCAGGGAAGGGCTTAAAAACGCAAAAATTTCGAAAAAATACTACAAAAACTATTATATTTAAAAAACTAACAATTGTATCCCTTTTTGTTTTTCAGGACTCGGGTGGAGCAACTTCAGGCGCGTCCAGCGGCGTCCCTAGATTTATTGTATGACTAAAAATGACAAAGTTATTAAATTTTAAAGTTTGTAAAAATTTGGAAAAGTGTTTTTCTTTAATAAAAATTTTCCCTTTTGAGATTTTCCAGAAATATTTACGGGAGTGTACAGGGCTCGCGGAGCCGCGTCTAACGGTGTATTGCACTTGTATATACGGTACCTTATAAGGGTGTAAAAATTACGTCAAAGTTTCAACAAAGTATTTTCAAGTGCTCACTAAGGTAAACTTTTGCAACCTACCTATATATAGATATATGCGTATATGTACGGTGATTTTACTAAAATTGCTTGTTTCTACACCAATTCCCACGGGATTTTTGCGGATATCGCTGCGGTTTCACTCCTGGGAGTTCGACCGATGCGCTGGAGCCAGTGACGTGGAAATTACCTTGGAAAATTGGCGAAAAACGGGATAGACACTAAATAAACGGGCAAAATTTTTGTGATTTGGACAGTTTTTTACTGTCGGGTGGTCAATTTTTGTATGGGCGGCTCTGTTTTGAGGGTGCACACGCGTTGCCTGCGCGGAGTCCCGTCTACTGTGAAGATTTGAACCCGTTCGCGCAACAGGAACGGGAGTTATTCGCCAGGGAAGGGCTTAAAAACGCAAAAATTTCGAAAAAATACTACAAAAACTATTATATTTAAAAAACTAACAATTGTATCCCTTTTTGTTTTTCAGGACTCGGGTGGAGCAACTTCAGGCGCGTCCAGCGGCGTCCCTAGATTTATTGTATGACTAAAAATGACAAAGTTATTAAATTTTAAAGTTTGTAAAAATTTGGAAAAGTGTTTTTCTTTAATAAAAATTTTCCCTTTTGAGATTTTCCAGAAATATTTACGGGAGTGTACAGGGCTCGCGGAGCCGCGTCTAACGGTGTATTGCACTTGTATATACGGTACCTTATAAGGGTGTAAAAATTACGTCAAAGTTTCAACAAAGTATTTTCAAGTGCTCACTAAGGTAAACTTTTGCAACCTACCTATATATAGATATATGCGTATATGTACGGTGATTTTACTAAAATTGCTTGTTTCTACACCAATTCCCACGGGATTTTTGCGGATATCGCTGCGGTTTCACTCCTGGGAGTTCGACCGATGCGCTGGAGCCAGTGACGTGGAAATTACCTTGGAAAATTGGCGAAAAACGGGATAGACACTAAATAAACGGGCAAAATTTTTGTGATTTGGACAGTTTTTTACTGTCGGGTGGTCAATTTTTGTATGGGCGGCTCTGTTTTGAGGGTGCACACGCGTTGC
Source organism: Caradrina clavipalpis (assembly GCA_932526535.1). Classification (NCBI taxonomy): domain Eukaryota; kingdom Metazoa; phylum Arthropoda; class Insecta; order Lepidoptera; family Noctuidae; genus Caradrina; species Caradrina clavipalpis. The sequence goes on from OW052114.1 coordinate 9,370,882, forward strand.
CTGCGCGGAGTCCCGTCTACTGTGAAGATTTGAACCCGTTCGCGCAACAGGAACGGGAGTTATTCGCCAGGGAAGGGCTTAAAAACGCAAAAATTTCGAAAAAATACTACAAAAACTATTATATTTAAAAAACTAACAATTGTATCCCTTTTTGTTTTTCAGGACTCGGGTGGAGCAACTTCAGGCGCGTCCAGCGGCGTCCCTAGATTTATTGTATGACTAAAAATGACAAAGTTATTAAATTTTAAAGTTTGTAAAAATTTGGAAAAGTGTTTTTCTTTAATAAAAATTTTCCCTTTTGAGATTTTCCAGAAATATTTACGGGAGTGTACAGGGCTCGCGGAGCCGCGACTAACGGTGTATTGCACTTGTATATACGGTACCTTATAAGGGTGTAAAAATTACGTCAAAGTTTCAACAAAGTATTTTCAAGTGCTCACTAAGGTAAACTTTTGCAACCTACCTATATATAGATATATGCGTATATGTACGGTGATTTTACTAAAATTGCTTGTTTCTACACCAATTCCCACGGGATTTTTGCGGATATCGCTGCGGTTTCACTCCTGGGAGTTCGACCGATGCGCTGGAGCCAGTGACGTGGAAATTACCTTGGAAAATTGGCGAAAAACGGGATAGACACTAAATAAACGGGCAAAATTTTTGTGATTTGGACAGTTTTTTACTGTCGGGTGGTCAATTTTTGTATGGGCGGCTCTGTTTTGAGGGTGCACACGCGTTGCCTGCGCGGAGTCCCGTCTACTGTGAAGATTTGAACCCGTTCGCGCAACAGGAACGGGAGTTATTCGCCAGGGAAGGGCTTAAAAACGCAAAAATTTCGAAAAAATACTACAAAAACTATTATATTTAAAAAACTAACAATTGTATCCCTTTTTGTTTTTCAGGACTCGGGTGGAGCAACTTCAGGCGCGTCCAGCGGCGTCCCTAGATTTATTGTATGACTAAAAATGACAAAGTTATTAAATTTTAAAGTTTGTAAAAATTTGGAAAAGTGTTTTTCTTTAATAAAAATTTTCCCTTTTGAGATTTTCCAGAAATATTTACGGGAGTGTACAGGGCTCGCGGAGCCGCGTCTAACGGTGTATTGCACTTGTATATACGGTACCTTATAAGGGTGTAAAAATTACGTCAAAGTTTCAACAAAGTATTTTCAAGTGCTCACTAAGGTAAACTTTTGCAACCTACCTATATATAGATATATGCGTATATGTACGGTGATTTTACTAAAATTGCTTGTTTCTACACCAATTCCCACGGGATTTTTGCGGATATCGCTGCGGTTTCACTCCTGGGAGTTCGACCGATGCGCTGGAGCCAGTGACGTGGAAATTACCTTGGAAAATTGGCGAAAAACGGGATAGACACTAAATAAACGGGCAAAATTTTTGTGATTTGGACAGTTTTTTACTGTCGGGTGGTCAATTTTTGTATGGGCGGCTCTGTTTTGAGGGTGCACACGCGTTGCCTGCGCGGAGTCCCGTCTACTGTGAAGATTTGAACCCGTTCGCGCAACAGGAACGGGAGTTATTCGCCAGGGAAGGGCTTAAAAACGCAAAAATTTCGAAAAAATACTACAAAAACTATTATATTTAAAAAAC
>OW052114.1:9375000-9381911 GCA_932526535.1 Caradrina clavipalpis
GTTTTTTTTTATTTTGCTTACGCATTGTTTTTAGCTTGCTTCATATTTAATTTGTATCTTGTTATTTATTATTAGGTTTTGTTTTTGATTTTGTTTGTGTTTTGCTTTATCATTTATTATTAGGTTGGGTTTTGTTTTTTGATTTTGTTTGTGTTTTGCTTTATTATTTACTGTTACATTTTGTTTTACGTATGTTATGTTTCGTATGTTATTTTTACACCTTGTACATATATACTGTTTGTTTTATTTCATTCTGCCTGTCTTTTACTTGCATCTTGTTTTGTTTACTCTCTCCCGCCGGTTTGTTGTCTGAGCATTTTTGTTATTATTACTTTTTTTAACTGCTGTATTGGATGTGTTTGTATCAATATGAATAGATAAATAGTTTTGTATATATATAAATATGTTTGTGTATACATCTGTACAAATTTCTTGATAATTGTTTGTAATATATATATTCTATTATGTGTATTTCTTTCCTTTCTCAAGGGTGGCGCAACTCTTGATGTCAATCAATTACTTGCGCCATCTTGAGCCCATCTTTGGTGTTTATGTGTGTATATAATATGTTTATGATGTATTATATGTGTGTCCATATTGTTTGGTGTGTATCTCGCTTCTTTCTCAAGGGTCGCACAAACTCTTAACATTTGTCAATACATTGTGCGACCTTGAACCCATCTGTAAGATATACTTTCCGCTATAATCAATTAGTCGATATATTGTGTGTTTAGATATGTATTCATATATAAGATATTGGTTATTGTATGTGCTTATATAATTTATTATGTATATGTTTGTTTTAAGTGTGTGTGATTGTTTTAATTTAATGTTCATAATTGTTTCTTGTATATAGAAATTAAAATTGAAAAGGCGCCTTTAAGCTTCAAAGCTATTCCCCACCAGTGCTCTCCATGATTCCCACGAAACTTTCCTCTTTTCCATGCAGGTACCTGTCAATCACCCCAGCCTTAGTCGAGGGGGCTCGCGCGCAACGTTTTTCGTCTCTTCCCGGTAGAAGTTCCCTCATCAGGGTAGCTACTTACTCGGACCACAACGACAAGGTGAGCGTTGTGTGTTTTCCTGAGTGGTATGTGTTCTGTGCATGTTATGTGTATGTGTTTTTGTATGTGTTGATAGTGTTTTTTGAGTGGTTGAGTGTTACTGATTGGTGTTACGTCCGACGGGCTGATACGTTGTTCTGTGCTAAGCTGTGCCGTTTTCTAATGAAACAGGCCCCAGTTAGTGAAGAAGGGCCTCGTCGTCCGTTTTGTGTGTATGTACGCTCACCTCTCTGCAGCTTTACGTTGAAGGATATGGCGCTGTGGTCCGAGTTCGTCGTACACCGATCTGTCTTCCAGCTTTCCACCGGGTCGAGGATAACCATTTTGGGCGCGGTTGCGTGAAGGTGGCTAAGATACAATATGCCCCCTCGTACAGTCTCGGAGGTCGGGGTGTCGCCGACATCTGGTACCTGCATGTTCACCTGGTCTAAAGTCCTTTCCCGGGGGGGAGCAAACGTGGACACGTTGGTCGCGGTGGCGCCTTTAGCAGTAGGCGACGGTGGAGCGCGCTATTGCGTCCCACCGCCGGCGCAACGGGCAATCCAGGCTGAACCCGTTGTGAGCTAGATGGTCATGACCGGCTTTTTTACAATTGCAGCATTTGGGGGGCTCACCGGCTCGGTGCGATGGGCATTCCGCTCTCAGATGTGGGTCGCCGCAATGCGAGCAAAGGTCGTCAGTCCAGGTGCAGTGTTTCCGGCCGTGGCCGAAGCCAAGGCATTTCGTGCACTGCACGAGGGGAGTTTGGTCATAGACCCTCACCCTCTGCAGGTCGATGTGTGCACGGCCTGCCTTGGTTAGGATCTGCCACACCGGGGGGGAGACCTGCACGACCACGTGGCTCTCGTGCGGGTTGCGTGCTCGCTTTCGGTATTTAACGGCGACCCTCACCTCGTCCTTTTTGAGTTCGCCCAGGAGATGCTGATTCTGTTTAAGGATCGCCCTGGTGATGTCGTCGTCCGTGTTGTAAGACAGAACGTCCGTCAGCACCACCAGGGGATCCCTGTTAACAGCCTCCTCTACTTTTAGCCCTGCCGTTGAGCCCCCCAGTCTGTTCTTGACAGCCTCTAGCTCACTCCGGGTCCGGCACCCCACGACGACCTTCTGGTCTCTGGTCTTCCGGACCTTATCGACCCGGATGCCCGTCTCCCTGGCGTCCACCGCGATTCTAATTTTGTCGACGACGGCACTGCTGGTATCATTGCCGTCGTCGGAGCTCACTATGAGCGAGTGCAGCGGCGGCGGCGGCACATACTGCTTGCCGGCCGCAGCGCTCGCGTAAGTTGCCGGCTTTTCGGCGCGTTCCTGCTGTCCCTCCATCGTCGCCCGGAGTCTCCTCATTTCCTCGCCGCTCTCCTTCACCAACGCGCTGTGCTCCGCTAGTGAAGCGAGCAGCGAGTCGATAGCTGGAGAGGTTTCCGGGAGGGGAGTCGCTTTACTAGCGGCCGCTTCGACCACCACCCCTTTTGTCGAAGCGGCAGCCGCCGCCTCTTCCTTCACTAGTTGGTATAGCCGCTCCACGGCCTGGGTGATCCCGGCTTTGAGATCAGCCCGAAGGTTCCGGGAGTCACCCAAGTGTGACTTCGCACGAAGCAGGCAGTTTCGTGCTTCGGTGACCCGGTCGGTGGGCTTTTGGGGCTGCTTTTGGGACGTTCCCGGCGATCCTCCCGCCGCCTCAACGGACGTTCTGCGTAGCGCGACTTTGCCGTCAATAGGCTGCGCCGTCTTCCTAGTAGGCTGCGAGAGGGCCGCCGCGATCGGGGCCGCCCTCTTGGGCGACCGAGCGGCTGATGATGAAGGGGGCTGGCTGGCTGTCGGTTTGGCGTTCTCCCACTCTCCAACGCTCCGCCTCACATTTGAGGAAGCCGCAGGAGAGGGGACGCTTGCTTCGGCCGGTGGAGAGACAACAGGACTTGTGGGGGTCTTTTTGGCGGGCGTTCTTGCTAAGTACATGTTGAGAGATGTATTAACAAGCAAATAAATTAAATACAGTGCAGTCGGGTAAAAGGTCAAAATATGTCGGTATTATAATAATGTACAAAGTATATAAGTGTATAAAAAGGTGTAAATTGTATATGCGTTAAAATAAAATAAAAGTAAATATGCTAATCACACGCTGTATAGGGGCGTGTGAGTCAAAATGCACTTTGGGTGCACGATTCTGTGTCAATAATGCCCAAGGCAGTCAATTTTGGGCAAAGAAGGCCAAAATGTCGATAATAAGTACAGCAATATATATATATAACTAATTGTCGTGGCCCCCGTCGTCGATTAAGACAGTAAAAATTTTTCGGTCCGTATAAAAAATCAATTAAGGGTGGGCATGGGCGGGCACGAATTTTTGTGATTTGGACAGTTTTTTACTGTCGGGTGGTCAATTTTTGTATGGGCGGCTCTGTTTTGAGGGTGCACACGCGTTGCCTGCGCGGGGTCCCGTCTACTGTGAAGATTTGAACCCGTTCGCACAACAGGAACGGGAGTTATTCGCCAGGGAAGGGCTTAAAAACGCAAAAATTTCGAAAAAAATACCAAAAAACTATTATATTTAAAAAACTAACAATTGTATCCCTTTTTGTTTTTCAGGACTCGGGTGGAGCAACTTCAGGCGCGTCCAGCGGCGTCCCTAGATTTATTGTATGACTAAAAATGACAAAGTTATTAAATTTTAAAGTTTGTAAAAATTTGGAAAAGTGTTTTTCTTTAATAAAAATTTTCCCTTTTGAGATTTTCCAGAAATATTTACGGGAGTGTACAGGGCTCGCGGAGCCGCGTCTAACGGTGTATTGCACTTGTATATACGGTACCTTATAAGGGTGTAAAAATTACGTCAAAGTTTCAACAAAGTATTTTCAAGTGCTCACTAAGGTAAACTTTTGCAACCTACCTATATATAGATATATGCGTATATGTACGGTGATTTTACTAAAATTGCTTGTTTCTACACCAATTCCCACGGGATTTTTGCGGATATCGCTGCGGTTTCACTCCTGGGAGTTCGGCCGATGCGCTGGAGCCAGTGACGTGGAACGATCCTTGGACAATTGGCGAAAAACGGGATAAACGGTAACTAAACGGGCAAAATTTTTGTGATTTGGACAGTTTTTTACTGTCGGGTGGTCAATTTTTGTATGGGCGGCTCTGTTTTGAGGGTGCACACGCGTTGCCTGCGCGGGGTCCCGTCTACTGTGAAGATTTGAACCCGTTCGCACAACAGGAACGGGAGTTATTCGCCAGGGAAGGGCTTAAAAACGCAAAAATTTCGAAAAAAATACCAAAAAACTATTATATTTAAAAAACTAACAATTGTATCCCTTTTTGTTTTTCAGGACTCGGGTGGAGCAACTTCAGGCGCGTCCAGCGGCGTCCCTAGATTTATTGTATGACTAAAAATGACAAAGTTATTAAATTTTAAAGTTTGTAAAAATTTGGAAAAGTGTTTTTCTTTAATAAAAATTTTCCCTTTTGAGATTTTCCAGAAATATTTACGGGAGTGTACAGGGCTCGCGGAGCCGCGTCTAACGGTGTATTGCACTTGTATATACGGTACCTTATAAGGGTGTAAAAATTACGTCAAAGTTTCGGGTTAGGTTAGGTTAGGTTAGGTTAGGTTAGGTTAGGTTAGGTTAGGTTAGGTTAGGTTAGGTTAGGTTAGGTTAGGTTAGGTTAGGTTAGGTTAGGTTAGGTTAGGTTAGGTTAGGTTAGGTTAGGTTAGGTTAGGTTAGGTTAGGTTAGGTTAGGTTAGGTTAGGTTAGGTTAGGTTAGGTTAGGTTAGGTTAGGTTAGGTTAGGTTAGGTTAGGTTAGGTTAGGTTAGGTTAGGTTAGGTTAGGTTAGGTTAGGTTAGGTTAGGTTAGGTTAGGTTAGGTTAGGTTAGGTTAGGTTAGGTTAGGTTAGGTTAGGTTAGGTTAGGTTAGGTTAGGTTAGGTTAGGTTAGGTTAGGTTAGGTTAGGTTAGGTTAGGTTAGGTTAGGTTAGGTTAGGTTAGGTTAGGTTAGGTTAGGTTAGGTTAGGTTAGGTTAGGTTAGGTTAGGTTAGGTTAGGTTAGGTTAGGTTAGGTTAGGTTAGGTTAGGTTAGGTTAGGTTAGGTTAGGTTAGGTTAGGTTAGGTTAGGTTAGGTTAGGTTAGGTTAGGTTAGGTTAGGTTAGGTTAGGTTAGGTTAGGTTAGGTTAGGTTAGGTTAGGTTAGGTTAGGTTAGGTTAGGTTAGGTTAGGTTAGGTTAGGTTAGGTTAGGTTAGGTTAGGTTAGGTTAGGTTAGGTTAGGTTAGGTTAGGTTAGGTTAGGTTAGGTTAGGTTAGGTTAGGTTAGGTTAGGTTAGGTTAGGTTAGGTTAGGTTAGGTTAGGTTAGGTTAGGTTAGGTTAGGTTAGGTTAGGTTAGGTTAGGTTAGGTTAGGTTAGGTTAGGTTAGGTTAGGTTAGGTTAGGTTAGGTTAGGTTAGGTTAGGTTAGGTTAGGTTAGGTTAGGTTAGGTTAGGTTAGGTTAGGTTAGGTTAGGTTAGGTTAGGTTAGGTTAGGTTAGGTTAGGTTAGGTTAGGTTAGGTTAGGTTAGGTTAGGTTAGGTTAGGTTAGGTTAGGTTAGGTTAGGTTAGGTTAGGTTAGGTTAGGTTAGGTTAGGTTAGGTTAGGTTAGGTTAGGTTAGGTTAGGTTAGGTTAGGTTAGGTTAGGTTAGGTTAGGTTAGGTTAGGTTAGGTTAGGTTAGGTTAGGTTAGGTTAGGTTAGGTTAGGTTAGGTTAGGTTAGGTTAGGTTAGGTTAGGTTAGGTTAGGTTAGGTTAGGTTAGGTTAGGTTAGGTTAGGTTAGGTTAGGTGAGGTTAGGTTAGGTTAGGTTAGGTTAGGTTAGGTTAGGTTAGGTTAGGTTAGGTTAGGTTAGGTTAGGTTAGGTTAGGTTAGGTTAGGTTAGGTTAGGTTAGGTTAGGTTAGGTTAGGTTAGGTTAGGTTAGGTTAGGTTAGGTTAGGTTAGGTTAGGTTAGGTTAGGTTAGGTTAGGTTAGGTTAGGTTAGGTTAGGTTAGGTTAGGTTAGGTTAGGTTAGGTTAGGTTAGGTTAGGTTAGGTTAGGTTAGGTTAGGTTAGGTTAGGTTAGGTTAGGTTAGGTTAGGTTAGGTTAGGTTAGGTTAGGTTAGGTTAGGTTAGGTTAGGTTAGGTTAGGTTAGGTTAGGTTAGGTTAGGTTAGGTTAGGTTAGGTTAGGTTAGGTTAGGTTAGGTTAGGTTAGGTTAGGTTAGGTTAGGTTAGGTTAGGTTAGGTTAGGTTAGGTTAGGTTAGGTTAGGTTAGGTTAGGTTAGGTTAGGTTAGGTTAGGTTAGGTTAGGTTAGGTTAGGTTAGGTTAGGTTAGGTTAGGTTAGGTTAGGTTAGGTTAGGTTAGGTTAGGTTAGGTTAGGTTAGGTTAGGTTAGGTTAGGTTAGGTTAGGTTAGGTTAGGTTAGGTTAGGTTAGGTTAGGTTAGGTTAGGTTAGGTTAGGTTAGGTTAGGTTAGGTTAGGTTAGGTTAGGTTAGGTTAGGTTAGGTTAGGTTAGGTTAGGTTAGGTTAGGTTAGGTTAGGTTAGGTTAGGTTAGGTTAGGTTAGGTTAGGTTAGGTTAGGTTAGGTTAGGTTAGGTTAGGTTAGGTTAGGTTAGGTTAGGTTAGGTTAGGTTAGGTTAGGTTAGGTTAGGTTAGGTTAGGTTAGGTTAGGTTAGGTTAGGTTAGGTTAGGTTAGGTTAGGTTAGGTTAGGTTAGGTTAGGTTAGGTTAGGTTAGGTTAGGTTAGGTTAGGTTAGGTTAGGTTAGGTTAGGTTAGGTTAGGTTAGGTTAGGTTAGGTTAGGTTAGGTTAGGTTAGGTTAGGTTAGGTTAGGTTAGGTTAGGTTAGGTTAGGTTAGGTTAG